>CM077233.1:28642150-29169650 GCA_039654775.1 Spinibarbus caldwelli | reverse complement strand
TGCTCTATGCCTCCATTGACCATGGTAATGTCAGTCCAAACAGACCTGTTCGAGACAACGTGGAGGACAATGACTGTGATTATGCTGTTGTAAATCTCCCTCAAAACACAACAGACACGGCCAAGCACAAAAGCAACGAGGACAGTTCAGATGATTATGTGCTCATGGGCTGAGCGCTGAGATGCTCCTGTGGCTGAAATCTGCACATTCAGCTGGAATGGACACCTGAGATACACAAGCACAACTTTAAAGGCTTGTTAACTTGTATAGGTTGCAATGATATTCAGCTTTTCAGAATTTTTATTTATTTGTTTTTTGTTTTTTAAATAATTTGTTTATTTCAGGTCTGTTTTTGTCACTGCATGTTTACAGCATAAAGTAAAATATGTTAAAGATTTGATATTTTTATGCAATTTAAGTAATTACTACCTTCATCTACATGCACAGTGAATAAAAGTGTATATTATGTCTGTCTTCCTGTATGTATGTGTTTTATATAAATAATAATAGTGATTCCTATAATGAAAGTCGAGAGAGATTTATATTTTTCCAGTGATGAAAACTAAAACCCTAAAGAATAGTAATCAGTAGGTGACAAAGTACGTCATTAAAGAAGAGTTACATGTGTTTGATATGAGGAATTATTGTATGAAACTGTAATTGTAATTGTAATTATTGTAATTAGACAAATTGTAATTATATTTACTCAGTTCAAAGATGCATCTAGTATCTTAAAAAAAAAAAAAAAAATTGTCTTTCTGTCCTCTAAACTAAAATTCCAGTATCATCATATTTTGTAACAAGTGAACACAATAAAACCATATACATTCAGACAAAAGTCAATTATAATTATATAATATAATAAACCAAAATGAAGTTGAAAATTAAGGGAAAAAGTTGTCACATCTTTGTTGGAGCAAGTATCCACATACAATTCATATGTTTTAATAATATAATAGTAATGCAATTTTATTGCAGTTTCATTAATAATTTGTGCATAATTGTTTTACTGTTTAAATTCTGAAAAACCTAAATTCTGTTTATTGGCAGAAGACACTGTCAACTTGCCCCACTATTAATAATAATAATAATAATAATAGTAATATGTTTTATTTATAAAGTGCCTTTCCCAAGTCCAAGGTCGGTATTGGGGCAAAGTGTTCAGTGATGTAACTTTTTTCCAAGCAATAATGGTAGACGTTTAAACAGCTTTATTTTTATTTTACTATTTTACATTTTATTTTATCTAATTTTTTACTTTTTTGCAAGCTTTACACCTCTGTTAAAGAAATACTTCACACAGAAATGAAAATTAGCTGAAAATTTACTTTAGTTTGTTTCTTCATCAGAATAGATTTGGAGAAATGTAGCATTACTCACCAATGGATCCTCTGCAGTGAATGGGTGCCGTCAGAATGAGAGTCCAAACAGCTGATAAAAAACATCACAATAATCCACAAATAATCCACACAACTCCAGTCCATCAGTTTTGTGAAGCAAAAAGCTGTGTGTTTATAATTAACAAACACATCAAAATGTTTTTTTTTTTTTTAACTTTAAACCATCACTTCTGGCTAAAATACAAGCCCTCTATCCATAATATTACCTTCTCCAGTAATAAAAAGTTGCATCTCCTGAATCAGAAGAGAAATATGCACAGATCAAGCACTGTTTACAAGCAAAATCAGTACAAGACAGTTGTAAACAAATATGTGGGTGGATATTTTGTTATTATGGATGATGGATTAATATTTTAACCAGAAGCAAAGGTTTAAAGTTAAAACGTCTTGATGGATTAGTTTTTTTTTTATTTTTAACATGCAGCTTTTCAATTCATAAGATGTTAATTGATGAACTGGAGTCCACCAATGTTTTTATCAGCTGTTTCAACTCATTCTGAGGACAACTATTCATATGGTGTTTCAATGAGATTGTGCTACCAAAAAACAACCACTAGCTGGAGCAATATGCTTTTCATATTGCTAAGTAGAGTGTGATGGCAGAGGTTGAGAACAAAGGTACAAAGCTTTAAGATCTAAATTTGGATCGAATGAAAATTCACACTGTCATAGTTCTCGGGGAATCCCACAGCCAAATCAAAACCTCAAAAGAAAAATGGATGACATCCCACCAGTTTCAGTTTCTGTAGGAGTATCTGTGTGATATCTGAGGGCGTACCTGATCTTTCCTTTCCAGTGACAAGAATTCAGCTACCCCTAAGTTTCCACACCCTTCCCCTAAACACTGAATAACACTGAAAGAAGGGGACAATGTGAGATTTCATCTCAAGAGGGCAAATGACTAATATTCAAAGGGTCTGTATCTCCACTGCTTGACCACAAATCTCACACAGTTATTATAATAAAAAACCCAACACAGTCTCCTCGAGGAGGCATCTGTTTGAAGCAGGTACAAGTCACATAATGTACTGCTTATTTAACACTGACCATCTGAGAAGAACCTGTTTGTACAGATACAATCAACACAAACACTTCTAATATGTGAGAAGGCTGAGAGAGTAGTTCATTTAACCCGCTGCAACTGTTAAAGTGCCCCTATTATGGATTTTTGAAAATTACCTTTCATGCAGTGTGTAACACAGCTCTAAGTGAATGAAAACATCCTGCAAAGTTTTAAATCTGAAAGTGCACCGTGTATAAAGTTATTGTCTCTCAAAAGAAAGAGTCGACTCTGAATCATTGAAACGAGTCGTTTTTAAAACGAATCCCAAGCCGTTTCATATTGATGTTAACATGAAATATTAGCATATTACCTGCCCACTTGTTTGTCTTTTGGTCTGAATGAAAATGCAAATTCATTCTTTGCCACTAGGTGCCGCTTTTGGAGCGGTGGGTTCCCCGGTAACGCTGTACACAAAGCAGGCTTTACAGGCATGATGAAATGAAAATGAGACCAATCACTGCAGATTAGCATCACGCAAAGGAGGGGTTTGGAAAAATGAATCGTTGAGCGAATCGTTTGGGAGTCATTGAGCAAGCAAGGTAAAAATAAATGCATATTATAAGACAATGAAAGTGTTTTTTGACTTTGCATGCATGTCAACCTGTTGTTGGTGACTCCTAAAACCAAAATATGAACCTTTCGTTACCCATAATAGGGGCACTTTAAGTCATTTTGGACTGGGAAAAAAAAAAATAAATAAATAAATAAATACTCACTTGTGTTATTGCCACTCAAAACTGACTGGAGACCATAATTAGCCTATATAGTAATTTTTGAAATCATTTGTGAAATGAACGAACTATATTTAAATTCAATAATGTTTTTCTTTAATATTTGGTGTTTTGAGGGATTTCATCCTAAATGAACAATACCAGAGGGATATAAAGAGTTTATGTAGCTATTAAACTCAAAGACCAAACTATAAGGACATACAATACTGAAAAGTACAATAATAAAGTTTATTTAGATACTTTTAATTATGTGCAATGTAAAATAGGTTCTCTACATTTGGCCTGGTTAGTATTTATCAAGGAAAACATTGTTTGCGTCTGATTTTTGTTTCTTTTAACACTCTGATATAAATAATTATGTACAAATTTGAATAGTTCAGATGATTAATATCTAACCAGGCTCGTTTTCTACAAATCTACATATTAGTGATATCGCTGATGCTGAAGTTGTCCCAGTTATTCCTCATCACATACTAAAAGAAATGTTCCTTTGTCATCACCTTTCATCTTTTGAGTAAGTGTGAGTTTTGCTCCTCATTCAGACGCTGTTTGCTTCGGGGATGCTCTCTTGCGATGACTATTTTTCCACTAGTATCGTTTTTCATGTGTAATTTTGACCACAGACATATCTTTATCTCAGCTCTCTTCTGGTATCCTGTTTCATCATAAAAAGCGAGTGTCTCTCAGGCGTTGAAGAGTTCAGCTGAGGAGTTGTAGATGGAGTTGACTCTCTGTATGTAACTTGCATAGGGTTCCACCTCTTCAACATCAACGGGCTTCATACACACAGACGTATGCTTCAGTGAGCCACACAAAACACTTTTACAATCGATGCACACGTATCATTGAAAATTACACCCTATATAGTGAATAATGGAGTATAAAAAACAGAGTTTGATAGAGATTTCTTACCTGGGGTGGTTTGTCTTCAGCTGGTGTTGAGATTTTGGATTTGCAGCAAAGCATCTTCAGTGCACTACAAAGACAATGCAGAGACAAACAGATATCGATAAGATATTTCTCAATTAAATAGTCATAATAGTATACAAAATAATTCAGTTCAACAGCGGTGAATCAAAACCGTAAAACATCCCACCTTAAGTCGTTAAGCTTTCTGCAGAGTATGTATACCACGGCCAGAGATACAAGAATAAAACAAACAGAACCAACTGATATGGCAATAATTTTCCATGGATTGTGTTCCAGAGAGGATGGTGTTGTGTTTGATGAACCTGAAAAGAGAGATGATTTGTTTACTTTGTAATATAATAAATTTAACAATGCAATAAATGACATTAGTTAAAAAGGATATGAAGAAAGTCTGTAATATTGTCAAAGCCAATCCGCTTTTAATACAAACCACTGTACAAAATGTGTGACTGTACGTGAGATACGATCTACATTTTGTGCTGTTCGTTAAACACCATTTTTAGTTAAAGTTTGCTGCATATTTCATCAAAGTGTGTTGTTAAAATACTGGCAATTTTAACTCTTTTAAAACACTTTTCACACTAGTTTATTTGTCTATTATAATGTCAACAGTGTCTATACATGCAATTCTCATTTCCATCCCTTCTCAAATGTATTGTGCAAAATACCTTGGTTTTTATATTATATTTACATTGATTTGTTTTCTTTACACATTGTATCATCTCATATGTCATCTCAAACCCTTCACTGACAGTTGTCTCCTTAAATAAATACACTGATTTTTGATAAAACTTTTTAGGGGGGAACTGTTGGTCATCTAGGGACAGTCTTTGTGTAAAAAATTGTATAAATCATTTGCACATAAGAAATAGGAAGAGGTTTATCATTATCTCTCTCTTTAGTTTAAATAATCAGTTGCAATAATTGCAATCAAATGCAGTAATTAATATTTTATGTTGTATTTTCATAGTATAAGACCCAGGTGGAAGACCATAAAATCTATAAATAAAATGTATTAGAAAAGCAGCAAAAGTAAATAACAACATTATGGTTTAAAAAATAAAAGTAATAAAAAACGAGAGTCTCATCTAGGAAGTCTGTTTTTTTTTTGTTTTTTTTATAAATCAGCCCCTATAGGACATAAAAGTGCCTGTAGCTGAATAAACAGCCAAAACAGAATGTATTTCTGATCCACTTATGAAATCAATTCTCAATTTCTTTTCATATACAGTGTACTCACTTTGTTTAAGATGAAGTGTGCTCCTGTGCGGAACAGAGCCAGATTCAGTGTATGTGGCCACACAGGTGAGCTCACTGATGGTGATATTATCGGGCAGATATACTCGATTCTCCACCATATAAAACCTGCCAAGCTTCTCGACAGAGCTGATATTGAAGGAAAAGTTCAAGGCAGGTTCCCAATGAAGAGTGGGTGCTGTCTTTAAATATGTGGCCTTACAGACAGCAATCTTTTGACTGTTTTCACTGTCCAGCTGGGTGGAAAAACGGGTAACTAAAAACAAAAACTTTAATTTAATTTATCAGTATAATATCATTATAATACAGCATGGTATGGTTTCATTGTTAGCTCTAAATACTGTGTGTGTGTGTGTGTAATTAATTGAGATATAACACTGAGAGACATGACTAGTCTATAACTGAATGAAAGTAACATCAGATTGTGTAATTATACTTAACTCGTGATTTAAACTACAAACATTTTCACAGTTTTTGCAAGTTTTACAATAAATTGTGTTTGTACTCACCGCTTACAGACACATTTACAGCATAGCTTCCTGCTTTATATGATACATCACAAGAGTAAAATCCTTCATCTTCTATTGAAATCTTGGGAATGACTAAAGAAACTCCATCTGAGGTGTTGTACAGCCTCTTTCCATCATTACATGTGTCGTCCAGCTTGGGTGACAAACCAAGCCAACATTTTTTGCCTTGGAGGCTGATGTTCCAGACGATATAAATTAATTCATTCCATTTGATATCAGTGGCATTGCCACACTGTAAGGTCGCATTATTGCCTGGAATAAAGGTCTGCTCTTTGAAAACTGCAGGAATAAATAAATAATGTACACAATTAGATTAAATATCTGAATATAGTTTTTTTTTTTTTTTTTTTTTTTTTTTTGCGTTTGACACTACGAGGTACATTATTAAAATATAATTCAAATAAAATAAAGTGTGGCTGTTAAAATAATAGGTGTGAGATATTTTGTAGTTTTTTCTCTATACACTACTTATCTCTCCCTGCCATGCCAGACTAGTTTTATCCTTTGGTGTGTCATTTCCTTCTTTAACCCTAAAATAGTTTCAGCATACACAGCAGCTCTATTCTGACAACAGATGTAACACAGTTGATACTTTTCATCAATACATTTTACTATAACATGTTATTCTGGTAAGACTTTACAATAAGGTTAATTAGTTAATGTTAATTAATGCATTAACTAACATTAACCAACAATGAGCAATACATTTGTTACAGTATTTATTCATCTTTGTTAATGGTAAATGAATAAAAGTACAATTGTTTATTGTTAGTTCATGTTAGCTCAGGTCCATTAATTAATATTAGCAGATAAAACTTTGGATTTCATTAATGTACATGAAAAATGGAATTTGTGCTTCTAATCCTTCCAAAAAAAAAATGACAGTAACACTTTATAATAGGGTTCCATTTGCTAACATTACTTAACTATATTAGTTAACATGAAATTAAAAAAATACTTGTAAAGCATTTATTAATCTCAGTTCATATTAATTTAAACATTTAGGCTACTAATATTGTACATATTAGTATAAAATATAGTTAAGTAATGTTAGCAAATGGAACCCTATTATAAAGTGTTACTGTCATTTTTTTTTTTTTGGAAGCATTAGAAGCACAAATTCCTTTTTTTCTATACATACAGTGCTGCTTGAAAGTTTGTGAACCCCTTGCAGAATCTGTGAAAAAGTGAGTCTTTTTAACAAAATAAGAGAGATCATACAAAATGCATGTTATTTTTTATTTAGTACTGTCCTGGGTAAGATATTTTACATAAAAGATGTTTATATTTAGTCCACAAGACTAAATATAAAAAAAAAGGGTGAAAAAAGGGTGAAAACTTTTTGAATTTGAAGATCAAGGTAAATTGTACTTAATTTGTTTTCCGGGAAACATGCAAATATCTTCTGTTGCTTCCGAAGGGCAGTACTAAATGGAAAACAAATTATATTTCTACAAAATAAGAAAAATTTGGACATCTTCATCCTGTTCAAAAGTTTTCACCCCCCCGGCGTGTTTCCATCAGTGAATGTTCAGTGAATGTTTGAACCTTTTTTAATAGTTGTGTTTGAGTCCCTCAATTGTCCTCAGTGTGAAAAGATGGATCTCAAACTCATACAGTCACTGCTGGAAAGGGTTCAAATATGCAAAAGATGCTGGAAACCTGAAGATTCCGCAGGACATGGAGGATTTTTCTGAAGAACAGTGCTCAGTTTAACTGTTCAGAACAAACAAGGGACTCTTGAACAACCATCACAAAACAAAAAACAGTCATAGATCATCCAGGTAACCACACACAGTATTAAGAACCAAGAGTTCCCAAACTTTTGAAGAGGGTTATTTTAATAATTTTAGCAATTTTTTTTTTTTTTGTTTTTTTTTTTTGTGAACTAAATGTAAACATCTTTTATGTAAAATATCTTACTCAGGACAGTGCTAAATAAAAAATAACATACATGTTGTATGATCTCTTATTTTGTTAAAATTACTCACATTTTCACAGATTCTGCAAGGGGTTCACAAACTTTCAAGCAGCACTGTATATAACCATGTTAGATGGGGTATTATTTCCACATGAAAAGCAGATAGTTTACAACATCTAATGTATGTAAAATGCTGATGAAATAAAACTCTAAACAGTATGGGAAATAATGATTGCACGAGATCAAGTGCTTGCTTTCAGTGACTATTGGTTAAAAATGGATTTTATAATAGTTTTTGTTGGTATTTTGTACACTATTCATGAAAAATGCCAGTGTATTTACATAAACAAACAAATATGTTGTCTGACCTGTCAGTTGTTTAATCGCAGAATCTTTATTCTGATGTGAGGCAGTGTCTTGATTTCCTAGAACAGTTAGTAGCACAGCGTGTTAGTAACAGGTTAATGTGAAGCTCAGCACTGAAACAATCATACACTCGAGTGAGATTTCCAGTTCATTTCCATTACACAAAAGTGAGTGTGAGATATTAAAGTTTTAGTAGTAGCTTCTGTTACATTTATTTGTTACATTTCTTGTCAGTGTTAGTCAGAGGTGTACAATATTGCCCAAAGTTTGGATAAAGATTTATTTTCATTACTGTAGCACAAGATAAATGCACCCTGATTCTTAAGAAAATGGAGTTTGAACACCTGGCCTAAATCAACGGCTTCCATACCACACCACCTACCACATTAAACAGCATTATTGCCAACAGTCACAACACAAATGTCATTTAGTTCCATGCCAACTGCTCTAAGGTCTTGTTCTAGATTTACAGTTTCTTTACAGATGCATCTGTCAGCCTCAAAAACCTCAGCAACTCATCTCCCCCTAAGAATACCCCCAGAGAGGAAGAGCGCTTCGTCATGGCATGTCCTCTCAAAATAGCAACAATCACAGATAGAAACAAACGCAAAAGCATCACATGCACGTGAGAGAACAGATTTCTCATTCACTATAAATATCCTTGCAGTCTAAGTGGAAAAGTATAAAAATAGATTTTCCTCACATGAGTGACAGTTACTAGGCCATAAAGATTTCCTTGACTCATTTAAATATACTTTAACTGACTGATTTAAACAATGCCAACATTTTAACCATAAAGCAAATACCCCAAAAAGTACTTTCTAGGCATTTTAGGACACTTATAAATGTACGAAATTCCATCAGAAATAGATAAAAAGTATCGATACTAGACAAAGATGATGTTAAATCAGAAGGCCAAATCTTCTGCGTACAAAGAGTAGGTAGTACTAAAGACTATCTTAGAATACTAAAGAGTACTAATGAGAATACAGTATTAAAAAGTATGTAAACTCACCTCTTGTCTGACTTCTTGCCATAAAGATACTTAGGAGGACGATCGCCGTCAAAGTCCAACTATTCGCCATCGCTACAAATCTTCGGTAAGACTTCTCTTCTCTGACCTTTAAATGTTTAAATCTGTATACTCACAGGTTATGCGCACTTCAATGCACTTGAATAAAAGTATTTTCAAAGTACCATTTTCAAAAGCAATTCTGAAATGTCATGTATTCTTTTTCCGTGTTATCAATTTAGATTTAGACCGACTTTATCCAAGTCTTGAGGATAAAGTAACGCATGCTGATTTGTGGAGTTTCAAATGTTTTTCACATCTGCTTATCTCTCTATCAAACTTCAGTCATTCTCTTTCAATTGTCTGAGTTCTCCTCCTTTTGTTTCCTTTAGCAGTGTGACGCTGTTGTACACTCCTCCATTTTTTTTATAATTTCATATCTTCTCCCACATGAAAATGCTGACTTCCTGTCTTGGTAACCACGGCTGTCATGTGAGGGCGCTTTTTTAGTGCAAGAAGATTGCAGCTTGGCAGTGTGTGATGTGTTGATGACGATATTTATTGGTTAATTTTGTTATTTTGTTAATTTTGTTTTATTTAGATGGTAGAATGATGAGACTAATGTGACCCTATAACCCTAATATACAATTATCAATTATCTTACACAGCTACAGATTAACAAATATATAACCAAGTAACTATGTGGACATGTAATACTGATCTGAGTTTCAATTGTACAAGTAAAGTCAATGGGGTCCAAAACAACATTGGGATAAAGAAGATATTTTTAAAAAAGAAAATATTGTTTTTTTTTCACCCCACACTGAAAACATAAATATATTTTTTATTTAACATCATGTGGAGTAAATAAATACGGAACTTTACTCATTTCAGTATTTTTCATATTTAAGTAGGCTGAATTTTGCCAAGTTTAGGTGTACAATTATGTAAGTGAATTTCAGTTGCTGGACAATTTTTGCATGATAAATGGGTTATGAAAAATAGCACAGTCAGTTCATTCTTGTGCAGATGTTGAGCACAGTTCCGACAGATGCAGTCACACAGGATGTGGTTAGCCATGCCCCCCTCCAATCACATATGGATATTGGCCATTGGTGTGGTGAGATGTCTGATGAAGCGCTATAGATTAAAAAAAGCACATACTCTTTGCAGTCTGCAATGCAATCAGAAATGACCTTTTTCTACTGACATATAACAAAACCTTCATTATCAACACCTTCCCCTCACACAAACACCCAGCAGTTCTTGACAGGTCTTTGTTTACCTCTCTGCTGACTCTACTGCATTAACTTGAAAAAGCCACTTGAAGATCTTGTGAGGCCAGTATGACCTATATGCTTACACAATGAAAAAAAATCCACTTATTATTAGTGGGGTTATTATTAGTTTGAGAATGAGTTGGCAACAGCTGGCTTAGGAAGTTCAAATGGGAATCATTTTAAAGGAAAATAACGTGAGACCAATTGGCCTTTATGCACTTTACTGTGGTTTTCCTCATCTCAGACCTGAATGAACAACTGTGGTCTTCTAGGGTCTTCTCTGTGTCAGTGTGGTGGTTTTTAGTTTGAGCTTGGTTTTGATTGCCACACAAGATACGATGGAATATTATGTGTATAATCAAAACAATATCACTGTTGGAGATGTATTAGGTTGTGCACATGTACTGAGAATATTTCATAAAAATAAAATATTTCATCTGATTGCCATAATACTGTATGAGTGGGAGCAACTCACATCTGCACAGTCTGAGGAACTTTCCCAGAAATCACCTGTGCTAAAGTGGGCCAAAGGAAAAAATGTATTGCTCAGAGACTGCTCTCTCATAGTTCACATTTATATTTAAATACCCTTGTCCAAAGCTTTCAAACGGGGGTTTTCACAGTGATTCAACAGAAGAACCATTTTAGGTTCCCCAAATAACCTTTTAGTGATCAGTTACTAAAAGAACCATTTCCTAAGGCTTTTCGCACTGCGCTTACTCCAAGTTATGGTTGTTCTAAACCCCTCTTTATAAAACGGATAGTTCCGGTACTTGATTCTGATTTGTAAATTACCCATGCATACAATAAACATATGCCTTTGACCTCATTACATCAGTTTTGCCGCAGCTCCATGTATTACGTATTTCAGAAAAATTACATTTTTTATTTATTGAAATATGAGTGACTCCTGCTGTCTTTCATTTTGAGACCACGCCCTTCCCCTGTCCAGTGTTGCCAATTGACCCGTCACAGGGAGTTTGATTGATAGACGATCTGACCAATACACTTCACTGTATAAATCAAATAAAGATTAATTCTTGTTAAAACTACAAAGTAATTCAGTCAAGAGCAGTTAGTGATTTTCTCTCTATTATTTTTTTGGATTAACAGTAAGGACACCGACAGCAGCAGGGGCAGTTTCTTCATTAGGGCAATAAGGTGACACACCACCAAGCGTGAAAGGGAGGGATTTTTTTCTATCACATTTAACCTCAGTGTTACGTTTTGATGGATGACGATTATAATGGAGGTGAAGACGATTACAGTGACATACAGGAGTCACACATTATTAGACATGCACGAGTCCGTTATTATTAGTGTAATTATTTGCGCTCTCTAATAGCTCTTTGCACAAGCACATTTCAGTATGGTTGCATGTCTGGCAAGTGTTTTATAATGGACACTCGCTGAAGAAGCGTGTTTTTATAGGAATTTGCAAGTCAGTGATGTTTTAAACATATGGGCATCAACACTCACTCTGATAGGAACTTTTCACTGATCATGTTGAGCTGCCTTCAGATCACCACATTTGACAAATTCAGAATGTTTTTATTTGCTTTTTTAATTTATGTTTTGCTCTGTTTAATAATTCTGAATGGATCCGTATGTATTTATATACAGTCAGGCAACTCTGTGTGGTTCTGTTTGGTATTGCAGCTTGACTTGTAGCTATAGAAAATGATCTAAACAAATGTGACATTTTTTTCCTCACAGTTTTTGCTGTTGTACTGTAAACATAAATTGTAAATTATGAAAATTATATATTTGTTTTATTTATCTTGAAAAAGTCTTGCAGAAAATATAGTTTTGTGAGAATCATCCTCAAACTTAATCTGCTGAGCGAATCATTGGTACAACCCTCCCCAGTCTTCAAGAACTGTACTTATCCAGAGTGAGAAAACGGGCTGGCAAAATCACTCTGGACCCCTCACACCCAGCACGCTCCCTCTTTGAACTGTTGCCGTCTGGTCGACGCTACAGAGCTCTGAGCACCAGAACGGCCAGGCACAGGAACAGTTTCTTCTCTCGGGCAATCCATCTCATGAACACTTGAAGACTTAACAATAAACATGAAACACACAACACTATCATACATTTATTTATTTAACACACATACTTATTACATTTCAAATTTGCACCTAACATACCTGTACATACTAAATTGTCTATTTTGTATATTGTGTTTGTGCTATTTTGCACATTGTCTATTTTGTATATTTGTATATTATTATCTTTATTATCTGTGTCTTGTCTTGTCACTGTCTGTTGCACTGTGGAGCTTCTGTCACCAAAACAAATTTCTCGTATGTGTAAACATACCTGGCAATAAAGCTAATTCTGATTCTGATTCTGATCTTGAACTTAGTAAAACAATTATCTTTATTTAAAATGTTTTAATCTTTATATTTCTCCTTTTGTTTTACTGGAATAAATCATCCTGAGATGTATGATAAAATTGTTGGCACCCTACCTAGAAAATTTTTCTTTTATGTTGGCCTCTGGCAGTAGGTTGAAACCGCTGGAGGGAGCCCCACACTGCCGTAGGCCCCTATAATTGTCACCACCTTTCATCCCACTAGCGATGGCCATGGGTATGACACACTAAAGAGCCCAAAAAAGGGTAAAAAAAAAAAAAAAATCTGAAAAATCACAGAAAAAAAAACATTACTGGGCTAGTTTTGGATAGCAATTGGGCTGTTTTTTTGGCAACCCTGTCCCTGTCAAAGAAACTCATGCAGAAGAAATGTTGATGTGTGCGAAGTGCAGAGGGAATATTATTTAAAAGTTTTCGGTTTCAGGTATGGTAAAGTATGTTCATCGAGTTACACTGTTTAATGTTGCTTCTTATATAATCAAACTCCCGCTTTGCCACAAACCGGTCTGGTTTAACTATGAGAGTACTCTACTGAGAGATAAGCTGATGTATGTGCGAAAATAAACAAATAAAATGAAAAATAACAGCGCATGAGAACAGTTCCAGTATCTAGTCTGATTTGTACAGAAAAGGCATTTGAAGCAAAAGCAGAATGGTCTGACTTTAGCTCTGTGAAATTATGCTATATAGCGTTAAACTAAAATCAGACAGACTGACTGACTGACTGAGAACACAATTTCACTCTGACAGCAGGTGGCGCTTATGGACCAGCAGCGATATAGCATTTTCTTGGTTCCTGATGAAAACAAAGCAGCGCTGCACTTATAAACGCTACTTCAATATGCATTATACAGAGCCAAGATGAAAAGAAAATACCATCTAAACTTTTATGAACACTGTCAGTTCCCCTCAGAGATACATTCACATAAACCCCCACCCCCAAATGTATGGTGAATCGTAAACTTTCATCATCATCATCATCATCATCATCATATTTTCAACCAGCTCTGGGGTGCATTGTTACATCCCTAGCTGTAATATATGTATAGGTGCTAACAACGGCCTTCAGCTGGTCTAAATGAACTGTAAATCACAGCTTCTTGGGGAGGACTGCTATATTATAAAACCAAAACTTTCAGCCCTTGATTCTGATTGGTTCAGCAGTGGCTCAGAAATACTGATGTAATGAGCTCAAAGGTGTATGTTTATAGAGTAAATGATACACACATGTGATTTAGAAGCAGGGTTATGAAACCTGCTCCGAAGCCAGGCTAGAACCGTGTTTGCAATGTTAACCCTGCATTACTGTTCCCAATGTGTACAGTCTGCAAAAAAAGAGGATGCACAAGTCATTATGTAAACAGGTCATGTTGCATTCGTCCAATCAATGACACTGACACTGCAAATATGCAAATAAGAATGTTAACCCGGGGTTTAAGAAAGTACAGTGTGAAAGGTCAGTTTATGAATACCCAGGATTGTTAACCCCGGGTAAATCATGAACATTGTGAATCAAGAAGATAGATAACACTGGATTCTGTTTATCAGGGTTTTAGAATTTCAAGTGATGAAAGTGTGAAGAACATTTAAATAATCTGAAATAGCTTTTTTTCTACCTTTTGCCCAATATAATGATTCTTTGGATGTTAAATGGAAATTCTTCATAGAACCAATAAAGAACAACTGTTTTAAGAGTGTGTCAACTTATAGTTTTATAATGAATAGTAAATGAACATGAAATTAATATTGATAGCAGCTATGATCATTTAGTCATTTAGTCATGGAAGAATTTGATGAGAATTTTTTGCGTTTTTGACTTTTGAATGCAGACTAAATTTTTGGAAACATGGGAAATATTCTGAAGCAGGAGTTTGAATTCTCAAACATGAGGCATTGATATGCTTTATTATATTTAATGTAATGTGTTGAATAAATAAATGTTTGTTGATAACTCTGCTGTGTGTCTCTCCAAAGAAAAAAAAAAACACACCCACACAAATACATTTAATGTGTGCAAACTTAAGAACGCAAGCCACAAACAAACAATCCACTAAAATGTTACTGTGAAGGCTGTGTCATTTACGGTAAATCAGATCATCTGCTGCGAAATGCAGTGTAATGGAGGAGTAAGAGGTACTTTCGGTTGTTGTGCGAATGTGTGAGCATGTACCTCACCACCTCTCTGCTTCTCTGCTTATCACGAGAACAGACAAGTGCCGCCATTAGAATTAACACTTCTCTGTCACCAGTGGTTGGAAGCAGATGCAGGCTAACCTAACCACATGCTGTTAAAAAAAAAAACGACCGCAAGTTTATTGTTCTCACTAGTGATTATTCTGAAATTGTTTCACAATAATAAGCCATTGAGTTTACTATATTTGAGGATGTGTTAGAAAATTGAGGGTGTTCCCATAAAAACACAAAGGAGATCAATGGTGTGAATCTCATCTATGGATATTATATACTATAGTATTAATATATACTAAATGAATACTATAGTATTAAAAGAGATCTCAACAATGTAACAAACTGTACTCCGCTATAAACATTTTAACCTTCTAACACATTACTATTACAGTAAACAGAAGGTTCAAGTCTCCTGAACTATATAACAACCTGAGTATAAAGGTTTCCTCTGAATCAAGATATATAGCAACTTCAGTATGATTCAGACAGCATGATTTAAGACTCATATGCAGAAAGTTTAACTTCATCACATTAACAATAATACTACTGTAGGATGTCACAGAAACACACTGTCATATCCAGAGAACAGGACAAATTAGAAACCAATAGAAAAAGTCAACAGTAATAAAAACAACAGTGAAAGAAAATAAGACCAGAATTTCATAGAATGTCAAAACTTCACAAAGCTAACTGATACACAAGCTATTTTGCAAAGCAGAAGTAAGCTATTTTCTGTGAATGTGTGAGTATTCTCATTTAGGTAAAAGCAATTTACGGGCTTAGTATGTTTTGCTGTCCTCTGTTGACAAGAAACGTGCACTGCAAGCTCTGTTTTTTAAACTGAGATATCACCCCTAGAGTAAAAGAACAGAGTGTCTATTTACACTAAGTGCAAATAGCCCACCTTGTTGGCAGAGGCTATTTACACTAACTCCGCCCACCAACGTCTGATTGGGATAGTCAACACTGAAAAAAGACACGTTACACATCAGTTTCAGTGGAGAAGATGGTCAGGCGCGTGCTTTTTGAGTTCGAACTCACCTTTTTGCCAAACTTTTTTTCTCCGTTTTTAAATCTCATATAGCATCGGAAAGGCATTTATTTTCCATACAAATTAAGGAAATAATCAAAAACTTGAAAATAAAGTATTGGGTAGGGTTAGGGTATTTGTAGGGAGGGCTTTATTGTCCCAATAAGGTGGCATCCTTTTAATAATTTGAATTAAAATTGTAATTTACACTCAATACGTTATTATTGTACTGTTTTATAATGCACTACAATACTGAGGTGCAGATAATTGTCACTCTTTGCAATAAGTAGTATATATAGCAGAAAATCTTGCTATTTTAACATAGTATAAACAGAATCTATAACTATTTGCACTTAATGTAAATAGCATATCATTAAAAAAATACTGCTATTTTGCACAGTGTAAATAGTATCTATCGCTAAGAAAATATGTTATTTGCACTTAGTGTAAATAGCATCTATTGCTATTTGCACTGTGTAAATAGTATTTATCACTATTTACACTTAGTGTAAATAGCATCCATCGCTATGTGCAACCTAAAACTGAGAGTTTAGAATGTCATTTTGTAAAATAATTAGATTATATGTAATATTTAAGCAATATTACACAAGTAAGAGTGCTGTTGTAGCTAATATCAGCATGATTTCAGCCACCGGCGGAAGGCTGCTAATATTCACTGCACGAATGTGAATGTGAAGTTGCTTATATTATAACATATTATGTCGATTATAGTACAAAATAACATTCTGAACTCTCTTTTTAGTTTATGGATGTTTTAGTTTATTTGATCCTCCTCAAATGCAGATATTCAATAACAGAAAAAAGTTTGTCGTCACTTAGTGCTATATTCACTAATATATGACAAATTAAAAATAAAAAATAAATTAATTAATTAATTAATTAAATAAATCTCAGCTGATGACCATGTAATTAAAAACCTTAATTATAAATGCTAAAATAAATGTAATACTAATACTACTACTACTACTAATAATAATAAATTATAGGCTACACTAGAGAGAAGTGTTACAAACTCAAAATTTTGAAGAAGAAGAAAAAAAAGGAAAGTGTTGAATATAGGCTGATAAATAGGATAAACAATCCAGAGGACATACAGTAATATTGATAATATTATGGTTTAAAAGTTAAATGTTTTAAGATAAATCATCTTAAATCTAAGGCAGCTTTAAATGAGATATTTTAAGGTCATTTTAAGGTTATGGTAGGGGACTCAAAAGGCACTGAATACCAGAATTGAACCGATTGATCAACACAAAGTGGGATATTCAGTTTACCTTCCAGTATCTCTGCAAGTTCGTGACACGTTGGCCTCCAAACGTCTGTCTACATCCACGTGTTTATATAAAGCTTATGTTAATTGCGAATGAATACATTAATAAAAAATGTCAGACCGGAAAAACAACAATTTTTGGAAATGTACGACAGTTTGGAGGATGTCGTGGACTCGTGGGGTTGTTTTGAATGCCCCCTAGAGGTGTGACAGCGGTAGTGACGTGGTCGGATGTTTACGATCTCCATGGTAACCATTACCCCAATCTCTCACAAATAAAAACACACACCTGTTACAAGCAGACATGTACTGAGCCCTTTAAGGGACATTGTGGTGGGAAAAATTCGGGGTGAATGGAAAAAAATTCAGGGTGGGAGGAAAAAATATTTTTCAAATGTTTTGCGTTCTCTCGCAAAACTTTTGCCTTCTCTCGAGAAACTTTTGCCTTCTCTCGCAAAGATATGTGCGTTCCCTTGCAAAACTTTTGCGAGAAAACGCAAAACATTTGAAAAATATTTTTTCCTCCCATCCTGAATTTTTTCCACTCACCCCAAATTTTTCCCACCACAATGTCCCTTAAAGGGCTCCATAGACATGAGCGTCTCTGTGACGCACATTTCAGAACAAAAATGAGGGCAGTAGGGGATTCAGACAGCAGAGGACATATGATTATTTGTACGGTGAGTTACAGCTGTAAATCGATGGCCTATTTGACCAAATAATATATTCGGATGTTATAAGAAAGTAACATATTGTGTCATTTATTATTTAAAAAGGCTGTTGTTTTAAACTGTGGATGTTGGTTCTGCTTTAGACCCTGTATACACATTGTCAGCTGATGTGGATCACGCCAGGGAAAACCTTCGAGCCAGAGAGACCCAAAAAAGTAAGTAGTAAATAAATAAACAAATAAATACAATTTTAAACAGCTACAAACACTAGCACAGCTCAGCTCATCGCGTGCTAATGGAGACCGGAAAACACAAACACAATCTCGTTTTCCACTGCGAACTGAAGTTCAAGTTTGATGAACTCTGACTTTTGATTGGGCAGAGAGAAAACGCATTTAGCTAAAACATGACTTACAGTAGCATATATGTAACTCATTGTGATTGAATTTAAATAACAAGCTTAAAAGATGCATGTTTTGGAAATATTTAAATAGTCTCATTAAAGCCTGCCCTTGTGAAAAAGACATAGCCTACAATTTAGCATAGCTACTTCTAAAAATAGTACTTGTTACAGAAATGATTTACTTAAAAAAGAAATAAAAATGACAATTACTTCTAGTGTCTTTGAAATAGTGTATTCCCAGATTTACTGGCAAGCATTTATGTTAAACTAAAATGTACTTTCATATTTAAATATACAAACTTGTATGCCATTTATTTGAATATATCTGGTATTTCATATCTGTAAAACTGAAGCTGCAGTGTAGTATATTTAAAATATAACTTTAAATATAATATTGAAAAGTACATTGCATGTGCTTTAGTATGTTAGTCATCACAGACAGATAAGTGTACTGTACTTATTTAAATCATGACAAAAGATTATTAAAACATAATAAATTAATATAAACATAATGCAGTTTTCAGTCCACATGTAGCATGATTCCAAGTTAAAAATGCATTTTTCCAAGTGAGTAAAAAACTTAATACTTGCAAATAATTTAATGCATACCCAAAACTTATTGCGAATATCTCAGCATGTAATCCTTTTTTTTTTGGATATACAGAAAATGAACGGCAAGTTGGCTATTGAGTTTTTACTTTCTTTGAGGAATTTATAAATATTACAGATAAAAGGTCTCACGCTGGTTAAATAGGTCTACAACTGTTTGGTTGGCAAATGGCTAAAATGCTGCAAGTCTGAACTGCTAAATTGTTTTAGGTAATTGAGTACCCTGCTGACACTGAAGTGGTTAATCTCTCAGGACAATGTACAGCCATTCATTATCACATTACAAATTCTCTATTGTGTAGGACAGTCTGGCCATCAGTGAGAAATTAAAATTATGAGAAATTTAGAGCCGAACAAATTCTTCTGTGACTCTGTCTCTTATCTCATGGCCAACACAATGCCCTTTGTATCCTCAGGGTAGTGCTAGTGAACACAAAAACATTTATTTGAAAATAATTAATACCACAAATGGCAAAGAAATGACAAGGCTGAAATATTTGCTAAGCTTAGTTACATTTCCCAGTGAGTCATTGAGAATGTGTTGTGCTGTAATTCAGTTATTTAAAAAATCTGAAATAACCATTACCATTTTTGTTTCATTCTTAACACATCAGAAACCTTAAAAGACTTGTATCGTGAGGAATGAAAATGTCCCTGATCTTTGGAAATAAAAGTTTATTGTATGAAAACAGAAACTGAAAGTATCCTATTATTAAAAGTAAAGTGGAGAGATGTTTCGTTCAAACATTATGAAGGCACCAAAAAAAGTATGCTATGACCTTTTAAGAGCAAAAACAGTTGTGTTTTGTCTCTATCAGCGGAAAGTCCCAGAATTTAACTCCATGTTTAGTAATCTGCCACATCACCCCTATTTCACCTTACGCCTTGAAGCCACTGACCCTGTGCCTGCATTCATTGATCGGCGTTGGCGGGGCTTTGCCGAGCAGAAGAGACAGGCCCTGCAGCAACTGACGGGGTAAGATTCACCCACTCTGTACACAAGACAATATAAATATGATATCAGATCAGTGAACCTCACAAAAACATGTCCAGGACAATTTCCACTCTAAACTCAAAAAAAAAAAAAAAAAAAAAAAAGTCTGTTTTTATTATCTTTTTTTGCATTTTGACTTTTTGTGATATTTGCACAAAAGAACATTTGCAATGTTCTTTTGCAGTGCTAACAAATTTATACACCACTGTTCAAAAGTTTGGGGTCAGTAAGGTTTTCTAATGTTTTGAAAAGAGTCTCTTATTCTCTGCACCATGCATGGCTGAAAAAAAAAATGCAGTAAACAGTAATATTGTGAATTACTACAACACAAGTAACTGGTTTGTATATATATTTTCAAATGTAATTTATTCCTGTGATGCAAAGCTGAATTTTTAGCATCATTACTCGTCAGTGTCAAATAATTATAATACGCTGATTTGATGCTTCTTATGATGACTGTTGAAAACAGTTGAGCTGTTTAATATTTTTGTGGAAACAGTGGTATGTTTTATTTTTCAGGATTCTTTGATGAATAGAAAATTCAAAATAACAGCATTTATTTGAAATAGAGGTCTTTTGTAACATTATAAATGTCTTTACTGTCACTTTAGATCAGTGCAATGCATCCTTGCTGAATAAATGTATTAATTTCTTAAAAAATGGAGAAAAAAAAAACATATTGATCCCAAACCTTTGAGTGATAATGTATGCTGTATATGTCAATATGAATTGTTAATCCTTAATAATTTTGTGTCTGTGAAAGGTTTGTGTCTCAGATACATAGACCAAACCACACAGATGTGACAGGAATGAAGCGCTGGAAGTTTTTCAAACGGTAGGACGTACAGAAAAATGAAAGTGAATGACAATAGTTAAACAAAACAGTTTTTTAACAGTTAAAATGTACAAATAAGAATAATGTTTTTCTCTTTCTTTCCCTCTTTTTTCTTCCATTTTCTTTCTCTCAGTCCTCTTATTCCTTTTGCTCAACAGATTCCTCCTGATGTTGTATTTGCTTTGCCAAAGTAAGTCAAATGGTGCTTGTCACTTCAGCCTTGCTCTGTTAGTTATTTATTCAATACCCATGATCTACCAAAAACTGGACTTTCTTACTATCTTTCTATACAATATTTATCTCACAGATCTGACCTCCTTTCTGCTTCGGATGGAGATGGAAAACGGTCCCCCACTCCGTTCCAGCAGAGCGTTCAGAGTGATTATCAGGAGAGTGAGACACAAACAGACCCCTTCACTCCAGACTATGCAGTTCGTCCTGGGACAGCCCCCCCTGAGCTGCTCACACTGGCCACACTCACATGGGGTAACCAGCACGCAATATAATAATCATGAATAATACTTGTCTCTCACCAGTGCCTAATCTAATCTAATGCAGTTCGACAATGAGACAATGTTGCACAAACTTTCTCATGTGTAGCTTCAAGCGTTTGTGTTTACACATTTGCTGAGAGATGTTTCGGGACTAACAGTGGTTGTTTTCAGGCCGTGGGATGCCTGCAGGGCTGGCAGAAGTAGAGATGATTGAGAGGGCAAGAGTGAAGAGAGCTTGGGAGGCAACTCTGCCCCCGCTGAATGACCTCTCTCAGCTGGACAAGAAGGGTGAAGGATGATGGAGGAGATGGAGAGGAAGGGAAAGCGAAAGGGGGAAAGGGGAAGTGATGTGTGACCAAGTATGGTGACTCATACTCGGAATTTGTGCTCTGCATTTAACCCATCCAAGTGCGCGCACACACAGTAGTGAACATACACCTGGAGCAGTGGGCAGCCAATGCTGCGGCGCCCGGGGAGTAGTTGGGGGTTCAGTGCCTTGCTCAAGGGTCTCACCTCAGTCGTGGTATTGAGGGTGGAGAGAGTGATGGTTGTTCACTCCCCCCACCTACAATCTGAGACTCGAACCCACACCCTTTGAGTTACAAGTCCGATTCTCTATCCATTAGGCCACGACTGCCAAGAGGCACTCCCTTGGAAGGAGTGGGCATTCAGAGAGAAGGAGATAGAGAAGTGAGCACTGCTTATAGGAATAGTTTTTCAAGTTTGATTAATTTGGGCAGTTCACTCACACATTATTTACTGTATTATCACACCATAACAAGATACTTTGTAGCTGGATAAGGTGGATATTTGTCAAAAAAAAAAAAAAAAAAAAGTCTAAGGGGCTGTTCACACTAAAAACGTGAGATGCAACGCTCGGGAATGGTTTTAAAAAAAAAGCACTGCACAGAATGTCTCTGCCATGTTGTCATCAAATAAAAAAAAGTTTACTTGCTACTGTAAACAAAAGCTCACAACATTTGCCCCGCCTCCAAGGTTTTCTGATTGGTCCACTGTTTTGGAACTGACATTGAGCGGCGCTGCGTATAAAAGTTGAAAATCTTTTAACTTGACACGGCATCATGTACGAGACGCTGCGAAAGACGGGAGATGCGAGCGTAATGGTCATACATTTTCGTCTAGCACATGTTTACATAGAAAAACAATGGAAAAGTAGTGCACTGGAATGGATAAACGCATTCTGTGTGAACAGCCCCTTAAGAGTCTAAAAAAGTACTCTTTAATTTATTGCTACAATGCACAAACACATTCATGTTGAGTGTGGTTGTTTGTCACGTGTTTTCTTAGGCTACAGGAGGCACGGCTGACCCTGCTGGTGCAGCTTCTGCGTCAGAGGGAAGAGGAGCAGGAGGAGGTCAAGATGGATCGACCGGACGTGAGCTTTTCCCAGCACCAGCTAGAGAAGGAGGCGCGGATTAAGATACGCAATGACTACATCATTTGTAAGGCCACAGACAGATAAATCATCATATTCACATTGCGCTTAAAAGGACCCATTCTGTTTATGTCAGTAATCATGAAATCAGAATTGACGTTTTGTTGCTTTTAGAAAGTGCGTTTGCTTTTAGACCATGTTCTGTAGATGCGACAAGGATGTGATTTTACTGTATTTGTACAAATTTCCGTGCTTTCCGACCTGAAGCATGACCCACATCAATTGCGTAAATCAGAAAAAAGGTGTGTTTTATCAAATACATTTAAAATGCATGTGTTTCATGTATAAATACCATAGCTTCTGATAGCGCTGCATGAGTAAGCAGCGCCATCTAGTGTTTGTTTGGTAAACATCCTGAGCATCTCAGCTAGGGTCTAAAATGGCAAGAGCAAAATATGAGCGAAAATCAGCATTGGCAAGTACATGAAACTGTTTTACTTGGTAACTGGTATGATTATCAAATGTCAAAGGTTGCAATTTAATTACATAGACTAACTATATGTAGTCTGATGTCTGATATGTAGTGTGGCATTGTGTTCATTTATACGCAAGCAGCTTATGATCCAGAGTTTTCAGTGTTTCAAACATGACACACACTTCCCAAATGTCCTTCCCTAAAATGTTGGGAGAATGTTCTATATATCTTCTTAACATAAGAGAAGGTTTAAGGTCTCCCATGCATCAGTTTTCCATGAAAATATAATCTCTATAGTTTAACATAAAGAATATCAGTATTGTAATTTTACTGTTGTTCTGTAAAATAAAACAGTAATAATAATAATAATTATTATTATTATTATTATTTTTGCATGGTCATATTGAATGGGGGAAAATAAGTTTACCTTCTTTTTGTCTTTAGCTGCTCATATGCTAGTATAATATGAAACACTGACAGAATAACCTTTAGCATATATATATATATATATATACACTTTTCAAATCTTTCACTTCAGACCAAAAATGTTGATGACTCACTTTACCACATTTACATACACACAAAAAAGGAAACCGTGCTTACAGACTTTTATTCTATTTTTTTTGTGAGGAATGATAAAAAGCCATCATTCCTACAAAATTACGTATTCAAATCTTGAACTAAAAGAAGCATAGCATGTTTTAAGAGCTGTCAGGACATTTGTGTTTAAACCAGATTACATGATTTAAGTCGGATTTTCCTGATTTATGAAATAATAAGCATGTACTACAAACTGACATCATTTTATTTATCATTTTCCTGTTTCTCAAAGCAATGCGGAAGCTGCTGGCTAAATGGAGGAATGTGGAGGGAAAGCTGAGATGTGATATTATAAAGGATTACTCAGATTATGGGTTTCATGTGCACTTCGGTTGCGGATCGGCCAGATCCCTGACCGAAATTCCAACCGCAACGCGGTCAAAAGTCACTTTCTCAGAACGTATGAAGGTCTGCTTCTGTTTACAGAAGTTGTTTTCCTTATGACTATTCAGGATACAGTAAAGTTTATAGTTAATGATTTTTTTTATTTTTTTTTATTTTAGAAATATTTACTTAATGCAAATAACATTTTTATTCTAATGTCTTTCTTTGTTCAATATATTCTGATATTCTTTATTTGTTTATTTTATTTTTGAAAATGTTATCCATAAAATTTAATTACCCTATTCTACTTTGAAATCAGATCATGGAGTTTATTGAGAAGAGGTGTGCTATATGAATAACATTTTTGTTTTTTTACCATTTAAAAAAAGAAAAAGATGTAAATACATTTTGATAAATTTATAAATGTACACAAATCCAGTGTTTACATAGTAATTTTAGTCTTTCCTGTAAACAAAAACAAAACTTTAACTTAAAAAAAAAAAAAAACTTATGTCAGCAAATTTTATTAAATATTTTGATTATTTTAATTCTTGTTTTTTATTATTATATTTTAAACATTTTAAAGTAGAAATAATATTTCACTTTTTTTCCCCCTTATTCTTCTAAATCAAATCATTCTGCTTATTAATCAAAGATGTCCCTTGGTTTTTCTAAGCAATTACAATAATGTCTAAAACTTGGTGAACAAAGAATGGGGGTTTAAAAATTGCTTGTAATCAGAATATTATAGAGCTTTAGGTGTTTTTTTTTTTTTTTTTCATAAAATGTATTTTATTTCCTTTAAAATAAGTTATTTTACGAGCACGACCAGTTTAGCTGAAATTCTAATCACTACGGATGTGGTAAAGGCCTGCAGTGACATCTCTGTGTTTCTCAGGTCTGTTAAAACTGGAGGCAGGTCTTTCTCCATCTGTCATGGAGCCTCGAATCAAAGTGCCAAGACCTAAAGTGACTAAAGGCTTCATTACACGCTCAGCCCGCAGAGAACTAGAGCTCATGAAGACTCATCAGGTAATGAGCAGCTGGGTGCTTTTCACACTTAATCAGACTGTGGGAGGAGGTCCCCCTGAGCTCTCCTTTCCCACTAGGCTCTGAAGGAGGAAAAGGGCCGTGTGGTGGAAAAGAATCCTTTGCGGTTCCAAATTGGTTGCAGAACTTTCTGATAGAGTCAGCAAAAATTGGCCGCAAAGATAAAGATACTAAAGAAGACACAACCCAGACGACATTACATCCTGGTTGCAATGAGAATAAAAATGGTTTGTGCCAAACAATGTTGGTATTATTTTAGTGAACAATTATCAGATTTCTAAATATAATAAGTAATTATATCAAATTCATTTCGATTTTGATTTTGAGGACATTTTTGCTCACTTTGATACTTTGTGTACTCTAAAAAGTGGCGTAAAGCAAGACATTTATTCCCATTTAATCGTACTTCGTTACAGTACCTTTATTGTAACGTATTACTAAAAGTGATTATATGTACTTTCACTTATTTATATTTTCAAGGAAATAATCATACCTAAGTGTATTTAAAGAGTGTATGACTATATTTCTTAAAACACTTAAGAACACTTTTAACAATTGCACTTTGTAATGCCAAATTAAAGTTAAGTTTTACTTAAGATTTTAAATCATTGTTTTAATAAACTGTTATCATGCTATAAGTACTTCACTTATTATTATGATATGTTGACTGTCATACTAAAGCACATGCAAAGTGCTTGATTATAATGAAACTGTAGTGAGTAATTCAATATTACATTTAATACATTTTAAATATGCTAAATTACAACGTCATAATTACAAATGAGTAACTACAAATATATTTAAATACAATGCTATGCAGGTTTCAGTAGAAATGACAATAAAATATATTCTAACTTATGATAAATCTTTGTCTGTACATAAGGTGGTACATTTTAAGCATGTTTCAAAGACAATAGAAGTTATGAAATTGCATGTAAAGATGCACTTATGTCTTACTTAAGTGGGTCAAAAAGCACTCTGAAGTTCAGCTAATTGCATTAAATATAAATTGAAACTCTAATGCATTTTTATTTAATTGCACTTAGCATGCAATTTCTCAAATATTATTTTAAATAATACTATTTCTGTAATAATTACAGTTAGACTGTGCTCAAAAGTCCTAAAAGAATCACTGCTCTAAATTGATCTGAGGATACTATATGATACATTGACTTTTGTTGAATCATTTATTTTGTAATTCTTTTTGTATGATGGGTCTATCATTCTGAGATATGGATGTTATGTCTATAACAAGGAGATGAGGAAAGGGAACTGGCCATTGTCTTTCTGCAGAAAGTGCTGAGAGGAAGATCCATGCAGAATCAGGTAAGGCTCAGTGGGCAGAATGTGCTTTTCTAACTGATATCGTCGATGTGAATGGAGAATGACGTCTGATGGATGGCAGATGTTCGAGGGAAAAGAGAAATGGTTGGAACTGATCCAAGAACTGCGCACCACTCACGCACTGCAGAAGGAGGAACAGGACAAGAAGGAGGCGGAAAAACAGGTCACACTCGCCCTGCAGAGACAGAGAGACATCCAGTCTGAAAGAGTAAGACCGGAGCTGTAAATGTTTAAGATATGAAAATAAGCACCTGCTGTAGCATGTGAACTTTGACTGATAAAACTACATACTTATCTCAGTACCATCAAAATACAGTTTTTTAGGCATTCACAACATCAGCTCTACTTTGGCATGTACCGCTGATCTTTTCTGGGCTTCTCAGCATGGGTCACATTCTTAAGAGTGGCATTTTCCTGTTTTTAAATGAAACAGTTCAATGTCCAATGAAAACATTTTCATATTTTTTTTCTGTAATTTTTTTAGAATTCAAAACCTTCCCCCAGTGAAAAATAATGTAAGCTACTTTTAACAAAGTCACTGATCATTACAGTCTGATCATAAAAGTTTGTGGAGCATATTTTATTATTAAAGGAATAGTTCACACAAAAATTAAAATCTGCTAAATATGTACTCACCCTCAGGCCATCCAAGATGTAGATGAGTTTGTTTCTTCATTCGAACAGATGCAGAGAAATTTAGCATCACATCACTTATGCAGTGAATGGGTGCCGTCAGAATGAGAGTCCAAACATCTGATAAAAATATCACAATAATCCACACGATTCCAGTCCTTCAATTAACATCTTTTGAAGGGGTCATATGATGGTGCTAAAAAGAACATTCTTATGTGTATTTGGTGTAATGCAATGTGTTTACGTGGTTTAAAGTAAAAAAAAAAAATAAAAAAAAAACATTATTTTCCACATATTTTACATTATTTTATCTCCTCTAAGCCCCGCTTTTCTGAAACGGGTCGATTTTTACAAAGCTCATCAGTGTGAAACAGTGAGGCGTGCTCCGATTGGCCAGCGATCCAGTGCGTTGTGATTGGCCGAATACCTCAAGCGTGTGATGGAAATGTTACACCCCTTACCATAATATGATGCTACGTCCCCGCGACCATAGACATAATAAATACCTAGATGCCTTATTGGCCGCTCGACCGCACATCAACGTCTCCGCCATATTGGTCCGGGCAACGCTCCATAAATCTCATATCGGGACACAAGAAAACATACCTGACTTGTCGGCAGTTTGGGTATCTACAGACCATCACACATTAATAAAAACAGATCTCGGGGTATTATCTTTCATAGGTAAAAATGAACAGTTGTTTTTGGATGTTTTTTGGTCATTTTTAGCATTATGTTGACAGCTTAATTAGCCACCAGTGTCAGACTATTAATAGCTAGTGATACCGCTAGTTAGCTGTGAAAGCTGAGACTTTATAAGAAATCAAAGGTTAAATGAATTCTTAAGTTTTAACTTATATTGTAGTTTATATCATAAAGGTAATTGTGCTATGAGCACAATATGTATAGTGAGCACTTTGACAAGACCGTGTCAGACTGTCAGGATTAGGGATGGAGCTAAAGCATCTCTCATTAATTTCACTACTCATTTACAAAGAGTAAGTTTATCATCATATAGAGATTATAAGGATTTGATAGCTTATCATCAAACTGTGGACTAATTATATATATTTTTCATTTTCAGCCAATTGCAAACAGGACAACACAAGCCTCAAAGAAATCTGAGGAAAGCCTGTTCTCTGCATTTCCAAGAGACTAAACCTCCAAAGCCTAATGTTGTATTTGTACTATTTAAAGCCCAGAACAGCCCTGAATGAATGGCCAGAATGACCCTGATCATATTCAAACTTCTCTCGCTCTCTGTCTCTGTCTCTCAATCTCTGCCAGGGTCAGAAATGAACTTTTCCATTGTGGGGCAATATTTGCACCTGGAATAGACTTCCAGGAGCATCGTTTACCTTTGTAAGGGCAATTTTTATAACAATACTATGTAATATAATTACCTTATTAAATGTTTCTGTTGTTTTTGTCAAATATTCAAATATAACCAGTTTCTTCAATCACAATACTAGAGACTACATTTGAAATTATTTACACAGGCTGTTTAATGCTGATCATGTACTGTATGTGTATTATTTACACAAAAACTGCATAATGTAAGTAGCCTAGAAAGGAAAAACACAGGAACTCATTAGTGAGTGAAGCTGCAATATCATGACAAAATCATTGTTGATTATCGCTCTTCATGTTGTAATAATGATTATTAATTTTGATTAATAGAAAGAGGGAGGAGGGAGGACGGAGGGAGGGAGTGGGGGGGCATCTCATATTCTGGTCTGTGTTAAACATAACTATACTTTGGCATTTTGCTGTCCAATGTAAACTGCACACACTCACACCCCAAACATTCTCATGTAGTAACATATATTGAAAATAAGCTACTTTCAAACTTGTGTTTTCTGCATGGGTGAGTGTTATTTGCGTTGTATAGCAAAATGTCAAGCTTTTTCAATTTTTATTTTTAAAACTGAAATAAAATGTCCTTGAGCTGCAGATTGATTCAGAGGATTATATATATATATATATATATATATATATATATATATATATAATCCTCTGAATCAATCTCAGCTCATATATTTTATGTTTTACTCACGGAACACATTAATTAAACACAATTTGGAATTGACAACCATCAATTTTTGCTTGTCTTTAGTTGTGTCTTACTTTGTTTAACAATTATTACACAAATACTATTATAAAACTGTAGTTTTCACTATTATTTAAATTACTTTATAATTTACTATTTATTCTTCATTATTGTCTATTCTGTATTATTACACCTTTGATATTACACATTCTACTTGCTATTGTTCATCTATTGTTATTCATTTATTATGGTATTATACATATAATTGTTGCTATTATAAATCTATTATATCACTTATGTTATAGTACTGTTGTACTCACTATTTTATTATATTATTCACTTTACTACAATTTGTACTACATATACTTTTTAATATTACATATCAGTTTTACTATATTTTTACTGTGCATAATATTTTACCACTGTAACTGTAAATTTTACTTAATCCATAAAGGATTATCAGTTACATTTGTTAATGTTTGTTGTAGAGTTTATATCTGTATAGAGTGCTATGAAAATAGGAAGCAGACAACCAGTCTGTCACTTTTTGATTTGTATTCACTGATTTTATTCCATTTTCTCTATTATGGTAAATTATTAGTACTTAAAGATGTATTATTTCGATTTTTTTTTTTTTTTTCAGTATTTCAAAGGGAATGAGCTGTTCTGACCTGAGGCACAAGAAAAGCTAAAATGTTGGGGTTGAAGACAGAGAAAGCAATGAAAAAAAACGTAATTTCATTTAATGTACACTAAAATTACATGTATATATCACAGTTATACTACATTAATATTAGAATTGTTATGTTAACAGAAAAAAATCAACCAAATCAACACGAGGGCGTGTGAGCTTTCACAATTTCTTACGAAAATTAATCCTTTTCCAAGCCTAACTAAATAACTGGAGGCAGAGTTATGTTGACTTATACTGTCTTTTTACGCGTCGCGTTGCATCGCGCCGCGTAAACATTACCATGTCTGCATTTGTAATCAGAGAAACACAAACAACAAGCACTACTTTCACTCGCGTTTGAATAGTAAGTAGCAGATTCTTTAAATAATAAAACGTAGTTACTGTGAGTCAGAAGCGCCAGACTGTCCTTGTAAAGTTGGAACTGCCCCACTTTTGAGTAAAAGCCTTTCTGCATGTAACAGTCGTGGTCCAGCAAGTGCTGTGCGAGTAAACCTCACTCCCCTGATCTCGACTGACGCGAGGCCGTGGCCTGTATCACGCGCCGGAGAGCGCGGTACGAATCCCGCTCGGAGCGACGCAAGTAAGACCGGTTGCACACAATGTTCAGAAAACAATCCTCCGTGAAACTCGAATATTTGTGTTGTACTGCTCTGGGACAGTGTTGTAAATAAAATTCAGCCAAGATTTCTTATGTCCTCTCTTGGCAGGCCAAACAAAGTACTTTTTCTTTCGCATCCAAACACAGCGTCTCTCCTCGACGTGGCGCCGGGCAGCAACACTAGAGCGAGAAAGTGACGCCTTCTTTCTTTGTGTATACATTTGGGCGGTGCTATGCAAATCTTCCCACATCGTGACGTAGAGATGTGGGGGCGTGTTAGAACGAGCCGTTTTAGGGGGGTGTGGTTAACTCTTAACTTTAATAAAGAATATCTCTTTGGATTTGAGACTTTAGTCTTTGCAACTTTACAGATCGTCTTTATGCACCAAGAGCTTGTAACACTCCAAAGAGAAAGGAAAATTTGAAATTGCATCATATGACCCCTTTAAATTGAAAAGTTTCTGTAAAAAATAAATAAAAAAAAAAATCCATCAAGGTATTTATAAACAGTCACTGTAGCCAAAATATGAGTTGCTTATCCATAAGTCAAATTTTCCAGTTTTCCAGTGAAAAAGTCCATCCCCACACCAAAATCCATCCACATATTTGTTTAGAACTATTTTTTTTTTTTTTTTTACTGTTTTCACTAGTAAACAGTGCTTGTTCTCTGAATATTTCTCTCGTGATTCAGACGAGATGCCTTTTTTCACTTGAGAAAGCAATATTATGGACAGAAGACTGGAGACCAGGACCAATGGTTTGAAGTTTTTATTCTTTTTAAGATTTGCTTCTTACAAACAGACAGGTTTTCACCTCAAAAGACTTAGTAATTGTGGACAGTGTTCGAAATCGAATTCGAAATCAGTGTTTAAATCGCCGTCATGCATGAATGAATATTTTTGCAATTTTACACATGATGATCACATTAGACAAAACTGAAATTGCACGTCAAAATAACACATTGTCAATATTTTTTGAGACCCCCCCAAAATTTCACAAATCACGTTTTCAGGGGAGCCCATGTCTTATTAAGGGGAGCCGAGCTCCCCCTAGCTCCCCCGTAGTTCACACCCTGATTGTGGATTACTTGTGGATTATTGTGATGTTTTTTTTTTTTTTTTTTTTAGTTGTTTGGACTCTAATTCTGATGGCACCTGTTCACTGCAGAGGATCCTCTGGTGAGCAAGTGATGTAATGTTAAATTTTTCATTTTGGGGTAAACTATTTGTTTAATTATTTGATGACTTATGTGCAGCATAGCATACATTTCACTTAAAAGGAAGAAGCAATGCTTAAAGGAAGAGACTTTTAGTCTTAAAGGATGAGACTATACATTTTAAATGTAAAAACATTTAAAAAATCGTATTTAACATAAAAAACCATTAAAAACATTATTGCCTCAGGACAAAAAAAAAAAAAAAATATATATATATATATAGTCTATGAACAAAACAATGTAAGAATGAACTATAATGAGCTATAATGTCTCATGTACTAAACTGATTAAATTCTTTTTATTCCTTCTCCCACTGTCTTTCTCTCAGGTGTCTCAGATTGAGTCCTATATATCTGGCCTGTCTGGAGGAGTGATAGTGGACTTGCTGGACTTTCTATCTAAAGAGTTTGTCCGGCTGCAGGAGGAAAGACGAATCCATGCCTTCACCCTATTGGTTGAGAGAGACGGTCGTATTCGTGAGGCTGAGGAGAGTGGAAGGCGGCAGATCGAGGAAAGGAGACGCAGAGAGGAGGATGAGATATTTAAACAGGTCACTAGAATATCCATTCACAATAAATATGCTCTTATCTCTACCTAACAAAATCATACACTATCATTCAAAAGTTTGGGGATTTTATTTGTAAAAATTAATCATTTTATGCAGCAAGGGATGTGTTAAATTGACCAAAAGTGACAGTAAAGACATTTTTCATATTGCAAAAGATTTTTATTTAATTTTTGTTCATCAAAGAATCATGTGTCGGTTTCCACAAAAATATTAGGCAGCACAAATGTTTTCAACATCGATAATAATAAGAAATGTTTCTTGAGCAGCAAATCAGCATATTAGAATGATTTCTGAAGGATCATGTGACACTGAAGACTGGAGTAAACTGAAAATTTAGCTTTGTCATATCAGGAATAAATTACATTTTTAAACATTCATGCAGAAACCGTTATTTTAAATTGTAATAATATTTCACAGTATTACTGTTTTTACTGTATTTTTGATCAAATAGATGCAGCCTTGGTTAGCATAAGAGAGTTCTTTTAAATTCTTTACAAAAATAAAAAATTACCTCTGATAGTAACTTCTGAACGTTGGCGTACGTTAGTGTATGTAAATGTTTTATTTTCTTTGATAAAGCACATTGACATAGAATTCTTCAATAATGTCAAGAGGCAATCAAAATTCACCTTTTTTTTTTTTTTTTTTTAAATGTGTACCCTGGTCATATTGTGTAAAATTTCCTCTTGTACTGCAACCAGCATCTTTGCAATCTTCCTTTTCTATCTGGGATCTCTTGTCTATCTGTATATCATTTGGTATCAGGTGGTCAAGATACATAAGGACAGAGTAGACATGTACCTGTAGGATGTCATCCTGGGCTCCATTAATCAGACAGCTGATGCTCAGGCCAGAGAGGAGATTCATCGCAAGGCTGAGGAGCTGAACAACATCACCTATGCCATAGAGAAGATGTACGTTCCTGGTCTCGAATGTTGTGACATCCAATTAAACCAGTTTGAAGAGCTTGCAACTAGATTGCTTATTGTTGACAATGAACCACAAACTCTTGAAATCATGCTAGATATTTCAGCAAGGTCAAAATATTTTGAATGATCAAAATAAAACACTTCACTGAACTTTCTTGAGGAAAAGGGATAAAATATATTAATGCACCTTTAGATTTCAATATGTAGAAAAGATTCTCTCAGCCCTGTTCTGACATTCGAAGGCTGTAAGACATGTTTCTCACCGACAGTTGCTTACGTCAGAGGTTTTATTAGATTCAAGATCATTGCTGAGCTACCAAGGATGTCTGAATCACATGAGAATAGACCCAAACAGTGTTGATTTGAATGCTTTCTGCAATTATAACCTTGAACTCTCAATACATTCAGTGACCTTCAGTATTTAGTAAAGACAGGCCATGTAAAATTAAGACCTTGATAAAATGGTAAAATCCGATAAAATAACGCATGTAAGGTGTACATAAGATGACTCACTTTCGCTTTCAGAAGGTCTTGAAAATAAAATATACAAATCCATGCTTAGATTTCTCTACAGGACGACTTCCACCCATTGTGCTCTGCCTGTTTAAAAACTCTGCAACATTTGAACTTTCATATCCTGCAAGGCAAAATGCAGAGAAACACAGTTACAGCCTAAGACAGTGGTTTTTAATCCTGTTCCTCGGGACCCACTGCTCTGCACGTTTTGCATGTGTCCCTTATCTGACACACTCATTTGAGTTCATGGAGCTCTTTCCTAATGAGCTGATGATCTGAATCAGGTGTGTAAATTAGGGAGACATGCAAAATGTGCAGAGCTGTGGGTCCCCAGGAACAAGTTTGAAAACCACTGGCCTAAGATATATAAAATATGAATGAAATCTGTGTCTATATATTCTTTCCCTCAATAAATAATAAATTATGGATGTCAGATGTGACAGCACACATGTAGGAAGTCACTAGAATCAGATACTGTGTATTTGCAGGCATATCACTAATCTAATAAACATTGTATGACCAAGTTACAAAGATCATTGTTACTGTATGTGTCCTTCAGCGAGACTGCCAGCGTTGCCTGTTTTAGAGCATTTCCTTTGTCACAAACAGAATCAATCTGCTCTAATCGGTCTGTGTTGTGTCTTTCTTGGTCTGTGTATACGTGCAGGAGGAACAGTCAGCAGTCTGAAGAGATTGTGGCAGAACTCGTCTACAGATTCCTCATTCCTGAGGTCCAGAAGATTGCTGTCAGAGAACGAGGTGAGTTATTCAATCAGGCAGATAATTAGTAAAATACCAAGCTATTACAGTTCAAGCCAAATTAGTTCTTAATGTTATTATCTACGTAACGTTGTGCCATTTAAAAGAAGTATAATGTTGTTTTTCTTTGAAACACAAAGGGATGTAAGGAGCAGAATGTACCATGTTGCTCTTCTAGATACAATGAAAGGAGATGCTTAACTTGTAATATATATATATATATATATATATATATATATATATATATATATATATATATATATATATATATTCCAAGCCTAGAAAGAGAAATTTAAAGTGGTGTCATTTCAACAACACTTGTGTCACCAAACAGAGCAACAGTTTGGAGAACTCAACCTACAAATAATAAATAAATTTAAAAAAAAATTATATATATGTGAAGAGTTCAGATGCAAAAGCCTCTAAGTGCTGTCTGAAATTTTCTTCTAAAATGAGCAATTTTATCAGGTTCCTATATTTATGTTTAGTTGTTTCACTTTAATTGCATAGAAAATGACCTATACATTGCCATTAGAGTAAAATTACTGAACCTAAACATAGGAGTCTGATAAAAATACTCATTTTAGATTTTTAGATGAAAATTTCAGACGGCACATAGAGGCTTTTGCATCTGAACTCTTCACACACACACACACACACACACACACATATATATATATATATATATATATATATATATGATAATATTAATATGAAACTATTAATTAAATAACAATTGTAAAAGTGTCAGAAAAGACGCGTTCAGTCTGTGCGCCTTAAAATTCCGCCGTTTAAATAGCGAATCTGCCATGGTGCGAGCGCAACTAGCTCTTAAAGGGAATGGGAGATGAGACTCTGATTGGTTTATTGCAAGTTATGCCCAAAAACACACCCATTAGCCTACTCATTAAGAGAATAGGGACAACCCTTTTAGACCCTTTTGAAAAGCCTCATGCAGGTCTTTTCAATACTAAAAATTGTCACATTACCAGTATGGCCTATTTGTTAAGCTTGACTTTTTAATGATCTGTGAGTTTGATGTGTGTATGTATCACAGTGAGAGTCACGTGGCCTGTGTTATATATTTAATGAATTATCCTCACTATTTGCTATGGTCTGTTTTTAATTCCCCATTTCCACATTATTTGCCTCTATGTAATAAAGACCCTGTTCATATAAATGCAGTATAGGGTGGATTAGTGTAATGTGGGACACTTTTTGCAATTTTGACTTGTGTATCATATTTCCATATGAAGCCAAAACAATAAATCAAAATTTTGAAATCCCCAAGATGTTTCCTATCTAAATCAGAAGAAATTTTTCAGATATTGTACTTATAGGGGAAATGGCACACATTTTAGTGCTCCTTGTGCCAAATCGTTTAAGAATTTGTGGATTTTCTAATGTGGGACAGTACGTGCTCAAATCTGGGACACTATGTTTTCTGTAAGAAATAGTTTAATTTTTACAAAGTAAACTCCACATTTAAAACTCCTGGTTAAATGTGCATAACCATGTTTGCTGAATTAATTTAGTAGGCCTACGGTGTGTTTGCTGTCTTCATCAGTTTGTCTAAAAAACTAGTAGCCTATATGTTCATATGAAATGTTAAATACAACTATATAACACAGAAATCTAATACTATTTAAAGGAATTTATTTAAAAAAAAAATGTCAGATTTTTGGCAGCAACAATAATAATAACCATGTAATGGAGTCAAAAATATAAAATTGGACTTAATAAAGATAGCAAAATAATTTCATAAATGATTTTAAAAAGATTCAAACTTTGGAACATGGAATGCCTTTAAAATTGTTATTAAACTTCTATACTCTGCACATGGTAAGAATATGGAAAATGTATTTTCATTTTCATGATAAAAACACTCCATAACAGACATTAGAAGTCCTGGCCAGTCATGGCCTTATCATCGACCGAGATCTTATCGTCCTCTAGTCTCAAAATTTTTAATCTGGATCTTAAAACAAATAATATTGCTGCATTATAAGCCCAAAAATTAACAAAATTACATGTATGACATTTAACTTTCTTAATGCACATTTTATCAATTGAATAACATAGAATATTTGACTGTCCCACATTAGTCAAAACGTGCTGTCCCACTTTTGAAACATCCTTTTCTAAAGTGGGACGACAAAGATCTCTTTAAATAGAAAATATTCTTAACACATTCTAACATTATTGCAAAATTTGTTGTACAAATACATCACAAATATAATCTGATAACAATTTAGAACATTGTTTTATTTATAACAGATTTGTATCCTTAACATTAATTTTGTCTAAATCCTATGTCACTGACCTTTGAGTGAACTTTACAAGAGGTATTTCCTGTTTGATGATTTTCATGGCCACATTTCTGACATAATTTCCAGAAAGCGAAGTGATTTCAGTAACTTGACACCCCTGCTTGAATTCAACACCAATCATGTTCACTTTAATGTTGTAAAAAAAGATGTCCTACAATGCCGTGTGATGTTATTTCTTCTGTGGAACATAAAAGCAGAAGAAAGTTACACAATGCTTTCCATTCATTTAAAGCGGATTGTGACCTGTGACTGTCAACCTCCATAAAGGACAAAAAGCAGCATAAATGATCAGAAAAGAACAAGTGCTCTTCTAAATAATTGTGGATCATTGAGGAAAAATAAATTTGATGAATGGTGCTGATGAAAGCAGCGACAGCTATCAGAGTTTCCCATTAAGATCCTGGCAGGTATGAATCATTAAATTAGACTTTTAATAATATTGTTTCCCGTGTGACATTTCTTTGTTCAGCAGGAAAGATGAGTGCCATTATTTAAAAAAAAAAAAAAAAAAAAAACGCATCAAATGTAAACTGTCAAAACACCCACTCTGTTGTGAGCCTGACTTTTACTTGAAACCACTTAAAAAATTTTTAGATTTCATCAAAATTTTGAAGTGATCTAATAGTGGTTCTCAGCTGGTTTTGCAAGTGGCGACCCAACACAGTACAAAAATGGTTTCTTGTACAAAAGTATACAAAATGTCCCTAAAATCAAACACTGAAATTAATTTTGATTTATTTAGTAGAAAATATAGTAAATATTTAATATTTATAAACAATTAAAATAATATTAATTTCTGCAACCAGTAATTCTTCACATAAACCATTTTGTGCCATTCTTCATTGCAAGTAAACCTGAATTGTATTTTCTTTAACCTTTGTTCATGGTTTGAGGATGAGGACATGTTACACAACCTGTCCATGTTGGTTAATTTGGCACCTTTCATCAAGTGACAACTATAACTCAACTCTAGGTGGCACTATAATAAGTATCTTTTGTTTTTGCCAACAACCTCACTGTGTAGCTTAGAAACAAAGCAGATTTTTCTCTGAATCCTTAAGTGCCCCAAGTCTCCATGCATATCAATTTACACAAGAATTTATTTCATTTTTCCATTTGGAAGTGCTTTTTCTTTTGGAAGGCTTTGTCTTGCCACTCAGAACAGACATATATGACCCAACATTGGCCCACCAATTGAAAACCACTTTAAAAATGTACTCTTCGCTCATTCTCTTTTAGTTCGGCAGAGAAGGCATCTGCAAGCAGCTCGTTCAGTCATCAGTAGCAGCCCTGGATCTCCTGCGGTCTCCCAGCCCCCCATCTCCATCAGACAGAGCCTCCTCAGCCGTCCTGAATGACATACTCAGCCAAGTAGAGGAGGCTGTTCCCAGAACTGTGACCCCAAAAGACCCTGGACCAGCACAAAACAATCTGACCACTGATCCAACAGCAGACGCTCCCAACGGGAATGGAAAACATGCAGATTAAGCCCATGAGCAGTAATACAAAACATTAAATTCGTGACCTTTACAATAGTCCTATTAACTGTTTGTATTTGTTGTCATTATAGCTGACTTGATTTTTCTTGCCTTACTTGTAGAGGCAGAAAGAGTGAATGAACTTTGAAGGAACAGCGAGAGTCCAAAGTTAATGGTTACGCAATAAAACCAGCATTTAATTTCTCAGTAGTGCCACTTTTTCCCATTAATAATGGAACACGTCAGAGTCTTTAGATTACTCAAAGTAAAGCATAGCCTAAAAGCAAAGACTTTTAGACATCTTCATTTTCATCTGTATGCGAAAAACTCATAAAAGACCATCATTTGAAACAATTTCAGGTATAGGCCTATGTTAGGCACTAATAGTCTGGGCAGCTTTTTCTCCGACCATTAGGTCCATTAGATCCTGTCTGAGAAATGGGCTGTATCTCCTGAAATGACAGACAGAATGATAAGGGAGATTTAGTAGGCCTGTTACTGTTTTTGCATAGCTCAACTGAGGATCTGTAGATCTTATTTTCCTTCTTAAATCACTTAAATTCAGGTGTTTGTGAACCTAACCAAAACTTGTTCACATTTACATGAAAACTCAAATTTCAATCCTACAGTCTTGTCTTCTGACTACTTTCTTGAATAATCCGCTTTGCATAACACCATGCATTTACCTGAACAGCCACAAATAATTTAGCATTCTTCAGTGTAAGTTGAAGGCTCTGTTCCATATATATATATATATATATATAATTTATTTATTTTTGTCTGTGAGTAATTTTGGCCACAGTTTTAAAAACACAGCTGTTACTTTTGAGGTATGACTGTGTGATTTATGTTGTGGAACTAAAAATAAAAAAAATTAAAAAAGATATAAATAGTCTGTATTTTAATGACAAAGGCTTAATTGCGTTAAACAATGTGAGGTGTAATTGAGGAATATCAATACATCGCTGGCTTACAAACACTGTACCTGTACTGCTGCAGCAGTAGTTGCATAATTTTCTATAAACAAATTGCATAATGCTCCATTCAGTTTGCCCCGCCTGTGATTGGTAGTGTTTTCTTTTATTTCCCTTCCCTCTCGACTTTCAGACTGTCTGCTCTTTTGACTGATCAGGAAATTAGGAAAACAAGCAACGGCACAGGCGTCTATATTGAGCACATAGGACATGTTTTCTCGCTTTTCCGTCAAGCATGTCCTCAGGACATCTGTAACCAGGAAGCAAGTCTCTGGGGCGGCTGTGTGTATAATGCGTACTTTAAAATCAGGATTGTAAGTCTGTAAATGCGAAACGGATCGTGTCATGATCGACGATGGAGCTCGGTGGTCATGTTGAGGCTTTACGTGAATGTCGTGCTGATATGACATGGTAAGTGCGTTTGTTTTTATTTAGCTACTGAAGTAAAGTAGATTGCGAGACGTGACAGCAACTGTTGAACGTGCACTACAAATAAATAATGCCGCTTGTAAACTATAGGAATGAATGTCAGTGTGTTTGTCGGGATTTAAGTACACTGTAAGTTACTGTTGAGGCGTCGTCTCGAAGATCAGCTAAAGAGGCGACTAAAGCGATTTACAAACTTCTGCTGTCAGTTTATCATGCTATAAACAGTCATTAAGCAGTTGTAGCCTATATAGGCATGCATTCCCAAGGCTGTGAAATCTGTGCCGAACTGTTGTAGATAACAGTCTGACCAGTCATCTGCGCAGCTGCTTAACTTCAACCCAGTGCCACTTCACTGTTATTTTATTTTCTGTTCTGAGTCATTAGTAATTAACCCTAATCAATTATCACGGTATTTTTTTAGCTCGTTCAGTCGCAGCAGTTGTCTCAATATTGCATTAATTTTAATATTCGCACAGCAGACGTTTAGTGCTTACTGTGCGGTTTATCTATGTATTAATATTTATTTGTTTACAATGAGTTCGGTCACACTGGTGCTTCTGAATATAACTTAATGGCTATGATTTGACTTGCGGGAAGCTGCTAATCACAGCTGTGCTGATATGCATGATATTGTGGGATATCTTTCACATATTAGTTCAATAAAATGATTAGTAATAACATGCTGTCAACCGTCAGAGGTGTAAAAAGTACTCAAAAATTTTACTCAAGTGAAAGTACAAGTATCTGGCCAAAAACATACTTGAGTAAAAGTAAAAAAGTACAACTTTAAATTGTACTCAAGTATTAAAAAGTAGAAGTACTTTTTTTTTTTTTTTTTTAACAGATATACAGAAGTTTTGTTAAAGGGAGAAAACGAAACAAAATGCACAGGTCAAACATGCATCTAGTGCAACAACAACATTTAAAATGCAGCACACTGGAACACACACACACACACACACACACACACACACACACACACACACACACACAAATAGGGGGAAAGGGATTAAAAGGAAGTTCTATCCTTTCCACCCTCATGCCATCATGACTTTTATTTATCAGATGAACACCAAGTTTTAGAAAAAAAAAAATCTCTCTGTATAATGCAAGTGTATGCATTAAAGTTGTGTGAACAATATACCTCAATATGCTTCCTCAGATTTGATGGTGAACTTTTGAAGCCTGACATTTATCTGATGAAAGGCATAACTGAAGTAGAAATGTGTGTGCTTGATGCGTGAAAACAGTGATCAATGGTTCTCACGTCCCACACACACATTTGAACTTCCGTTTACCATATTTATTGTGCATAAGATAAAATAAAAATGTAATGTACTTTTTAAGATGAAGTAAAATTGTAAGGAGTAAAAAGTACTGTTTTTTTTCCCAGAAATGTAATAAAGTAAAATACAAGTAACCAGTTTAAATTGTACTTGAATAAAGAACAAATCCCCCACCCAAAAATAAGTAAAGTAATCAAGTAAAATTACTCAAGTATTTACACCTCTGTCAACCATGCATTATCACAAATAAAATGAATTAAATTCTAATCCATATTATCCTGAATCTGTGATGAAATTTACTCACCCTCATGTGATTCTTGTTTGAGGTCCTTCTTTGGAGCATAAAAGAAGATATTTTGAGAAATGTCTATGTTGTTGTCCATACAATTGAATTCACTTGGCTCCATTGTTCTTTGGTTCCCAAGATTCTTCAAAATAATATTTGTGTTTCACTGAAAATACAAAATATTTTATTTAATTTTATTTACTGGAGAAAAAAAAAAAAAGTCATACAGGATTGGAACAACATGTAAATGTAAATGATGACAGACTTTTCATTTTTGAGTCAACTATCTATTTAAGTTCTTTCTCATTCAGCTCTTTATCGCTTCTGGTTAATTAATTTTGCTTTAACTGGAGATTTCTTAGCTTTTATCTGAATAAAGCTTTGTATGTTTACCGTATTAACTGTGGACTGACACAAGAGACCCGAAGGTTGCACCACTATGCTCAGTTATACACAATAACCTGTGTGAACGGTCGCTATTCAGAAATATTTGACTGAATGCCATAACCAAACCGAATTTGTTTTTGAGAGAGCTGTGCACTAATATGAAGTAACTTGCAAGGCAGGCTAAAAAAGTTTGTATGTATAGTTCTGCATCAAAAAAGAAAGAAAGAAAGAAAGAAATCAAAACTTCAAGCTTTGTGTGTCACCAAGAATCACACAGACTCAAAGCTAGACAACATGTGTGTAGATGCTTATTATCATATAAGCTCATAATGTAATGCTTCTGAATGTTAATGAAGTTACTCTTTGCCTGAAAGTTGTGTTATGTTTTAGAATAGAATTTCAGGCTCCTTATTTTCAGAAGCATTAATTTATTATTTTCCTCACTGAATAAGAATAAATCTATAAAGAGGAAATGTAAATGTCTTTTTGACCCAGTATCCAGGGTCTTAAAATTAAACTAATCTATTACGGCTGGCCATATTAAAGTGAAATGATTGATTGCTGCATTAGATTTAAATCGGATCTTTTTTTTTTTTTTTTTTTTGCAGTGTTGAGCATTATAACCACACACATTTCTGTTAAGCTTATGAATGCAGTGGCCAATCAGAGGCGTTTAGAATAGATGCTGCTGAAAAACCCAGAGTTTAGTTCAGTGAGCCTGCCAGAGGAGGCCTTCACAATTAGGAGGCCTCTTTCAAAGAAACGATTGCCTTAAAAAGGAATAATAATAATAATAATGATAATAATTGCCACTGGAAATGGATTCCTGAAGGCAAATAATGGAAATGTTTGTTTCTGAGCTTGACCTTTTGTTGGCAGAAATACTTTGCAGTACACTTATTAATGTAATGCATCTTACACTCAATACAATACATACTGAAAACAAGAACATTTAACATTCAATTCAACATTCAATTCAACATTCAATTTAAATAATACTAATATTTCAAAATTATTTAGCTTTTTTTTTTGAAGACTTTCCTTCTCTTAAATTTAAGTTCACCAAGTGTGGGTATTCTCCATTATTTCTTGTGAAACCTGCATCACAGCAGGGTGTGTGCTCCGGGGGTGTGTTCACGGTGTGTGTGTGTTCACTGCTGTGTGTGTGCACTTTGGATGGGTTAAATGCAGAGCACAAATTCCGAGTATGGGTAACCATACTTGGCCACGTCACTTTCACTTTCACTTTCACTTAATTAAACAAAAAGTCAATATTTGCTATATTTTGTTTCAGTTAGTCTAAATATACGAAGAGTGCTTTGTGCATTTTGTACTGTTGGCCTGTTTCTAATGTGATGACCTAGTTGCAGTTAGCTAAACATGAGCTGCTGCACTAATGCAGCACTGTGTTGTTCAGACATTCAGTAGAGTTGCTTTTTCCATAGGGAAATATATCATTACTGAAATTACCTTTCAAATAAAATAAATGAGGGTAGCCTAGAGACAAATAGTCTCTTAATGAATGCAAATAATGATACACAATAAATACACAACATGTCAAAGATCCAGAAGGACAAACCAATGCGATGTTGCATTATAGTGAAACTATGGTACTTAAATTTGTCCAAATTTCTTGTGGCGATCAACTGTCTTGCATTTTCAGCACATCAATAATGGTTTATCAAGTGATATTGAGAGAAGAAAGATATTAAGAGATTTAATATTCAATAAGCCTATAAACTTCTGCAGTTTATTTAGCCTGCAGTGCACAGGCTCAGTTTTATGAGTTATCTGTAATCTAGTATAGTAGTAATATTTGCATACTGAGTTGTGAATGGTTTTATCATCCTTGCATATATTTAACCGTTTATAGCTGCTTTCTACACTTCACATTGACTAGTGTCAACTGAAATGAATAGATGTATTGAGTGTCATGGGATCGACAAGGCCGCTGTGATGACACATTTCATCTACGTAGAATCAAAGACTTGAGCTCAAAGGAATAGTTCAATAGATAGATAACTTGCTCACCAATAGATCCTCTGCAGTGAATGGGTGCCATCAGAATGACTCTAAACAGCTGATAAAAACATCACAATAATCCACAAGCAATCGACATGACTCCAGTCCACCAATTAACGTCTTGTGAAGTGAAGCGCTGTGTGTTTCTAAGGAACAAATTTATCATTAAGGGATTTTTAACTTCATACTGTTGCTTCTGGCCAAAATATGAGTTCATAATACATAATAATGCATGTAGTGCTAAATTTTTCTAAATCTCTTCCGATGATGAAACAAACTCATGGTCTGAGGATAAGTAGGCCTACGTTTTTAGAAAATATAATTTGTGGGTGAACTTTTCCTGGTATTTCTTTCAGGAAATGCTAGTTATTTTTCAGTCTTGAAATTTTAACTTTACATAAACTTTTAATAAACCAATCACTAGACCGATTAGACCAAATTATGCCTGATGTATAAGGACCTGCATATTTTAAGGACCTTTAAGGACCAGTTTAATCCAAGTTTAAAAGGTTTATGGGGGATTAAATTAGTGAAATTACCATTACAATGTATCAACCCATTCATGTGTAATGGCATGACTAAATGCATTTTCACATTTATTAAAGCAGCTGGATGTCACTGCAGGCTGTTATTGTTGCCCCAGTGTTGCCCCCCCCCCCTCTCTCTCTCTCTCTCTCGCTCTCTCTTGCTCGCGCTCTCTCTCTCTCTCTCTCTCTCTTGCTCTCTCTCGCTTGCTCTCTCATATTCTGTCTTCCTGTCTCTCTCCCCCTTCCCCTCCCCAACAAAAGAATTTCAATAGGTTTGACAGCTGGTTATATAATTGCACTTATTTTTGAACTTCCTGGTAATTTTACAGTATCCCAGGCAGCATTTTTAACGCCAAAGTCTTGGAATGAGCATATTATGCACTTAAATATAACAATTCATATTCCCTGGAATGTTTTTTCCTAAACCCCAGAATTATTATTTTTTTTTTTTTTTTTTTTAAATTGCAGTTATTAAAGCCTGTTGAACCTTTTGTCCTCAGGCGTACAATATGGCGTCATCATAGAGGAAATGTTCAATAAAGTGCAGGACTCCAATCAGTGAATGAGTGCACAGTCTCTGTGAATAATGAACACTTATATGCTTGGTCAGCCAGCGGTTAAAATTATATACAAGGAAGCACACTTGACTAGCTTATTAAAGATTAAGATAAAATATGCATAAAAGGACTTCTAGATGTGTAAATTAACAGTCCTAGAGATAAAGTGCTATATGAGTGACGTCCACTGATGTAAATGAAATGTGCATGTAATTGTGCATTGCATTAAAGAACTCTGTGATATAGTACTAAAGAGTAAAGACTACAATGAAAAAAAAAAGGTGTGCAATTTTCACACAGAAATTTCTAGTAAGTCCACACTCAATTAAGAAACAGCAAGTAACACACTGAATTAAAAATGCCATTTTGAAATTGAAAGACTTAAATAATATTTTCTTGCTAAAAATACCTAACTTTTTCCCCTCACGTGACAAAGATGGATGACTGTGTGAAGACCAATTAATCACACTAAATATGGCCTTTTCAGTTCCAATCAGTGCCATTACACATTTCACATGCATGAAAAAATCAGATACATAGCTCCAAATATTTAAACAGTGAAAGTTTTAAACATAAAATTAAATATTATTTTATGTTTAATATTTTATGTTTAATAATAAATATTTTATTTAAAATTCAACTTTGCACTAAATTTGTTGCATATATCACTTAATTTGTAATTAGCAGATTAGTACATAGAGTAAAAAAATGAAATGTAAAATTAAAAAATAAATAACAGTGGCCTCAGATTTTGAACCCCACCATGTATATAATTTTATTTATTGTGTGTGTGTGTGTGTGTGTGTGTGTGTGTGTGTGTGTATGTATGTATGTGTGTGTATATATCTCAGTGGTGCACAGTGGTCTTATCAGATGAGGAAGCGAAGTCCTCAAAGTTTTTTTAAATTTTTTTTTTATTTTATTATTATTATTATTATTATTATTTTTTATTTTTATTTTTTTTATCAAATGTAAATTCATGTCCCAATAACATTTTCTTGGTTAAATAAACATTACTTACAGAAAGTAAGAAAAAAAATTATGTTTTATATTTTTATATCAACAATGTAATCAATATTCTATTTATTAAAGCAGAGTATGAATCTCACCAAGTTAGTGTTTTTAAGCATTTTACTTCTATTCCAAAACAATAAATCAAGGCAGTAACAATTTAAACAATATATTTTATTTGTGAACTTATACATGTTCAGCTATTCTTTTTAATAGTTAACATATCTATTTTTGAATTTTTCAGATCATCAGTCATCAAAGCTCGGTAAATATTGGTCACAGACACAGAGATTTAGGCCTAAATTTCACCAAGCTGATTACTCACTAAAAACTCTCACAGATCATGTTTTCGAACCATTTCAAGTCTTATTTTGATCTAACAAAGTGGTTATATATATAAGTGTGTGAGTTGTTAACTTTTTTTTTTTTTTTTTTCAATTGGTCTTCTGCCATTATATTGATCATTCAGACTGGTTCACGAACGTGCATGAACACAAGAGGCGAGATTTATTGCATGGACCAATCACAGCCGAACATAACCAGTCATATCTAGTCATATCGCGATGGAGGCATTGTCGTGTCTCACGTGACTTTCCCTCATTCATTCTCAATTACCTGCATCAAACTTAGAGGGTCTGTTAAACCTCAGTGGGCTCAGGGGAGCTGAGAGGGACATGAACTCCCGCTGTAACTTTACCTTCAATGTTTCTTTAAAAAAATGAGTGATTTATACACTTTTTAATGTTATATTTTGTAATATTGCCGTTGTTTTATTTTTTCACTACAAATTTTTGCTCATCCAATATTTTGAGGAGACACTTGTCTCCCTTGCCTCCTCAGAGGAAACTCCCCTGAATATATACACACACACACACACACACACACACACACATGCACACATATGTAAACTTTCATCTTCTCAACCTCGTAGTTAAAAGGTCATGTGCACAACCTCAGAAAATACTGGATTTCAGCAGAAAATTCGATTTGATCCACATTCAGCTGAGGTTTGAATGTAGTTAGAGTCAGAGTCACATGAGGATGCATTGACCTGAAATGAAGGGTTATCTTACTGTATTAGCTGAAAAGAAATACAGCATTTTGATGGGAAAAAAAAAAAAAGTTTTGGTTTATTGCTAAATTTGTTTTAATACAGCAAATGGTTCATTCATTCAAATCAACAAATGTCTTTTTTTTTTTTTTTTTTGACAACAATTAGCATACTGTCAGTGCACTGTGTGATATTTTTCAGTGACGTACTAAGAAGACAGATTTATAGAGCATTAGCAAAATGTTTTTACACAGCTGAGGACCAGACACACTCACATCCCAGCTTCATGTGTTCACTAATTGTTAGTTAATTACAAAAATATGTATATACTGACCTAAAAGGTGAACCCAGGGTATACTTATGACCACAAATTAGCTAATAACTAGCTAGATGTAGGACAGGACAGGTGTACTTTTTTAACCCCGTTATCCATTACCATGATGAATTTAGGATTTGGAGAAGAATAGCAGCTGAGAAGAATTGGAGCTGTTGTTCCAAAATTTAATTTCGCTATGCAAATCCTAAACAGTTCAGAGGGTAGTGGGTCCACAGTGTTGTTAATCACAAGGGAAAGTGAACAGTGAAAGGCTAGAGGCGTTGCTAATGCAGAGATTGAGCGGATAAGAGGCAGGGTAATGGGAGCAGTGGGGGGAGAAATCAGCACTTGAGAGCTTCCTCTCGCTTCTGATAAACCTGTACTCAGATTGTATGTAGGCAAAGGATAACACTCTCAGAAAATAGCACATTACTTAACCAGCAGGTTATTGCTCTTTGCACCCAGAGAGTGAACTCGGTCTGACCTTGCAGAGTTCATCTGCGTCAACTGTCAGCATTAGGGTCCTTAAACACTTTAATCTGCACCAGTCTCCGTAAAATAGGTCACTATTCTGTCTAGTGGCCTTTCTTTGGTCGTGTACCATAGTGTGGAAGCAGATATATGTGTGTTTCAATTAAAAATTAACCCTGAGGTGCTGTAGTCAAGGCTGTTGAATGAATGGCAGTTAAGCTGTGTGATATCGGTAAGATGATAGTGAAGGATTAATAATTATAGTTACAGTAGGGGTGAGCGATATGGAAATTTTTTTTTTTAACTTTTTTAGAAATATCACGATTCATGATTTTATCACGATTCTTTGTAATGTTGGTTTTACTATTTTGCAAGCTGTCTGAGCATTGCAGCCAAACTTATTTCCCTATTATAAAGACAAAGCCTTTCAAGGTAAAAAAAAAGAAAAAAAAAGAATGGCAGATATTTAGGCCAAAGTGGTCGAAGATAAATATCTTTGTCATTATTTTATCTTTGTTATTAAAAAATACGAATAAAGATACACATTACAACTACACATAATATACAAATAAAACAAACAGTGCTTTATTTTCAGGTACAATAGGTGTATTTAGCAGGAGCATTCAAGAAACTGAATGAACAAATATAAAAATAAAACACTATATAGACTGATTCCTAAAGCAACTGTATTAAAGTTCTTCAGTCAAGAATAGTGAGTGATTTTTCTCTTTGCGTTTTGTTGTTTTATTAACGTTAAAGGAATAGTTCACCCAATAATAAAAATTCTGTAATCTGTCTGTCAATTCTGTCATAGTGTTTTATTTTTATACCACCATTTACTCACTCAAAAGTTGTTTTAAACCTGAATGAGTTTCTTTCTTCTGCTGAACAAAAATGCAATTTTGAAGAACTTGGAAAACCAAACAGTGACTTACATAGTATTTTTTTTCTACTGTCAAAATCAATGTGGACCAGCAACTGTTTGGTTACCCACATTCCTCAAAATATCTTCTTTTGTGTTCAGCACAAGAAAGAAATTAATACAGGTTTGGGACAACATGTGAGTAAATGAGTAAATAATGACAAATTAAATTTTAGGGTGAACTCTCCCTTTAATGACAGTTGGCTGCATGTTTAGTTCTGTCCCTTTAAGACCTGCACGCATCTAATATACAGGCACGCATCCGTTTTTCTCTCAACTGTTTACTTTCTGTCATACATTTTTCATTAAGGCGATCTCAATATTTTGGTGCATTGAGCTTTTCTTCTACTCTGATGAGTTCCTCAGTCCCTGCTGCTGAAAAACAGCCCAAAGCATGAGGCTGCTACCAGCGCACTTTACTTTTGGGATGGTACTCTGCAGGTGATGAGCAGTGCCTGGTTTGATGCTTGGAACTGAGGTCCATCAAACCAGAGAATCTTGTTTCTCACAGTCTGAGGGTCCTTTAGGTGCTTTTTTGCAAATTCTAAGTGTGTTTTCATGTGTCTTCACTGAAGAGAGGATTGAGTCTTGCCACACCATAAAGCCCAGATCGGTGGAGTATTGCAGTGATGTTTGTCCTTCTGTAGGTTTCTCCTGTCTCCACATACGATCATGGAGCTCAACTAGAGTGACCATCAGGTTCTTGGTCACCACACCAACCAAAGCCCTTCTCTATCAATTGGTCAGTTTGGCCAGGAGGCCAGCTCTAGGAAGAGCCCTGGTTGTTTCAGACATCTTCCATTAAGGGTAACAGAGACTACATGCTTCTGTGAACCTTCAGTGAAGCAAAATTTTTTTTCTCAACTCTTCCCCAGATGTGTGGCTTGACGCAACCCTGTTTCTGAGCTCTACAGGCAGTTCTTTGGACCTCAGGGCTTGGTTTTTGCTCTGATATGCTTTATCAGCTGTTAGACCTTTTTGTTTTTTTTTTTTGTTTTTTTTTTTAAACTGTTTATTGAACTTTTACAATAATAACAGGATACAGATACAGGAGAATCGTGAAAAAACATTTTTCACCCCACCCCACCCCCCAAAGGAAAAAATAAAAAAATAAACATATTTAAAAAAAAAAAAAAAAAGTTAAAGCATAATTTAACTATAAAACATAAAAAAAAACAAAAAAAAAAACAATACGTATGGTAATACAAAGAATGTCAAGCATGTCTCGAGTATAGAATACATGTTGGAGCGTTAAAGTTTAGACATTTCGACCATTTATCAAATGTATGCATGTAAGCTGTTACACCTTTTATTAAGACGTGTGCCTTTCCAAATCATACCCATTCAACTGAATTTGCCACAGGTTAACTCCACTCAAAATGTAGTTACATCTACAAGCAATATGAATGCTCCTGAGCTAAATTCCAACTGTCCCAGATAAGGGTATGAATACTTACGCAATGGAATCATTTAAGTGCTACAAAAATAACAAATGCTAAATGGACATAAAGGTGCTTCGTGTGAAATGAGTTCACCAAGGCAATTCAAAATATTACCATTCTGTACTGAGGCAGTGCAAATATTATGTCTGCATATTGTGTGCCGGAGGCAGATGCTGCAGTTGTGCAGATATTATGAGCATGTGCAAAAGGTTAAGATTAAAGCAGGAGCCGGTATTAACAGCAGTGGAGTACAGTATGAAGTGGTGATAGTGATTGTGGTCATAATGCTGTGTGTTTAATGGTATTTATCCATAACCATATTTCTCCTTTGGAGTCATAGTAAATTAATCTGTAGCAGTTTAGTGAATGCAGCCTAATTTTGGATGTTCAACAGCTTTTGGTTTTCAGTTTTATGAAGTCATCTCTACTTGAAGTCATTATTTGGAGAGATGTCATTGGTGGTAATGAGAGGATATGAGTGACATAGTGACGTGTGCCTTTTGTTGCAGTGCTTACTTCAGCTCAGGATGAGTAAAGAATTGGAGGAGCTTTCTCCCCTGGGCGACTCGGGACACGGTGATGGGTCTGAGGAAGAAACAGAGGAGGATGATGAGCCCAAAATTTGTCAAGTATGCGGCGATAAATCCACAGGCTACCACTTTAATGCCATGACCTGTGAGGGCTGCAAGGGCTTCTTCAGGTGAGTGAGCAAACAGACCTTTCCCAGCCGACCCTCCTCCAACAGATGTGTGGAGGAATTGTAATGGAGGATTATTTACTCCCCCTCATGTCTTTCCAAACCTGTATGACTTTCTTTCTAGTGAGATGTTTTGCAGAAAGTCCAAGCTGAGAGGGGGAGTAAATGACTAAATGATTACAGAATTGTCATTTTTTGATGAACTATACTTTTAATAATTGATCCAGTTTACCCAACTGTCCCAGTACGCTCTAAAAAATGAAGGTTCTTTATTGGCATTGATGAACCTTTAAAATGCATGGAATCTTTCAAATGCAGAAAAGGAACTGTTGACTGAAAAGTCCTTTGAGGAACCTTTTTGTGTAGGAACAAAACTTGACAAAGGACATCAAGGATATGTTTGTTAAAATATACTTGCAGAGTATGTAGTTTTATACTGAACTGAAAATGTGAAATATGACCCTTAGGATGTACCCTTAGGATGTACACAGAGCTTTAAAAACAGCTAAATCATCATTCAATTTTTGACTGTTGTGATTTGCATAAATTTTTTGAAAGCAGCCTTTGAAAAAGAAAGTAATTATAGGGTACAGTAGCACATTTGAATTTGTGGCCAGCCCACACGTTTCACAGCACATCGTGTGCGTCCAGTCACATGGTAATTGTTTGTTTCCCAGGGTGCTTTCAGCATTTTTAAAAACATGAGAATTATACTGGTTAATGTACAAAAGATGTGAATATTCAAATGCTTTTTTTTTGTCTCTCCAGAAAGCAATATTAGGCACTCTTGACATTGCTGCTCTTTTGGTTTATTGTTGTCATATACAGACAGATATTATAATTAATAGACAGCAGGGTCTGGTTTTAAAGCAATCGTCCACACACACACACACACACACACACAAAAAGGTAATTATTTATTCACCCTCATTATATTTTCTTCTGTGGAACACAAAAGATATTTTTAAAGTGTTGTCTTGGACCCCATCGACTTTCATTGTGTAGACTAAAACTGCCAAAACGTTCTTTAAAATATTTATATTTGCTGATCTCTTTAAAACAATTGCATACAGATTTGTAAAGACATGAGAGTGAGTAAATAATGATAGACATTTCATTTTTGGGTGAACTAATACTTTAACCAGGGCTTGGGACAAAACAAATATTTAAAATGAGGGGCTCCAAAAATGCCTTCCTAGTGCATTCCTCTGATTATATGTGATCTAACATTTGACCTGTTCTATTCTGTTCTAAAAAAGTAATATATTTAAAATACATTTATTTCATACTAAGTATAGTTCAAATCTATTACCATATTTACTGACATATTGCTCGAGACTTACTGATATAAAAAATTATACAGTAATTAAATTTTATTTGGAGTATCACTTGTGCACAATGCACATTTCTTAATATGGAGCCTAAAATTTGTTTTAATGTCACTATTGATGAAGATTGTATGATCTTTAAATAATATCGGTCATGCTCGTATCTTGCAGTGTCTTACTTTTCTGCAGTCAGTGAGATTGACTCTAGCATATGGCTGTGTGTGTGTTTGTAAGGCGCGCCATGAAGCGACCCGCACAGCTCTGCTGCCCGTTTCAGAAAGCCTGTGTCATCACTAAGAGCAACAGGAGACAGTGCCAATCCTGCCGACTCCAGAAATGCCTCTCAATCGGGATGAAGAGGGAGCGTAAGTTTGATTGAGCTTTACTTTCTGTATTTCCGAATCCCTAAGAAAGCAGAACTCAAGGCAGTGTGATATACTATAAGACACTAATGTTTGATTAATGGTTACGTTTATTAGCCTAATAATAGTAATCAGTGATCAACGGTTATTCTGCCAAGTAATTTTTTGAAGACTGAATTAGTCTGCAGGCTGCACGTGGTTGTCAAGCAACAAGACAGCTTGCCATATTAATATAAAATTGTGCGTTCACCAGCATGAAACATTTGAATTTGTTCTGCACTGCAGATTTTTACCTAATCACTTATCACAACCCAGTCGATCTTCACTCATTTTCTTGCATGTGTAATACAATAAGCATGTTTAATATATACTGTTACATTTAAAAAAAAAATAAAATAAATAATGCTTTCATTCAGCAAGGATGCATTTAATTGGTCAAATGTGACATTTATACAGCTTTCAAAAATCTATTTTAAATAAATGCTGTACTTTTAGGCTTTCTATTCATCAAAGAATCATGGTTTCCACAAACATATTAAGCAGCACAACTATTTTCAACATTGATAATAATAAGAAATGTTTCTTGAGAATCAAATCAGCATATTAGAATAATTTCTGAAGGATCATGTGACACTGAAGAGGGGATTAATGATGCTGAAAATTCAGCTTTGCATCACAGGAATAAATTGCATATTAAAATATATTCAAATAGGAAACAGTTCTTTTAAATTGTAATATAATTTCATAATATTACAATTTTTACTGTATTTTTTATACCTAATTGTGTACAAATTTCATAGTGTAACCATAACTTCAATTCCTGGGGTTCTTTTCATCAGTGATCATGTCGGATGAGGCTGTGGAGAAGCGGAGGATGCAGATCAGGAGGAAGAGGATGCAGGAGGAGCCTGTAACGCTCTCCCCTCAACAGGAAACTGTCATACAGGAGCTGCTCACCGCACATCACAAGACCTTCGACATGACTTGCGCCAACTTTATTCAGTTCCGGGTAACATATTTACCGTACTATGATTGTCTGATTGAGATTCAGACAAATGTGTCTACTGAAATATGTTTTTAAGGACTGTCTTTATCAGAGGTTTTATGTCTGCAGCCTTTAGATCGAGATCAGAAATCCATTTCTGAGCACGGTCTAGAACCAAACAGTGGCAGGTTCTTTCACGCAACCATGCACAAACCACCATCTGAAGATGCAATGCAACGAAACATCAGCTTTTCCTCACCCTCGTCCCCTTCCTCTTCCTCCAGCCTTCAGAGTACTGAAAATAAAGAATGGAAGCGACATAAAAGTTCCATTTTCACTACTCTGCCACATTTTACAGACCTCACCACGCACATCATCAAGAATATAATCAACTTCAGCAAAACGCTTCCTATGTTCAGGTGAATACTTGGCTCTTACATCTGAAATAAAGATTCATCACTTGTGGTTTATAGGATTATAATGAAGTTGTTGTGTTTTGAATGGCAGGGCTCTAATCATAGAGGACCAGATTGCGCTGCTGAAAGGTGCCACCTTTGAGATCATTCTGATTCACTTCAACATGTTCTTTAATGAGGTGACAGGCATCTGGGAGTGCGGCCCGCTGCAGTACTGCCTGGATGACGCCATGCGAGGTGAGGGGCTTCATAGATCTCCATTAACCTCAAGGTCACTATTCAAAAGATTTTTTTTTTTTATGAATAAATACTTTAATGAATTATTCAACAAGGATGCATTAAATTGATCATAAATGACATTTATAATTTTACAATTGCAACTAAAAGAATTTTATTTCAAATAAATGATGTTCTTTTGATTGCTCTATTCATCAAAAAATCCTGAAAAGTTTCTTGAGCAGCAAATCAGCATATTGAAAAAAAAATTGTTCGACCACAAGTTTTGAATGGTAATAAGAAGCGTAGATTAACATTTTTAGAAATTATTATTTCAAAATATTACTGTTTTTAACTTTATTTTTACAGTTGAACATAAAACTACTTTTTTCAAAAGTGTAAAAGAATCTTACTGACTTCAAAATTTTAAACAGTAAGTGTATACCACTAATAGTATTTTTATTTATTTATTTATTTTTTTTTACCTTTTACCCGGAAAAGTAGCAAAAAAATCTCTGTACCAAAGAACCTGTTACAATGTGTTGCTGAAAGACACGCAGGGAACTGGGTTTTGTCCTTAACGCAAAGTTTTTAATCCAAAACACACTGGCAAACAGCACAGACAAGAGGTACAACACCATAAAGGCAAGCGAGACTGGACCAAGAACACAGAAAAAGGAAGAAACTGAATACTGATACAAACAAGGTAAATTAATGAGACACAGCTTAACTAAAGATTTAATGCAGTCAGAAACCATGTCAACAAACGACAAGTGGGAAAAATCAAACAAAGGCACACAGGAACTAAAGAATACAAACTAAAAGTCCAAGAAACTGAAACAAACTGAACATCTCCATAACAGAACCATAACATAATATCTGTTTTTTGTTAACTCTGTATTAAATACTTACAGATGAAAGGTAATTTATCTCATTAGATAATTTTTTTTGTTTGTTTAGAATTTAAGAGACAAAATGCACAAGTAACACAAACCTGCTTCACATCATATACTACATTATACACTCTTGAGCTAAAAACAAAAGACAAAAAGAGAAGTAATTATAAAATGGATGCTACTGACTCCTTACACTGGTTGAGTCACATTAATCCTGTAATTTGTAATGTTTTCCCAGCAACTGTAAACTACGTCACAACACAAAGTGGAGTGTAACAACACCTCTAAATGATGAGTTCTCCCTCGTCTTGACTTGTTTGAGTTGCATCCTGTTCAGTATGTTCACATTACTCCATATTTTTGCATTGCTCTTGTGTGTAAATGAGATAAAAAATGTAAAAGAAGTTCAGCACTTTTAGAGTTTCATCCCCCTATCTGATGTGAGCATAAGTATTGGAACAGTTGCCTCACAGGTCTTTCTAAGTGATCAGCTGTGTCCTGTTGCATTCATTCTTCAGATATTAAAAGCAGGGAATGTGTCGTATCAGTTATATCCATTACTTCTGCTTTCTGAATCATGCATTCGATGATGACACACTCAAACCAGGATGAAGATGAGGGAGCTGACTTTGAGAGAAAAGCAAGCAATTTGGATGCTAAAAGAAAAGAGGAAGTCAGTTATAGCTATTGCAGAAACAAAGGGCATGGAGAAATCAAGAGTTTGGAAACCACCAGCGACACCAGCAACCAACAAAGACCTGATCGGCTGAGAAAACAACAGTAGATGATGACAGACAAATCATAAAAGCTGTCAAAATTAACCCTAAAAGACGTGTCTGTAAAATCACCAACAACTTCCAGAAAGCTGGGGTGATGCTCTGACAATCTACTGTCCTCAGGAGACTTTGACACAGAATTACAGATGCTACACAGCAAGATGCAAACCTCTGACCAGCACCAAAAATAGAAAGGCAAGATTAGAGTTTGCAAAAAAGCACAAAGGTGAACTAGAAGTGTTTTGGAACTGTGTTTATGGACTGATGAGACAAAGATGAACCTTTATCTAAGTGATGGGAAAGCAAAAATGTGGAGAAAAATAGGGAACTGCAAAAGATCCCACGCGTACAGCCTCATCTGTAAAGCATGGTGGAGGTGGTGTCATGGCATGGGCATGTATGGCTGTCTCTGGAACAGTCCCTCTCAACTTTACAGATGACTTAATGTATGATGACAGAAGCAGAATGAATTTGGAAGGGTACAATACCATCTTGCCGACCAATATTCAAGAAAATGCCACCAGATTCATTGGGAAGTGCTTAATATTGCATCAGGACAATGACCCAAAACACCCTGCCAGTTCAGTCAAGGAATTTATAAGGGCAAAGAAATGGAAAGTCTTAGATTGCCCAAGTCAATCTCCAGATTTAAATCTAATTGAACGAATTTCACCAGCTGAAGAGGAGAGTAAAGGCAGAAACTCCCCAAAACAAGCAACAATTGGAACTGGCTGCATTAAAGGCTGGGAAAATATTTCAAAGGATGAGACCAAGAGTATGGTGATGTCTATGGGTCACAGACTCACTGCTGTGATTGTGTGCAAGGGATCTGCAACTAAATAATAGCTTTTAATCTTTTATATCTGCCTTATGTTCAACTGTCCCAATACTTATGCTCACATCAATGAGTGGGATGAACTCTAAAAGTGCTGTTCTTTTTATTTGGTAAAACATGTATGTTGAAACGGCTAATAATAAAATGTGACATTCTGTAGTTTTGTCTCATATTCATCTTTTAATCATATTTGCCAATGTCTTGACTCCACAGCCAACAGAGCAATTTTGTATTTACTGTTCCAATACTTCTGGAGGGCACTGTATATCTACCAGAGTGTATAAGGCAAGCATACATTTATACCGTCACACATAGGGTTAGATAACTTATTACTACCAACCAAAGGTTTCCATGGTTTCCCATGTTTTTGTGTTCCTGTAAATAAGTGGTGTGCTATTCTGGAGTCTTATCATCAAAGTGTAGACTTATGCACATTGGCATTTTATCATTCATTGCACTCAGTGAATATTGCAAGTACAATACAGAGTAATGCTTAAGAGGAAGAAAGCCATATGACCATGACCAAACAAAGCATTAAATAAAACAAGACCGCTTTGATGACAGACTGAAAAGGTCTCTGCCACAAACATAACGCTCCGGCTAAGAGAAGGAAGGGGAAGAGGAGAACACTGGAGGAGCACAGCAGGACAGTATCTGAAGATAATGAGGGAGACGGAGGCAGCATGGCAGTGCTGAACAGCAAATAACATCTCAGGGAAAAAGTGAACAGAGTAGCCAGGCTTTCTTTAAAATGACTCTATGAAGCTGCTTCAGGAAGCACTTCCTGCATTAGTGCATGTGTCAGTCTGCGTTTATTTGCATCTTCATTAATTTAAATGGGATTGAGTCGGTTAAACTTTCATGCTTATTTTTGACTTCAAATATCAGACCTATTTTAAAGCGTTTTGAAAAAATAAAATCAAAAAGGTAATTGCAGCTTTTTTCCTGGTAATTCTTAGTTTTTTTGTTTTGTTTTTTTCTTGAAATTGAATGTTTATATCTCGCAACTGCAAGTTATAAACTCGTAATTGTGACATTTACGAGTTCCCGTAAAAGACAAAGATTTCCCTAAAACTACAAAAGCTCACTGTGGTGTTTTGAGCATCATAAGAGCAGCACTATCCAGCCCTTGTCCAACCGCAGACGGGAAAGTGGAAAACCAGTTTGAAAACCGTCATTACCTTTGCAGCTAGTTGGAAATGACACACTTCAGCATTAATCCTTTCACACATAAGTTTGAAATGTTTTAAGTGCCACGCTGCAAAACTGTGTCAGAGAACAGAGAGAGTTCAGGCAGAAGAAATGCAGTGAAACTGGTTAAGGTAACCCGTGTGTGAAAGACTGAACCTGTCACTCGCCAAGTGTGACTCCTTATACTTTGCTTATGTCACTTATAGCACGAACTTAGAAATGACTCATTAAAGGAGTAATTCTGTGATGTAAATCTGAATTTTCAGCATCAGTACTCCAGACTTCAGAGTCACAGGATCCTTCAGATATCATTCTGATATGCTGATTTGCTGCTCAGAAAACATTTCATTATTAATGTCGAAAAGAATTCATATGTCCTTCCTGAACAAAAGTACACATTTTGTCAGACAGACAAATACATATGAACTCATGATCTCACACATTCACACGACAATGACACCCGTTCTAAATTCAGAAACGTGACTTCGTCATGGTGAAGTAATATGGAGAAAGTAGGATAGATGGTATTTTAACACCATGTGAGCTGATGATAACACTACAATTAAGAAAATCTGTCACACCTTGTGCTGTACCTTGCTATGTGGGTGAAGTTTATTTTTAATAATGTCTTGTTCATGTCAGTCTTATTTTCATATTCATTTTGAGGTGCAGACTGTTTTATTAATATATATATATATATATATATATATATATATATATATATATATACACGTGTGTGTGTGTGTGTGTGTGTGACCCTGGACCACAAAACCAGTCTTAAGTCGCTGGGGTATATTTGTATATGTAGCAATAGCCAAAAATACATTGTATGGGTCAAAATGATTGATTTTTCTTTTATGCCAAAAATCATTAGGATATTAAGTAAAGATCATGTTCCATGAAGATATTTTGTAAATTTCCTACCGTAAATATATCAAAACTTAATTTTTGACTAGTAATATGAATAGCTAAGAACTTCATTTAGACAACTTTAAAAGCAATTTTCTCAATATTTAGATTTTTTTGCACCCTCAGATTCCAGATTTTCAAATAGTTGTATATCGGCCAAATATGACTGGTTTTGTGGTCCAGGGTCACACACACACACACACCAAAATAATTGTCAAAGTCATACAGTATATGTGTGTGTGTGTGTGTGTGTGTGTGTGTGTGTATATATATATATATATATATATATATATATATATAAGGGTCAGTGAGAGGGTGGAAAGTAGTCATAAAAATACACAATGGAACTCAGAAGACAAATAAATAAAATGTACTATATTGTGTTCTGCTTTTAATATTGTATATTTGTGTATCTTAGCAGTACTTAAAATTGCATTTTCAAAGTTTACAGTCATAATCTCTTTGCTTATTGTATTATGGCCCTTTCAACAAGACCCCGTATGTGGCATAATTAAAGCCTGTGGTGGTATTAGTAAAAGCTTCAATTAACTTCAATCCATCCTTGACTTTTTTTTTTTTTTTTTTCTATTATTTGCTTTTAAAGGCTGTTAAGTTTCCATAGCAGCTGGAGAAGTGGCATTTCATTACATATTGACTAATTGCTCTTCATCTCCAGTCTTTGAGAGGCAGCTGTAAAAGCCTTAAGATGAACTCTGAATTGAATGACATATTGTATTTTTTCACCCTGACAACTAATTTCATACAGGTGTTATTTACAATAGCTCTTCTATTTAATGAACCCTTGCATTGTTGTAAACCAATCAGACGTGACTGCTTTACCGTGTCGACGTGAGGCAGCCATAGCCAGGAAATGTCACAAACAAAATCCCTGTAACATCTCAAATGCTTCAATCAGATTAAATTCATATCAAATGGAAACATTTGTGTAACAAAAGACCGCAGTGTACAGTGCTGAATTAGGTACTAAAGTCAGAGCCAATATGAATATTTTCCATCTAATTCTTCCAAGACCAAATTATTTGAGCTATGCACACTGACTGTATTAACAGTTCTCATATGTGACTTCTTTCCTTTCCTTTCCTTTCCTTTCCTTTCCTTTCCTTTCCTTTCCTATTTTTAATTATTTTATATTTTAACACTGATGCAAATGCTTATTGCTTAAATGAATCTCACTGGGAACTCAGTCTTTGACTATTATTTTTACTATTATACCATTTATTTATGTTTTGAATTAATGTTTGAATTTTTTAAAATATTTTCTGGTTTGATGTTTTAGAACATTTTAATGTGATCTTGTGATTATTTTTTTTAAATTAGTTTTACTTTTTTATATTTCAAGTTAATATTTCTAGTAGTTTTAGTTAATCATTTTTTTATTTTAATTTAAATTTTAAAACTTCATTGTATGTGATTATTATTTTTATTAGTTTTTGTTTTTATATATATTTTTATTTAGCTTCAGCTTATTTTATGTATGTTTTAGTTTTAGTAATTTTACTTAGTTTTAAGTTTTAAATTCCATTTTTTAAGTGATTTTTTTGTCATTTTTGTTTTAAAATATTTCTATTTATCTTTCATTTGTAATTAGTTGATCAGTTTTCATCTCAATTTATGTTTGAGTTTTAAACTACATTTTGATGTCATTTGTCATTTTTATTAGTTTTTGTTTTTAATATTTCGATTTACTATATTTTTTATTTTAATTCAACTTTAAGTTTTAAACTAAATTTTACTGTGTGATTTATTATTTTATCTTTTATATATTTGTATTTAGCTTTCATTTATTTCTGTTTGTTTTTTTTTTGTTAGTTTTTTGTTTATTTTTATTAATTTACACTAAATGAAACTACATTAATTTTCAATCAGTTGCCAAGGCAGTATCTATGTTTTAAGTTGACTAATTTCAGATTTTCCTAATACTTATATTTGATTCGATTTGATTTGTATTAACGAAAACGATTCTCCTCTTAGAACTGAAACGTCAATAAATGAATCTAGGGTAATTTTTCAACTTGCTGTGAAAGCATTTACAAGTAGACATCCTGCATCAATTTGTCTCTTTTTTTTTTTTTCTTTTACACTTTATCCTTTCCCATGTTTTGGCCAGCTGGTTTCCAGCGCCATCTGCTGGACCCGATGGTGAATTTCCATTACACGCTGCGCAAGCTGCACTTACATGAAGAGGAGTACGTGCTGATGCAGGCCATCTCCCTCTTCTCAGCAGGTGCTTCAGATGAACCTCAGCATACACATGAACACACGTCCCGTTATTTCACCTCTCACATGTGTGTTTTCATCCCCAGATCGCCCCGGCGTGACAAATCACAGCGTGATTGACCGCAACCAGGAAACACTAGCTCTCACCCTGAAGACCTACATTGAGGCTAAGCGGTCCGAGCCAAATAAACAGTAAGAACGCTTTATTTCTGTCTCACTATAGGGGGAAAAATCTTTTGATTGCACTTTCATTTGAACCTTCTCCTCCTGCCAGTCTGCTGTACCCAAAGATCATGGCATGCCTGACCGAGATGAGGAGTATGACTGAAGAGTATACGAAACAATTGCTGAAAATCCAGGACATTCAGCCTGATGTGTCTCCGCTCTTACTGGAAATAATAAGCAAAGACAGCTAAACCTTCACAGAGCAGATGAGACTCAACACACTGGCCTTGAACGCTGCGTTGACCTTCATCTGAGGACACTAAGGACTGAAATACAGCCCAAACCAGCGAGGAAAAGGACTGTGCCTACTGATAATGAACTACTGAACTGTCTGCAGCACACCGTAATTGTGAAATTGTATTTTTATAATTGTGCTACTAAATGTATTTGTGTTCCAGCAATCTTTTTCGGGATCTTTTCACAAAAGAACAATTTCTATGGTTCATAACCAGATGTAGGATGGCACATATTATCTCTTACATTCACTGCATGAATGAAGCTTGAAATGTGGGGTTAGATTGAGATTTGATTCACTTTTTCCCCAGTTTGCAGTATGCTGTAAGAGAATGCTACTATGGCAGCAAACGTATAAAACGACAATATGATGCATATTAGTCATTTGTGTTAATAGTCTGTCTTGACAAATCTGTTTATTTATTGTTCGTTAACCGCTTGTTGTAAGTTAACCGCTTCTAGGTATGTTGTGTTCAGATTATATAAAAAAATATGCGTATATAATATCAGTGTCAGATGTGAGTAGCTATATTTGATTCAAACATTTTCCAGACTAGAATGTAAATGGCGTTATGAATCTTGTAAAGAACATGTTCAGGTCTTAAAAATTTACTCTACCTATTTAAAAACATGTTTTGCGTAATATGTAATGCCTATTTTTTAGGACAATCAGTTATTATTGCCATCACAAATAATTTATACTTATGCTAATTTAACTATACTAGTGAGAATGTGCTTTCACGCTTTTTTTCTTTTTGTTGTTTTTTTCATTATGGAAATGAGAAAAATGCGCTTATCTTAAAACATATGTATTTTTGTTTTTGTATTGTTACAGTTTAATCACAATTATTTTTCATTACAGTAATGAGAATCTGTTTTGTTTTGTTTTTTTACAGTAATGAAAAAAACAGGCGTACTTTTATGCAAAATGTGCATTTTATTTTTGGACCTGGATATGTTCTTGTCAGATTTTGTGAGATTCACTCTGATGTGTGGCTGGGTATCAAAAGAGTTGTGCTAGCTAGTCATTTCATGTCTGCTGTGAATGTTTAATATTAGTAACAAAGCTAGTAAAAAAGAATTTTGCGCAACATATGAATGTCTACAATTCTGAAGAATCAGAGGCCGCAAAAGTTCATCACTTTCTTGAGAAGTGATTGCCTTTTAAAATGCTTCACTCAGCAGTGAGCGTAACCTTTTTCACTTCGTACATTCAGGGTTTAAAGCAAATTTACTGAGCAGACGTCAGAATAGCTTTTAAAGGTCTTTTTTTTTTTTCCTTTTCTGGTTCTTTTTGTCAATAAAGCTAAAAAAAAAAGTTAAGTGACAATCAATGTGAAGATTGTGAGCTAGTGTCATGTGGATGTGACGACAGTGGTGAGCAGATGTTGAGAGTTCAGGCTAGGAGTGCAGTATTTTTATTTATTTTTTTTTTTTTGGAAAGGACTCTCACATATTTGACTCAATTACAAACAGCATATTCAGATTTCAGGTGTCTCTATAAAGCACACTCGTTTAAAATGCCTTCATGTTAGCATGCTGTGTAGATTAAGCAGTTATGTCATCCTGCCTGCAATATGAGGAGGAAACTTGTCAGAATATGAGTAATTTCTACACAATACACTCAGGTTTTCTATATTTACAGTGGTTAGTTTCAGTATATGACCCTCTCAGGAAAATAAAATTTAAAATTGAATGAGAATGTGTGCAGAATCTTTTACTGTGTAACTGTTTATTTTCTAAAACTGTAAAAAAGCTGCGTTTATTTGATCACAAATATAGTAATATTGTGAAAAATTGTAACAATTTGAAACTGTTTTCTCTTTTAATATATTTTAAAATGTAATTTATTCCTGTGATGCAAAGCTGAATTTTCAGGAATATATTACGCCAGTGTTCAGTGTCACATGAGCCTTCAGAAATCATTGTAATATGCTGATTTGCTGCTCAAGAAACATTAATTATCAGTGTTGAAAACAGTGTTGCTGCTTAATATTTTTGTGGAAACATATATTTTTTCAGGTTTTTTCTTTTTTGTAAAAGTTGCTCTCACGCCACACGCCATGTTCTGACAACACACCGACAGACAAGACAGAGCAGGTTACTTTTGGTCTCCGCTTTCAAATTTAGTCATTTTTTTAAAGAAATTCAAACAATAAATATCGTTTTGTGTCTCTTTAATGTGTCGCAACATACCGCTGTAGTCCCCCAGTTCAAGCGGCATGTGAACCGTTCATCTCCTCTTTACTAGTTATAGCATGAAATAAACATGAATGAACATCAGAAGGTATTTTGTTTCAACCGCAGAAAGACATCAATAAACACCATTTTTCAAGTTCAAGTCCACCGATGTTAATCTACTACTCTCCTGTAAGACAAAATTCGGCATTATGATTGGTCAGATCGCCTGTCAATCAAACTCCCACGAAGGGTCAATTGACTCTAAAATGGACTTAAAACAGTAGTGTAACACAGATGCTTTTATCCCAAAGTGACTTAAAATAAATTTATTTAAAGTATGTTTTATTTGAACCCAGGCACTTAACAAAATCACCTTTAAACATCTTAGGAATGTAGAGTGAAGAAAAAAAGAGACATTTAATTGCACTTTAATTTAGTCTAAATGGACTGAATTTGAAGTTAGGGACATTTTGAGTTGGGAAAAGAAAGACGCGTAGCAAATGCAGGGTCATTTCCAAGCTATCCTACTCTTTATTTAATGCAAATTACAGTACCAGGTAACTAGTCTCTGAATCCAAGTCACACCAAGGACCAAAACGGACATATTTACAAGGAGAGGAGACATTTAGCATACCTTCACAGAAAAAGAATATATTTAAAATAAAATAAAATTTCAGTCACAAACAGAGGCATTCAAGTAATATTAATGTTATACAGGTTGTATTTTTTTTTCCATTTTTTTTCCATTTTAAACCAAGACAACTTTTTTCCCAATAAGTGTACGTAATGCGATAGTCTGTATTTAGCCCACAGTCCTTAAAACTATTTTTTTGTCTTTTTTTTTATTTTTGGTAATTGTTTTTAACCCTTGTGTCTTTACATTTTTACTCTTAACTTTAGTCACGAGAAGTGGTCACACCATTCATGGAAAGCAACACATCTATGAACGCGTATCTTACAAGCAAGCTTTACATTGAGGGCGCGGGGATGAGGGTCTGGCGGGTGCTACGTGACATCTCTACTGCGTACTGTCAGCTGGCCAACGAGCGAAAACACAATCATTATTATTGCCCCCGGGATGTCGCAGTTACAGCACAACACGCTCACAGTTGGTTCACTTTGGTAGTGGAACGAGTGTAAGAACATACATTGTGATTGGCTCCACAGGAACGTGACTTCCTCCACACACAAAAACACTTTTGTGCCAAAAAAATTAGGAAAAACATCTACAGCGAATGTGGCTTCGGACAGGAAATGAAGTCGGCTGTCAGTCATTCAGACTTGGCCGATCAACAGCACCTGTAGAGGGTCACAGGAAGGGGCGTGGTCTGTCTTGAGTGTGGACAGGAAGTGGGAGTGGTCTGTCTTGAGTGTGGACAGGAAGTGGGTGTGGTCTAGGGACAGGAAGTGTATGGAAGCAAAGGCACTCCAAACTATAGATACACTATACATTACTAGTTATAGTTACAATAATATAGCTGGCACCTACTGTACAGATAAGATTGAACTATATGGCTGGAGAAAGCTCCTTGTCTACAGTATCCAACAAACAGGTCATGTTTGCCCTGATCTTTTAAATCTGTTTTGAATTTTTTAACTTGTTTTTTTTTTTTCTTTGATCCGTTTTCATTTAATCCCTCGACTTTGTATTCGCTCATTAACAGTTCTCAGGTCAGCATATTTATATACATAGCAGAACACTCACTCACTCACACACGCTCACAAATTATACAAAAATCAAAACATAAAAAGTCAAAGTAAAACCAGAATTTGGTGAGTTGCAACTGTGCTGTACTGTACACGTCTGTCGTTTTCTTATACTGCTTTACTTTGCGTATTAAGACATTTTGGGAAAGAAAAAAGTAAATTTTTCTGTAAGTTATGCTGAGACATGACAAGAAAAAAGTAGTGGTTAAAACAACACAGCCATTGCGAATGGAGCTCAAACAAGTCTGCGCCACATCGATGCGTTTCTTCATGTGTTCTTTACGTTTAGCTGTGTGGATAAGAACAATGAATCTGAGCGTTACGACAATAAATAACGAGAGCAAATCAGGACAGAAGGTGATCTCTAATTCTACCAGGCTAACAGAAAACGCTTGCTCCAGCAGACTCTTAGTCATACACATACTGTCTCATTTCTGCCAGCCACTGCGCTGACAAACTGATGGATTCTGAACCGATGATGCTAGATATAGATCTATATATAACTATATATATATATTTATTTTACATAATGCAAAGTAATATATAAACTGTGTATGTATATATCATACAAGAACACAGAGATGGAGACGCAAGTCTCACCTGTCAATCAAAATGTCTGCCCTTGCCCTACAGCCTGCCCATTTTATAAAACAAGATAAAATAGATTCAGCCGACTTAAAACTCCTGTAACAGAGTATTCCTCTGTTGTCTTTGTGGTTGGAACGTGCGGTTTTTATATTTATACCTCCTGTACGGTGCCTTGTGTTTGTTAGATACGGTATTTCCTGTAGTTTTGAATGCTTGCATCGTTTTCACCCAATATATATACATATATATATATATATATACATATATGTATATACACGCTATATATATATATATATATATATATATATATATATATATATGTATTGTACACAAAGGGTGCTCCCAACCAAATTCAAGCCATGCGCTATTAAAGGCCCAGGACAGTATAAAGGGACAGAACGTGTAGCTAGAGACGGTCCAGGTGAGCGAAGGGGAGCCCAAATGCAAGCGGAAGTGGATGGATCTGGCTACCGGATTGCTTACATAACAAGATTGTCCTCTGAGAATGAAAAACAAAAGCTGTGGCTGGTCACAGACCAGGTTTTATGGTTAAACAACCCCCCCCCCCCCATCAACCCATTTCCTCACTGCTCTCTCTTTTTCTCTGTCTCTGTTGTTCTCGTGAATTACACCTGACGAGGCTTTTCCACACGACACGTGTAATTTTGAACTCTCTCTGAACTTTGTGAAAAATAAAAAAGACGTAAATGAAGGTTGGCTCTTGCAGTCTGAATACAAGTGGTGGTTACATGACTCAATTCCTGCCCATTAAGCTGGTGAGCAGTGGGGTGGGCGTGGCCTCGGAGGCAGGGTCAGGTCTGATTGGCTGGGGCTCTCAGGTTGAGGTGTTGGAGGCGGAGGCAGAGGCTGCAGTTGTGGTCTGACTGCGATCTCCACTATTGGCATCTGGACACAAAGAGAAAACATTTTTATTTGTATATATTGCATGTTATAAGGGTAAGGTGATGCTCATTTTCCTGTCATATTTATTAAACTCTTCAAAAATACATTCAAAATGCAATTCATCTATGATTTGAATGCAGTTCCTGTATGATGAACATGCTTTTAATTTGTAAATTAAAATGAATTTGGATTATTTTTTGTGGCATAAAAGTAAAAATGCCAGTGTGATACAACTGTCCTGATACCATAATAAAATAATAAAATATTATTAAAGATATATTAAAAGAATAACATTTTTATTAAATTCTCATTTAAAAAAAAAAGCTTTAAGTAGTTTGGCATTATATTTTAATGCACAAAACCAGAAGTGATATCACACAGAAATTATAATTTTTTTTAATTTCTATGTTAAAATGAATTTTGATCATTTTTGTGGCATAAAATCAAAATGCCTACATGATAAAACTGTACTGATACCGTAATAAAATATTAAAGATACATTAAAAGAATAACATTTAATTAAATTCTCATAAAAAAAAAGCTTTAATATGTTGTTTGGCATTATATTTTAATGCAGAAAACCAGTAAAGTTCAATAAGTGTATTAAAATATCAGATAATTTGGCAAGCTTAGCAAGGTATTTTTTTTTTAGTTTGTGTGTTATATTATATAACAGTAGTATTTAAGTATTATTTAAATACTAATATAGTATTTATTATTTTTTATTAGCTGTTTTATTATTTTAATTTTAGTTTGTGTATTTCTATTTAGCTTTAATTCAGTTTTAGTTATATTAGTTCTTCAACTTATTCAAACTTATTAATTTTATTAGAGTAAGTTTCCAACATTTCTATTTTTTTAAGTTTAAGTTTTTAGTCTAATATTTACATTTTATTTAATATTAGCTTTATTGAAAACAACAAAAATATTATTTTAACAAAAATAAAATATTTTTAATAATTTTACTTAGTAACAACACTGTAAGATATCATGTGGTGCTACTCCAATATTTCCTTTAAAATTTTTTCAATTTCCATATAAAAATACTTTAAAACCTTTTTTGATAATGAAGATAAAGGTAGATTAGGAAAATATGTTATTACTTTTGATGGATAGCTAACCCACATGACCCCATTTGTAGAGTCATTAAATTTATATGTTTCTTGAAAATGGTAAAAAAAAGTTGATCAAAACCAATATAAAACCAACAATGAAAACATGTCTAAAACTTGGCAAGTGATTTGAATTTTTCTTTGCTGTGTATATTTTATACATCACTGAATAAAAACAATCGATAAAACAGATGTTATAGCTTTTGGTTGGTCAATACAGTAACAGCTATGACACAAACCCCCCTGTTCACAAAAAATTCTAATATGAACGCTGTATCAGAGTGAGCTATATCCAAAATATAAGGGATGTCAGATGAGCACAAAAAGGGTCTGAAACAAAGGCTGACCTGAAGTGGCAGAGGCGTTGGTGGGGGTAGAAGCTCCTGCCTGGTTACGTGCATGAGCAGGAATTAGGATAGAGGCCAGGGATGGGTTACTGGACAGCTCTGAGTCAAGTCAAACAAACAAACAACATCAAAACTGACTACCTTGCATTTGACAGAACGTTTCTTCATAAGAGCAAATGCAAAATAAGGCCTTACCTTGAGTTGTGAAGTTGAATAAGGATGGTTTCTCACGCCCGTTAGGAAGTTTGACATTGGGATCCCGCAGTTCATCAAAGAAGGAGTGAGCGCAGGCCTCTAGTGGGGTCAGCCGAGCAGTCGGTGTGTACTCCAACAGCCTCGAGCACAACGCAATGGCTTCAGGAGGCGTGCGTGGCCGAAACACCTGCGGAGACAATTCAGAAGTTTACTAAGAGTATATTGGTAAAGTATATAATTTTAGTATGTAACACTTTATTTTCAGTGTCCTTGTAACATGTATTATAACAGTAAATTATGGGTAACACTTTATTTTAAGGTGTGTTTGTTACATGTTACATGTACTTACTATTATAATAACAATAAATTATGCATAATTACATGCAAGTAACCCTAATCCTAACCATATAGTAAGTACATGTCGTTAATTAATAGTACTCAGTACTTAAATGTATAATTACACAGTAACAAAGACACCTTAAAATAAAGTGTAACCAAATTATGCGTAACTACATAATTAATTTTCGAATGGGAGAAAAATATTTATTCTCAAAACAGATGTTCAAGCAATGCAGACGAATAGATTAATAAAACATATTTGAATTTTCATGTCAAAATATTTTTTAAATGCGGTTGCAATTATTTATAAAAGTAGCTAATGGTAAATCTGGCAATTCTTTCACTATACATTGCTATTCTTGTTGTGGCAGAAAGTTAATAGATTTGCAGCACTGCAACAGTTATTTTACATGATTTTATGATAAAAACAAAGTATGACATAATGTCCAGTTGTCAGACAAAACTCTGCTGGCAGGTGTTTTATATATTTTTACTTAAAAAAAAAAAAAAAAAAATATATATATATATATATATATATATATATATATATATATAAAATATATAAAAATTATGATTATGATTGATATATATATATATATATATATATATATATATATATATATATATAGATAGATAGATAGATAGATATATATATATATATATATATATCAATAAGATTGTTTATGTTTTTTTAAAGAAGTTTCTTCTGCTCATCAAGGCTGTATCTATTTGCTCAAAAATACAGAAAAAAAACCTGTTATTTTGTGAAATATTATTGCAATTTAAAATAACAGTTTTCTATTTTAATATACTTTAAAATATAATTTATTTCTGTGATCAAAGCTGAATTTTCAGCATCATTGCTCCAGTCTTCAGTGTCACATGATCATTCAGAAATCATTCTAATATGCTGATTTATAATCAATGTTGGAAACCCCTGTGCTGCTTTATTTATTTATTTATTTATTTATTTCTGGGACCTTTTTTTTAGGATTCGCTGATTAATAAATAAATAAATAAATACCAATAACAGCATTTATTTAAAAAAGACATTTTTTGTTACAATATACAATGCTATTCAAAAGTTTGGAGTCAGTACGTTTTTTCTTTCTTTTTTTTTAAAGAAATTAATACTTTTATTCAGGAGGGATGTGTTGAATCAAAAAGCCATAGTGAAGACTTATATTGTTAGAAAAGATTTCTATTTTGAACAAATGCTGCTCTTTTTAACTTTGTATTCATCAAAGAATAAAAGAAAAAAGTATCACATGTTCCAAAAAACAATATGAAGCAGCACAACAGTTTCAACACTCATAATAAATCAGCAAATTAGAATGATTTCTGAAGGATCATGTGACACTGAAGACTGGAGTAATGATGCTGAAAATTCAGCGCTGCATCACATAAATTAATTCTATTTTAAAGTATATTAAAATAGGAAACCAATATTAGAAATTGAAATACGATTTCACAATATTACTGTTTTTTCTGTATTTTTGATCAAATAAATACAGCCTTGATGAGCAGAAGAGATTTCCCTAAAAAAAGATTAAAAATCTTACTGATCCCATACTTCTGAGCGGCTATATATATATATATATATAACCCCGAATAACACCCCCTAAATTCTCACTCCAAGTTGAACTCAAAAGTTGGCAGCCCTGCATTTACCTCAGAAAAATAAATATTCTGTGATCATAAACTCATTAGTCAGCTAGAAAAATAAACTGTAGAGAGGGGCATTTTGCTAAATTTAAAATACTAATGAATAACTTTTGCATAAGCTTTCTTCATTCCATCTGAATGATCACTCGTTCAAATGCACATGATTAGCGATTAATAAAGCCACGACATGTCTGTAGCTATGGATGTTTTTTGAATCCATCATAGAAAACTAAGTCATCTCTGAATCATTTAGGAAATTATCTCACGTACACATTTAGGATGATTATATGCACGTTTTTACAAATGAGGCCCCAGGTTGACATTATAACAGCTTGACCTGTGAAGGGTGACATCATGTCCCATTATGGGCTGTTTACTTTTTCCTGGGTTTTAAAGACGAAATGCTCATATGATTTTCGTAGCCATGTCTTTAAGGTGTTTGTCTTCAATGGAGCAAGAAGTGCAGTAATTGAAATAAGACTTGTTTATATCTGACTTATATCTGGCTCAAGCTCTGGCTTACAGGAAGAGGAAGAAAGGGAAGGCATTTCTTCCTTTAGAGGTGTTTGAGTCACAGGTATCGGGGCATATTCTGTGCAGAAGGTGAGACTGTGTTGAAGGGAGGGGTCTGATTGGAGGATAAGACTAAACACACCCTGCAGCTCAGCTGTGTACTACATACAATGACCACCAGGGGGCACATGAGAGATCCTGCTATTATACTTCATGTGTGCTACAGTGTTAGGTCAATTTACTTTAGTGTAATGACCACACAAAACTATTAATTTGAGATCTACATCACAGTTTTCAAGAATTCAAGATTTTTTTTAAAGCAATAAATAAAATTACATTTTGTTTGTGTACACTCCCCTTTCTAATCATAACAAAGAAAAGTACCAAGACTCATTACCAGTTATAACATGTCCATCTGGAACAGTTCATCTGTCCTTCAAATGCGATTTCAAATGACTCAGCAAGTTCAGTTTGATGTAAATGGCAACATTTTCAGTTGCAAGGCATAACACACTAATGTTCAAGAGTTTGGGGTCAGTAGGATTTTGTAATATTTTTGAAAGAAGTCTTTAGTGCTCACTGATGTGGCATTTATTTAATCAAAAATTCAGTAAATATTGTGAAACATTACAATTTAAAAGAACTGTTTTCTATTTGAATATACTTTAAAATATGATTTACTCCTGTAATGCAAAGCTGAATTTTCAGCATCATTACTCCAGTCTTCAGTGTCACATGATCCTTCAGAAATCATTCTAATATGCTGATTTGCTGAAACATTTCATATTATTATCAATGTTCAAACAGTTGCTTAATGCTTAATATTTTGTAGAAACTATATATTTTTTTTTCCAGGATTGGATGAATAGAAAGTTGAAAAGTACAGCGTTTAAAATAGATATCTTTTATAATATAAACAACATTTATAAATGTCTTTTTTGATCAGTTTAATGCATCTACGGTGAATAAAAGTAGAATATCTTACTGACCCAAACTTTTAAAAAGTACTGGAAACCACAATCCAAAACCCAGACCACAGAGTAAACAGCAATTGCAAAAAGTGTAATGAAGTCAGCAAGCAATGTAGAGCATGTCTAGTGAAGTCATTCAATTCAAATGGACATGAGGATGTGACATCAGCTCTGTTGCAAAACCTACTGAACTGCCTAAACATGCAGCCGCCGCCTTATAATACAAAGCACACAAATACTGAGTAAAATATGCAGTTGAAATCAAAATATTTTATTGATCAGGTTTATTTAGTATTGAATGAAACATAATAATATTTATAGTACACATAGCATATACATATTTATAATTTCTCTTTCCATATCAGCATTTTTTTTTTTTATCTTGACCTAATGCATTATAGAATCGCCTTCTCCTTTGTAAATCAAGCTATCTTAGGAGGCAGCGTAATTATTCCGCCTACCTTTTCTGAACCAGGCTTCCTACGTAGGCAGCTCACTAGGATTGGGAACAGACTGTAAGGTCACTTAGCTAAGCATTACAACAGAGCTCAGAAAGAGGACGTCTACAGTAGACAATCCAGACTGAAATGTTCCTTCTTTCATCAACTAGTTGAGAAGTAAGTGTCAAAGAACAATAAATGAAATGCATTCGGCGAGGCCTGTGTGGTGCAGACGGGTGATGTGAATGGAATGGAGTCGAGCTGACGGCTGGAGGTGGAGGGCGGCTGTGCTAGAAGTAGTAAAACAGTTGACTTGTACCTGTTTACTCACCTTAGTCCATGGGTGGGCCTTAATCTGCGGGAATTTGAACTCGGTGTAGTTTGGGTTCATTTCCCGAATCTGCTCCCTTGTGGGAGTGCCCAGCACCTGAGACCACAAACACACAGAAACACCACTCAACATAACACACAACACCAACGTTTCCAAACTCAGGTTTTATTGATAAAGCTTGTTTTAAACATTTAATCTAATACTTTTAACTTTAAATCTGATTAACAAAATCTTCACACTATAAAAAAAGTGAAACAATCCTAAACCATTTTAATATTTATTTCTTGATAATAATAACAATAATTGCATCTTGAATTTCTGGTCAATAAGCAATATGGTCAAATTATGCAAAAAGTGTGAAAGTTTTATTTGATAAACTGCATAAACTATTCTAAAATGTCATTTCTATCCCTGTCACAAGATAATATACAAAAATAATATATTATTTGAAGTGATATAATGGTAAAAATGTTGTTTGTGACGTTTCTAGAAAAATGACTGAAATAATTGTGTGATGCATGTTTGTTAAAAAGAAGTATACTTTACTTTTAAATATTTTTAAAAAGAGCACTTATCATGGTGATAATACACTTTCAGACACTTAACTGCATGTTAATTAAAATTTAATGAAAATGTGCTTTAGTTTATTTATTAAATGCAATTAGTTGAACTAAAGTGTGCTTTTTAAGTACATCTTTATATATAATTTAGCATCTCTAAAATATGGTTAAAATTGACTAATGAATATACTGACAAGCATTTAAAGTAAACTAAAATATAGAGTCTTTTTGGATTTACACTTTGGAAGCAACACAATTTCCAGGTTTAAATGGAGAACTGGATTTTTCTCTTTTTTGTAATTGATTTCTTTGTTTGTACTTGATTTATGATGTATTTTTTGAAATTGCTTTTGAGTTATATTTATTTTAATTTTTTTTCTTCTTTGTTAATACTTGTTACAGTGTCTTGAATTGATTTGAATTTATTGGGTATGATTATAATTACGATAAGTAATTATCTCGTTGCTTCGATACCTGTTCCAGTGACTATGTCATGTGATGAACTGATTGTTTAAATGAACTCTGAGTGGGTCTGTAAATTGACACCCTGATGAAGGTGAGTTAGCCGCAATGCGTCGGTGCACAAATGTGTTGTTTTTAAATTCTAAAGCCATGTGAATAAAGGCTTTTTAATTTTTTCACTACTCGAGTGCCTTGGATTTATGAGTATTTTGATAATACAAAAGAATCCCGCATCCAAGCAGCAGCAGTTTTTTTTTTTTGCATAATTTTTAATGTATGAACTAAAATACACTTTAATGTAATTTCTATTTAAACTTGCAATGAATGTATTTCAATATATTTGTAATTACACATTAACTAGTAAGTGTGTGAAAAGTTTTAAGAGAGTTCACCTTACAAAACTGTTACAAAACACCCATAAATCATGTTAACAGTCTTTTTATATTTTTTATATTCATGTTAACAGTATAAAACTCCCAATCTAAATCAACTGACTGTTATGCAGCAATTGTTGCTCTTCCTACAGACTCATGCAAACACTGAGATTAAATCACAGACAGAAGTGGCGGTGTGGCGGCGCCAGTACCTTGATGATTTCCACCAGCTGATCCACTCCGCTGTCGCCGGGGAAAATTGGTTGTCCTAGCAACAGTTCCGCCAGCACGCAGCCAGCTGACCACACGTCTGCGGTGAAAGCGGGTCAGAGAGATGCTTATTAGGCAGAGGTCAAGGACTCGTACAAAGAGCACATCCTAAACACTATGAGGCCGATACAATATTTAGAAATCAAGGTGGCCACTATCATACAAAATCACTCATCTAAAATGTGAAAGAAAATAAATAAATATAACTGAAACAACTAAAATTACATTAACATTAATTTTACATAATATTTCCTCAAAATCTACTCCAAAATATATAGATCAAAATGCATATGTAAATTATTCAGGCTCTAGATGATTACTGATAGTCCCAGAATTGCCAAATATCAGCATAATATTTGGCCTAGCTGATATATCAGTGCATTTTCTTGTGAAAAAGAAGCGCAATTAATTGTTCTGAACATGTACATCACATCTTTAAAGTATATTTTTAAAAAACTGTATTTGCAGATAATATAAATTAATAAATCAAAATGCCACTTAAGTGTACTTAAAGAGTTCCCTTTCATGAATATGTTTCTTAACACACTTAAAAAGTGCACTTTGTAATGTTTGAGTTTTACATTTTAAATCATTGTTTTAATATTTTGTCGAGTTTTGATGTGTTGACTAATATACTAAAGCACACGTAAAATACTCAATTATAATTTTAGTTCATAAACACATATCAGTAATTATGAAATTATTGTTATTATGATAATTCTGCAATTAAAGATATACTTGAGTCCTGATTAAGTGTGCCAAAAAAAAAAAAAAAAAAAACAGTTCAGCTAACCGTATTTAATATAAATCAAACTATAATACCTTTGAATTTAATTGCAAATAACATGCAATTAAGTGTCCTGAAACATTATATTTACTGTAATTAAGTATATTTATTACACTTTTTAAAAATGCTACAGTATGCTTCTTTTTCATAAGGGTCACTTTTGTCATGAATTTGCATATTTATCATGATAAGAAGAGGTGATAGCAACATAATGGAGGAGTAGTTTATTGAAGCAGAAATGATTTGCATGGTAGTACGATTAAAGCTCATGTACCTATGCTGGAGGTGTAGTCGGTTGCTCCAAAGATGAGTTCGGGGGCTCTGTAGTACCGTGAGCATATGTAGGAAACATTGGGCTCCCCACGTACTAACTGCTTAGCACTGCGAACAAAAAGACAGATTGAACGATCTCTGATCACACACATCACCGTTTCATTCAAATACTCTGTCTTTTGGAGCTTACTGGCAGGATAAACCCCTAAAAGTAACTCTAAATGGCAAGATCTAAAGTGACCTGAAAGCTAAAGACGGTTTCTTTGTATAGATGATAAGCGAGTTGCTAACATTTTAAAAGCATCTCAAGGCCGCTTGCAGTGTACATGAAGACTAAGTCCTCAGAATAAGATATTCATTAACAAGAGGCAAAATTGCATGCACTAGTTTTCAGACGCAAGGCAAATGAGAAATGGATACCCGAATATCACTTCACCTGAAATCTTCACTAGTATTCTTAGCCAGAAAGATGTGAAAAGCAGGCTAAATGAAAAGACTGAGGTCAGCACAGATATCTCCGGGCATAGCGAGACCATCTGGAGCCCTCTGGTGAGGTGTAATATGGGATTATCAGGTTAAATGCTGTAAAGTGTTGCTTTCAGTTCATAGATCCATTGGGGCCGCACTAGACCTTTGAAAGGTTATCAGAAAACCATTGTCTCCCATGAATTGGCTATCAAGAGATTACCAACTGACCTGCCAAAGTCACAGAGTTTGAGCACGGCCGTGTCTGGGTCCAGCAAAAGATTCTGTGGTTTGATGTCCCGATGGCAGATCCCAAAGGAATGGATGTAGGCCAGACTCCTGAAGAGCTGGTACATGTACAACTGTAAAGTAAATACACACAAGTCATGAGGTTAGTAAAGTAGTCATAAAAACAGGTCACAAAAAAGGTACCCTAAAAATGCATAATATAATTTAGTTTTTTTATATCGCTTGTAATATCAAATGACTTACTGAACTTCTAATGATAATTCTCCAGATCTGTTGTTTTAAATCCAAATTACTTTCTTTTGTCCATAGAACACAAAAGGTGAATTTTTGAACAAAATAATGGCTGCTTTGTTCCATATAATGAAAGTAAATGGAGACTGGTGCTGTCAAGATCGAAAATTACTTAAAATCCACCACAGTACTTTTTAAGGGTCATAAAAGTGGTCCATTTGACTATTCTGAAGTAATATGGCAAATATGGCACCACTGACATTAATGGAATTTTATCATATCCATTTGTCCATTTTTAGAGCTTTGACAGAGGGGAAGATTATCAGAGAATAATGATTTTTGATCTGTTCGTTACCAAGACTTGGAATATAGTTCATATGGAGTAAATTTTGATGCTTCTCTTATGGAGGTTTTATGGTGGATAGCCCCTAGTCCCCATTCACATTCATTAAATGCAAAGAAGTGGCCACAAAATTCTTCAAAAATGCACATTTTTGTTCCACAAATAAAAGAATGTAAATATCTTGTGTAAGGATGTGTATTGGTTTTTCCCTTACCATTATGTTTTTCCTTACATAATAATGAGGAAATAATGACACTTGTTGAGTGAAATATTCATTTAAAGTTTTTTTTTTTTTTTTTTTTTTTGAATAACTAGAATATTGTATATTCTTCATAAAAATTCTCATGGAGTTACAAAATTCAATTAATTTACATGACATTTTCAGGTTTAGAAATAACACTTTAAAGGGATAGCTCATCCAAAAATGAAAATTCTGTCATTAATTACTCACCCTCGTGTCTTTCCAAACCCGTAAGACTGTTGTTTATCTTCGGAACACAAATTAAGATATATTTGATGAAAACCAAAAGTTTTCTGACCCTGCATAGAGGGCAACGCAACTGACACGTTCAAGGCCCAGAAAGGTAGTAAGGACATCGTTAAAATAGTCCATGTGACATCAGTGGTTCAACCATAATTTTACGAAGCAACAAGAATACTTTTTGTGCACAAATATAACAAAAATAACAACTTTATTCAACAATTTCTTTTCTTCTGTGTCAGTCTTTGACGCACGTTCATGAGAGTATCACGCATGTGAACCGCAGGAGCCGGCGTTCTGATGTATAATCTGCATGTGTCGTGGTACTCTTGTGAACGCTCATCAAAGACTGACACGGAAGAGAAGAAATTGTTGAATAAAGTTTTTTTTTTGCTTTCTTTCTGCACAAAAAGTAATCTTGTAGCTTTATAAAATTACGGTTGAACCCCTGATGTCACATGGACTATTTTAACGCTGTCTTTACTACCTTTCTGGGTCTTGAACTGTCAGTTGCATTGCTGTCTATGCAGGGTCAGAAAACTCTCAAATTTCATCAAAAATATCTTAATTTGTGTTCCGAAGATGAACAAAAGTCTTGCAGGTTTGGAACGACATGAGGGTGAATAATTAATGAAAAAATTTTAATTTTTGGGTGAACTATCCCTTTAAATGTTTGTTTTGTCCTTCATTTTAAGTAATCCTGATGTCCTCTTGGAAGTGAGCTGAGGCTCCCTGGTTGAGAAGCACTAATTTAACTTATCCAAGTGGAAAGTTTTCACATATAATTTTATCTTTACATGTTTACGAATGTGTGTGTGTTTGACTATTTATGTCTCATCCTGCCAATAGCAGGAAGGATATAGCTCAGGACGTGGCACAAAGCAGTGATGAAGTCATCACAGCAGTCAAGACACTGGTGACGCAAAACCGCACAGGAGGAGGGGGAATATATGCCAACACACACTCGGCTGACCCGTGTACTCACCAGCGGGAACAAAACATAAGGTTTTCATTCAGGATGTACACATCACATACACAAACACATATTAGGAATGATCCGCACCTTCACATAAACCATGGGAAGGGTCTGCTTAGCGCGGCTGTAGTGTCTCGCCACTCTGTAGACCGTCTCAGGGACGTAGTCCAGAACCAAATTCAGATACACCTCATCCTTCTGTGGACAGAGAACAAGAAAGCAAATACTTTAAGTCACAGAGTTAAAAGTGTCAGGCACATACGTATATAACTTTAGTGAATCTATATATAAAACCAGCTCGGTATGAAAGAGGATAATGACTCTGAGTCAATGTCAATACTAAAATTGTCCCATACACCCCATCCCTCCATATATCTCCATGACTGAACAACCAGCTTGCACACCGTAAAAAAAAGCTGCTATGGAAATGACACAAAAACAGCCAGTTCTCCAGCATGATGTCATTATGGACATTGACTGCCATGCATTGTGTGGAACCGTGCCTGAAAGCCAGCGATGATTGTGCCCATCATCTTTACATAACATACATGCTCAGACATTGAAGTCATATCCTCCTGAAGAACTAAAGAAAAGGAAGAGCTCAATAGGGTGGCCTACAGGGCCACTCTGACCCCACGTCTGATGTCATATCCTGTCTATTATCCCCTTCTTCCTTCCTCCACAAGTTCAGCTGGGAGAGAGTCTATTTCTGCTGGATCTGACATTCCTGAGCTCATTTACTTTAGGCATGACCCAAAAGGTACTTAAATAAATAGGTACTTAAATAATAAGTACAAGATACTTAAATATAAGAATAAGATATCCAAATATAAAAGATATAAAGATAGATACAAAATATGAATTATTATCCCCCCTCCCAAAAAAAAAAAAAAAATCTGTCATAATCTTTTTTGTTTCACTCATAGAATTTTTTTTTTGTTGAATAAATGAAAAATATTTCATAAAAGTACCATAATGTGGTAATTGTAGTCATTTTAGCTTGTCTTTATTTATTTATTTTTTTGACAGCCTCTACTTCGATTATGAAAAACAGCACTCCAAAAGTTTTGCAATGTATCTTCTTTGGTGTTTCACTAGAGCAAGAAATGTTTGAAACGAAGGTGAGTAAATGATTAAATTGGGTAAACTATTCCTTTATTAATATCTGGGTCAAATCTGAAAAATAATTACCAACATAAGTAGTAAAATAAATAAACCTTGAAAATAAATAAATAGAAGTTACTCTGATAAACGTATGAAGAAGCTTAAATATGAGATGCATATATGTGAAAGATATAACAATATATAAAATATATAAAATCTATAAGATATGAAATATTAAGAAATTATTTCAACCAAAAAAAAGAAAAAGAAAATAAACATCCATCATCATCTACATCATTTTCATGACATATAACATTGTTCTGTTGAAAAATGAAGATAAATAAATAAATAAATATATATATATATATATTTTTTTTTTTTTTTCATTTTTCGAGTTCTACATTGTTTTTTGTCATCTAGATTTTTCACTTATATAACTTTCTTTTGTTGAATAAATGAAAAAATAAATCATAAAAGTACCATAATTTGGTCATTGTGTTCATTTTAGCTTGCCTTTTGTGCGTGCGTGTGTGTGTGTTTGTGCATGTTTTGTGTTTCACAACAGCATGAAAATCACAGGGTTTGGAGCAACATGAGGGTGAGTAAATGATGACAAGCTTTAGTTTTTGTAAACTATTCCTTTATCAAAATCTGCATTAAATCTGAAAAATAATTACAAGTATCAATAAATAAATACAAATATAAGTGTATATATACATATACAAGTTATAAGCAACAAACTATTCCGCCAGGACACAGTGATTGCTGTTTTTCTCAAAGACAGAACATGCATTGAATCTGTCAGTGCCATTATTTCTCTCTAACCAAGTCGTTTTTCTTTCTCCACTTTGACTCTGATTGATAAGTAGTCTCTAATAACAGATGTTTGATTTTCTAAAAAAATGTGGGAAAAAACCCCAAACCAACCCCTGACTGTGCTGTGCAGCTAAAATTAGTCGTAGCGATGACTCACTCTCCACCTCACTACAGCAACAGCATCACTTCCTCAATTACAGCCGATAGGAGAAGCTCTGAAGCGACTGGCTCCTGAGATGCTCCCATCAGATTACAGGGCCATCTGATTGGATGCTGCTCTGTGGTCACATGACATTGTGAGCATGTGATTGGGTGATCTGTGGCTCATGGCACAGTAGTCATCGTCTCCCTCAGTGAGGGAGCCACAGGTAGAGACTCATCTGTCTCCAGGCCCTGCTATAACAGTCTCTTCCACAAACAGCCAAACGCACAGGGAGGTGACGCTATATGCACTAACCTCAGGGTGTAAAATTCCAGTAAAACTAGTAAAATTCAAGACAAAATCTAACTACATACATGTGAAGTGTGTCTAATGAAACTCCAAACCGGTTTGGAAAACAGAGCCACCGCAATCATTGATCTTTTGGAATGAAAAGAATTTATTCTGTATCTGAATCTGATTCCACTTAACTTCCTTAGTGAGTCAACTAACGATTCTTTTAGTCCTTTTAAGAATTAAGAAGTGGGTTTTAAAGACTAAACATAACTACTAAACAGTGCTATTATTGTTAACTTATTTTATCTTTTCTCACTAATTGACTCATTAGACTGATCAAACCGAAAATTCAGTAAACAGGGAAGCAAGACAGTTGCTTCGACTGATTCAATACAAGGAACTTGTTCATAAGAGTCATTTGTTCAAGAATCAAACTACAAACAAATGTCATGAAAATCAGTGTCTTATGTTTACCAAGGCTGCATATATTTGAATAAAAATACAAAAACAGTAATAGAGTGAATTATTATTATAATTTAAAAGAACTATTTTCTATTTGAATATATTTTAAAATATAGGCCTAATTTATTCCTGTGATGCAAAGATGAAATTTTAGCATCATTACTTCAGTCTTCAGTGTCACATGATCCTTCAGAAATCATTCTAATCTGCTGATTTGCTGCTCAAGATACATTTCTTATTATCAATGTTGAATACATTTGTGCTTCTTATTTTTGTGGAAACTGGTACTTTTGTCAGAATTCTTTAATAAATGGAAGTAAAAAAGAGGATTTTTTTCAACTGAAATCTTTTGTAACATTATAAATATCTTTATTGTCACTTTTAATCAATTCAATGCATCCTCTGTGATTATCAGAAAAAAAATAATAATAATTACTTCCCCCAAACTTTTGGACAGCAAGTTTGAAGAAATGCAAAATTCTTCATAACTGTAGTACGTGAATAAATCTATTTATTTAACACAAATACAGATGTCCATGTAGCATATCCAAGAGCCCTTCTCTCTCTACCACTCTCTCTCTTCCTATTTTTGTCTGAGTCGTCTATGTAGATGTATTTTTTGACTCATCCATGCCGGTCTTGTGTGGCTCCCCGTGAGGAAAAATCAGCGGGCACTAAGTATGGTAGAGAGAGATCATGGGTAACGGCTGGTGGTTGTCAAGGCCCAGCAATCTCCTCATGTGTCAGTACCCGTCTCTGAAGACTCCGTAACACCATTCATAAATAGATGGTTTTAATATGTTCTGTCGATTAAGCTCAAAGTCTCTAGCTCAATCAGCTGAATGTGCTAACATATACACACTAATACCGCACACATTTCTGTTTGAAAACCTAGTGACCTGCTATGTAGGCAGCATTTTAAAGCATAAAATGCACTCCAGACATAAAGGCTGTTTCAAAAGGCAATCAGTATAAATGTTGCCTTCTGAGATGCATGCTTTTTTCAAAATGTATGTTATATGGTACTGAGATAAATGTTGATTAATCATTCAATACTAAACATTATCAATAAAAAATGAAATCTAATAAAAATGAGACTTTTACCAAACATATCTGTCGTTTATGCTTGTTACAGTATTTCATAAAACGGAGTAATTTCTTAAACATTTCACATGATCATTTGTATTATTCCGTTTCAGATCACTCAATTTCAAGTCACTTCTTGCAAAGCCCAAACATTCAGCAAATGTGAGTTAAAATTGCATTTAAAATGGTTTCAAATTCAAAACATCTATATTATATAAAACAACTGTCACTATCCTAACATCATATTGTATAATATGAGGTTGATCTAAGTGTATTTTCTCTCCAGAATTTCACTTCAGCAAACTTTTAAAAATAGTACTTATTACAGAAATAATATGCTTTAATAGAATAAACTCAGGTGTGAACAATGTAAAGTTTCCAGACACTTAATTACATGTTAATTGCAACTATGCAAATGAAAATCTATTACGTTTAAAAATTATATTAAATGCAATTAAATTTATAGTTTATTTATTTATTTTGTGAGCCAGTTAAGTCAGACTTAAGTGCATCTTTACAAGTAATTTCAGAATTAGGGTTCAAATGTACTGACAAGCATTTACAGTAAACTAAAATATACTTTAAAGTCATTTCTGTGTAAACTTGTAGATCATGTGTTTAAATATATTTCTAATTATTTGTAACGATGAAGCTGCAATTTAATACATTTAAAATATATTAACTTTCCATTTATCAATAACACACTAAAGTTAGAATTATAAAGTACTTCACATGTGCTTTAGTATGTTAGTCAACACATTAAAGTAAGTGTATTTCTTTATAGCACGACAAAAGTTTAATAAAACAATGTTTGAAATGTACTTTAAAGTAAATTTAGATTGACATTATCACAAAGTACGCAAAAGTATACTTAAGTGTGTTAAGAAACACGTGAATGTGAACTCTCTTTAAGTACATTTAAGTGACTTTATTTCATTAATATTATATTATCTGCAAGTACAGTTTTTTAAAAATAGACTTTAAAGTTTTCAAGTACACAAGTGCACATTTAGTACAATTAAACACTTCTTATTTACAAGAGAAGGACTTTGTCACTAATACATCTTGCAAGGAGAAAACAGCTATATAATTGCACTACCATTGAGACAAAAAAAAAAAAAAAATGTATTAATAAAAAATACTGCTAAATAACCTGTAATGGTCTTACTTATGACTGACTTTGGCAGGTGTGACAATAAACTGTCAGATCCTGCAAATGAGGTTCTAATTCACTAAGGATGCTGCTTTCAAAGCCTACTGTATGTAGTCTGAACAGCAAGTCTGCTCACTATGTTTTGGAACGGAGCCTGTGACTGCAGTGAGAGTCATCTGAAGGGGTCTAAAGTCAGGCTCCAGAGCTGAGTACTGTCCACATTGTACAACAACACTTCTACTAATCGTGCCACTTAGCAGAAGTGGAAGTTGTTTGGAGAGGGAGCACACCACGTCCAGACATGACGCCACCTCATCTATGTCGAACAGTCTCTTTTCAAGCCTGATTTTAATATCTTTCTCTCTCTCTCTCCAGGCCTACGTCATCCTCCTCTCTCTATCTTTGTGTTTTATCTCTCCATGAGATGCTCTGGGCTGTGATTTCATGGTGGTTTTCACTAGACAAAAAACACAGCTGCTAAAACTACAGTAGGGAGAAGCTAACCAGTCTACAGACTGACTGCTGGGCGCTGTGATGGTGCGATGGTAGAAATGTGTCACTGGTGGAGATTGTGCTGAAACATTTATGGCACTGGAGAGCGACTGTGTCACAGATGGAGGTTTACAGCGTAGACAACTTCATTGATCACGATGGCAGTGATTTAGCTGCAGTGCTCCAGTTTTGTCTGGTGTAGATGCTATGTAAAGTTTGTTTTCACTAAGAATGAACTTTATTAGTGTCCACACCAACAGATGATAATGTTTTGTTCATTATAAGCACATGGTGCAATTTTGTCCTCTGCCACTTTAAATGCTTGTGCTCTTCAAAGCCTGGTGGATTCTGATTGGCTGTCAATATTTTTATTGCTCATCAGCTGGGGGAGAAAAATGCTTTGAATGTGATTTCATTGATATCTTTCATCTGTGTTGTTATTGTTATAATTGTGGTGTGGACTTTGGTGTGGACGCTATTCCACACCTTTAGTTAAAGTGATTTTTTAAAACATCATGGACATACTTATTGTTATAGTTATTGTCCTCTTTACTGCACGTTTGCAGTTGCCAAACACATATGTGTACTTACGCACACTTTTACACAAGTGTTGATTGTCAACAAACTAAAATATATAAAATGAAATATATATGCACTGTAAAAAAAATGTTTAAACTTTAAAAAATTAAGTGTTCATTAGTGTTAAATTTGTCAGCCATTTTTAATTTAGTCTTAAGCCCTGTTCAGACCAAGGACGATAACTATAAAGATAACTATATTAGCGTTCACACCAGCGGACAATCATCTCTTTATTCTAAGCGCACGCTCGTCTGCCGCTTTAAATTGTCGAGTTTGTTACAGCAGGACTGATTCTGATTGGGTGTCGATGTTTATATCGTTCATCAGTTGGAAAAAAATCATTCTAAAAGTGATTCCAACGATATTGTTTCTCTGTGCTTTTATCGTTATTGCTGTGGTGTGGATTATGCTATTCTTTAATACTGACAACGATTTTTAGAACTAACTTTATATCTTTATCATTATCTTTGTATTTATCGTCCTTGGTGTGAACGGGCCTTTAGTCTTTTAAATTAGTCTTAGTCTTAGTCCTGTGTCAAATGTATATATATACTGTATATATATATATTTCATTTTTGCTCAAAGTTATAATAGCAAAGATTGTTGTAATGTGAGAAATTTGTTTTTACATTTCAGGTATTGCACTTTCACCAATTAGCACAAATCATTTGGACTCAAACACATGGTTTATTTTATCTCATCTAGTGTACTGTTTATTATAGGCTATTTAATATATAAATTAATATCAAAGACTTATGCACTCTCTCTGTCTACATTATGAAAACAGGTAAAAACAAACAAAAAACATTATAACAGTAAAATTCCAAATAGTAATTCCAATAATTCTAAATTGCAGTAATGTTTCTCTATTAAAACAACAGCGGTTGAGTAAGTGCATTTATAGTCACAGTTATCGATTATTGACTTTATTGTCATCTCGTCATCGTCTCGTTTTAGTTGTGGGAAAAAAAGCTCATCAACGAACATTTTTCGTCATAGTTTTTTAAAGAAATTAACACTAGTGTTCATGCTGCCTTAAATTTTCAAGTTTACTCAACTCAATTACCCAAGTTGTCACTTAGCACAACTTCACATTTCAAGTTGACTAAACTTAAAATTTTAAGGTGAATGCTTACTCTAAGATGAAACAACTTTTTTTTACAAAGTATATTTAAATAGAATGAAAGATATCCACTGTTACGACGTCACACATCATCGTTTCCATGTCCATGCGCTCTATCAGATGCCAAAAGCAATCGAGAAGGTGCTATGGTCATGGTGTGCTGCAATACTGCTGAAAAATCATGATCCTCATACTGAAATCACAGATAGCCAGACAGTGATTCATCTTTTATGAATTGTTAATATTGTATGTACTGCACGTTAGCTTGCTTATTGTGCCCAAGAGCATGAGCATGAAGTCCACATGCCATATTAACAAGAAACTATGCTTCTAACCACAGGTCAAGAACTGTAGTTCCATTCATACAACTTTGCGATGGTGTTTACGAATGTTTGTTGGAACTGGTTTTGGGAAACGCGGGGTTGGCTGAGGATGCATTTGATAAAACGCAGCAGTTCAGCACAGCTAGTGGCACAGAGATTACACACTTCACCTTTAAGCTCAGAAAAGAGAAAGCAAATTACCACACTTCACCTTTAACATAAAAGTGATGATGGTCAAAAGTCAAGGGTTTGTTCTCAGTGAGTGGACTGTTGCCATATCATTAGCGTCATGGACACGGCCGTCTATCTACATCATTCTTCATCTCTCTCTCTTCCCTCCCCTTCAGCCCTTGTTCCAGTTTCCTAGAGTTTTTTATTATTTTATGGACCTGTTCTCCATGCAATCTCTGTCAGCCTTTACCCCGGTGCTCTGTGATTCTGGGTTACAGAGGGGCCGGGCGTGCGTGTGGGCGTGTGAGCGGAAACCAGCTACTGACATTTCGAAAGCGTGTTTCTCAGAGAAGAAAAAAGCAATGGTCAGGCGTTTTTGCAAAGTCACAGCGTGTGGGCGAGAGGTCGAGAGGGTCTGTGCCTATGATGTGTGATACAATCGAGACCAAGAAAGACAGTGAGGTAGATGTGTGATTGGCGGTCAGGCCATGCTGCAGCGTTGACAGTATTTATGTGTGTGCGTGTGTCTTAATATCTCAGTCAGAGTGTGTCAGGTCTATATATGCCTAGCAGATAATCACATGGGCACAAGTTCTCAGAGTCGATTTCTCTCAGGTCAGCATCTGGACGCCATTAGACTCCATTAGAGATTAACAAACACAGAGAGGCATGGGCGATGTAGTTAATAAATCTCTTAATATTATTAATTAGTTTCTTTCTTTCTTTCTTTCTTATTTTTAAAAGCTATTTGACTATATTAAATATATTAACCTATAAAAACCTATAAAAGTTTGGAGTCAATAATTTTTTTTTCTTAAAAAATACTTTTATTCAGCAATATTTAAATGATTAAAAGTCACAGAAAAGACATTTATAATTTATATTTTAAATAAATTCTGTACTTTTGAACAAGGATCAAAGGATCCTGAAAAAAAAAAGGTATCATGGTTTCCACAAAAATATTTGAACTGTTTTCAACATTGATAATAATCTGAAATGTTTCTTGAGCAGCAAATCTGCATATTTGAATTATTTTTGAAGGATCATGTGACACTGAAGACTGGAATAATGATGTTGAACATTCAGCTTTGACATCACAGAATAAATTACATTTTTAAATATATTATTTTAATAATTTTTCTCAATATTGCTGTTCTTACTGTATTTTTGATCAAATAATTGTCTGAGAATGTGAGAGTTCTTTCAAAACATTTAAAAAAATCTTACTGAACCCAACCTTTTGAACGGTAGTGTATTTTCTCTAAAAGTACATTGAAAATATCAGTACAACTACAGTAAAATCTAATTAAAAGAGTTTTACCATTCTTTAAAATGTTTCTTTTTGATTTTTTTATGTATATATTTAGTAATATACACTGTTAGACATTTCTGTAATTTCTACAGTTATTTACTGTATATCACCCAGTATAATACTGCAAATTCCCTTTACAGTAAATAACTGTAATACCCTTTGCATCATGGGAATTTTCTGTGACATCAGACCCCACATACAGAGACTTACTGTATTTTTTAAAATTGCTGTATACTACTGTATTTGCTGTAACGGCCTCTTTAGTGCCTTTCTATTGAGGTTGTTTTATTTCCTCATTTCTTACATTTGGATTGACACGATTTGCCTTACACCGTGACTACAACGCCGCTACAGCTTGGGACTGACTACGCTGGATGTGTTACATCGCTTGTAATGATTGGCAAATCCATTTGTCGTTCTTGTTAGAAACAGTGCGAGCGCTTGGAGTACATCTGTATGTCAGAAATATACCGGGGCATTACTTTACTGTCTGCATCCACTGTAGATAGTATAATAGGTTCTATATTGTCTTTTCAGGTCGCGCTGCGCCGCACCACGCTACTCACGTCTGAGGAAGACACGGAGCCAGTGGGGCTGCTTCATATTTGTGTGGAAAACGTGATGCATTTTTCAGAATTAATTTTATATATAGTAACAATGTTATGTAATGTAATGTAATAATGTGGCAATGGTTTCTTAAGATCTACTTATGCTTCTGATGCTTTTGGGAAACGCAGCCCTATTTGAACAAGCACTGTGAGCCATGCGTCTGCAGCGAACGCTGTCTGTGATTGATTGGTTCTGTCTTTCAGCATTTGTGTGTGTTCCGATGAGCAGGAGACATAGCTATATCCAACACAATTATTCATATGGTAAAATGACCTGTCGTTTCAAACGACTTTTGTCAGCTTATTGAATTAAGTTACCGAATTAAAATTTTAACAAGCAATGCGTATCTTATATTAACATTATGTTAACTAATGTGAAATTTTGTTCAGGTGTTAGTAGTTAATGTTGGCCAGTAGCCTATTGAGCAAATAAAATCGTATGTTAGCTAGGTTAAACAAGTTTTATGGCTAGCTGCCTTTTTAGTTTTAGAATTAGTTTGTTATAGTTTTTAATGAAATTTAAGATTTACTGCATTTTTTTGTATTTGTGTTGCAACTGCAATGAAGCATCAAGAAAGACATGCACAGGCCAGCCACCCTGAGACTGATAATTCATGGTAAGAGAACAACTATGGTTTTGAGAGATTTGTGTTTTCTATATTGGGTTTGCCTTTTAAAAGTGTGCAATTTCTACTTTTTATTTCTACTTTTTGTTTTTCAGAGAAGACATTTCTGTCACTATGGTGGTGAGCAAAGATGGTGGCCACGTTTTGGAGCAGCACCTGGGTTTTGCAGATGGCTATGTATTCTTTGGCGGCTTGTCTTTTTTCCCCATCATGTTTCTGTTGCCTAAAGATTCTTTGTGAGGATAAATCCAGAGGATACAACAAAATGCACTTCAAAACATCCTAAGACAGGAGAAATGGTGAAGATGCACTGTTCCAGCATTGGAAGGCTGTATTTTTAAGTGTTGTACATGCAATGTTTTAAATAAATAATAAATAGACACATTATTGTGTCTGTTTTAACTGAATGCCAGCTATGTAGAGTAAAAATAAAATGAATTCTATATAAAAATGATAAAATCTAATGAAATCTATATTAAAATGAATGAATTGGATTTTTTAACAGTAATTTACTGTAAAACAGTACAGTTTACAACTAAATCAAATACAATTTGCTGCTGTAAATCTTAATTACAGTAACTTACTGGCAACAGTGTTGCCAGTAAGTTACTGTAAAAACCCTTTGAAATGTCTAACAGTGTAGCCATACATACTCATAAATCTACACATATTTTTACTAAAATATATAGAGTTTAAACTCATTTGCAAACATGAATACAACTTACCAACTTAAACAACATTTTGTTTGAATCAGAAATGGATTTTAAATCAGAATTGGATATTGATGTTGGAACATCTCTGAACTCTCAAATGCATAGCCAAATAAAAATCACTCTAAAATTATTGCAAAATGATGTTGCTTAATTTTATATCACCAGCAAAATTATTTCAAGTACATTGTGAATATTTACTGTATATTCACGGGGCCCTAGTTCATACAAATGGCACTGAAAAGGGCAGCATAAAAACACACTGTGATGTAGCATGAGATAAAACATAAGATGAAGTGATACACTTGCCTTATCTCCACTGGAGTAGAAGAAGTAACGCAGACGCACAATGTTGCAGTGGTCCAGTTTTCTCATGATCTGAAGCTCACGGTTCTGCAAGAAAATACAAACAAGAAAACAGTTGGATTTAAGCTAATAATATTTTCAGCTGTGCAAAGAGTGTAGTACTCAGCAACAACAGTACTTTGAGCTCAGTTTACCACCTTTTACCATATTTAAATCCCCCACGCTCATTACAGAAAAAGTGCAAAAACTGCAAAGATGCCATAAGAGATCACTGATGTCCCTTTGAAGCCTTGTGATCCAGCAAAAACAATTTTCTACATTTGGTAATTCATTCATTTTTTCTAACACTAAACTGCTGAAATAGAATTGTGATAATGGCTGATACATGTGAAGTGCAATTCAAATAAAACACATACACAGAAACAAATAAAGTCCTTGAGAGTTCCTCGCTTAGAGGACTTGGGTCAGTTTTTGACCCACATCTGACCAGAATAATAGACCAAAATAGAGCTACTGAAATGGCCCGTAACCATAACAACCAGTGTCATCTGGCAGCTTCCATGAGAGAAACTGGCTAATCAACGATTTTATTTAAAGCACCACCCACATGGTGTGCGTCTGAGAGAGATGCTTCCTCTGTTTACAATGAGAGCAGCAGAAGATGATGGCAGGGCATTAAATACATGAAGTCTTCATATCCGATACAACTTCAAGGCTTTTGAAGATTTGTTTGATAAAGGCCACGGTCACTTTTGAAAATAGCCAGGCAAATACATTAAATGTCTGTTTGGTTTGTTTGGTTGCATGGTGTGAAGCGGTTTGATAAAACTAAGTCCACTTCTGGGTTAAAGTGGTCACTTTGGTATGGTTCGCAATTAGTATGAACGGAATCTGTACAGACTGCTACATATGACATAAATTAAATCTATGCATAGTCACAATAATTATAAAATAGTTTATTTATTATAGTTGTTATTCTCTGAATACATTGCCTTTGCACAGCAGCCTGCATTCTTCACATCTCTTACAATGCATTTATTAGACAAATTCATGCCCAATTTAAGAACATATTTGTGTGAATCAATTGTTTTAGTCTTACAGTATAAATGCAGCATATTTGACCTGCTGCTGTGTATTACTGACAAGAAAAAGAGCGCTTCATATAATTATTTATTTTAGTTTTTAAATATTGTTTCCTTGAATAATCACTTGAGAAAACTGAAGCAATGTGTGTATAATTGGGAAATATGTGAAAGCATGTTCTAATTAAATAGTAAATTTTATATTAATATTATATTTATTACTAAAAACTTCTAAAGTTTAAAGTTGTGCATTTAGGATTGGTTTTCGCTGTAGTATAATAACTGTGAAATTACTGGGGTACTGAAGGTTTGGTATCCTGACAATGAAGTTGTGAAAAGTAACCTGCGGGGACAGAGGGAGGGGTGTGGAATCAAACTTGGGTTTGTGTGTGTGTGTGTGTATGTGTGTGTGTGACTCTGTTAGCCAGTAACTCCATCACAATCACACGGTGGGTGGTAATTTGTGAACACACTAGTCTCTGCCAACTGTGCATACAGTCACTCTCATCAGGCCGCTCCGTTTACACACACATCTTCATCCACTACAACCACCGTCTGTCACCCTGGGCTTAAATCAACTGAATCATGACCTCTCTCAGAAAGAACAACAGTTCTTTTTTTGTGATCTTATAGATCTGGCTTTGTTCATTTTCACATCTTTCTCTCTGTGTAAGTTTTGTGGCATCTTGTCATGCCATCTTAATAAAAGACATGTTAGCAGACACAATAATGTCTCTGATTTAAGTTTCAGAAGTAAAAACAATGTTACATTTAAATTCACCATAAAATTGTCTTTTTTTTATAGAATATAAGTTTTTTTTTTTTTTCTCCAGCAACTTCCATTTCATGCCCGACCTCAAGTTTGATTCATTTCCTTGAATCAGGTACATTTCAGTGAGTCAATTTAAAACCTCTGATCCAGCGAATGATTTACTACTTGTACTGGATTGTTCCTTATTGCTATGTATTGTTACATTTGTGCATATGAATTAATATGCTTAAAGAGTTCACCCCAAAATTAAAATTACCCCATGATTTACTCACCCTCAAGCCATCCTAGGTGTATATGACTTTATTCTTTCAGATAAATATGATCAGAGTTATATTAAAAAATGTCCCGGCTCTTTAAGCTTTATAATGGCAGTAAATGGGGGTCGGAATTTTGAAGCCCGAATAAGTTCATCCATCCATCATGAAAAGCACTCCACATGGTTCCGGGGGGTTAATAAAGGCCTTCTGAAGTGAAGCGATGCATTTGTAAAAGAAAAAAAATATCCATATTTAAAACTTTACAAAACCGTAATCTCTAGCTTCATTTTACAAAGCTAGAAAAATACAAAGCGATTTATTTTTCTAACACAAATACATCACTTTGCTTCAGAAAGCCTTTATTAACCCCCTAGAGCCGTGTGGAGCACTATTTATGATGGATGGATGCACTTTTTGGGCTTCAAAAGCTCGACCCCCATTCACTGCCATTATAAAGCTTAAATAGCCGGATAAATCATGAGTAAATCATGGGGTAATTTTCATTTTAGGGTGAACTATCCCTTTAGCAATTATTCTTTCTTGAAATCATTTAGTGAAAAACTGAAAATCTGGTCTCAAACGTTTGTCAATTTGAATGTACTTGCTTACAATGGCTGTTAGCTTAAAGTGATGGTTTCTCTCATTAAAATGAAACCATTTTAAGTTATTTTACGGAAAATGCATGAATACTGAACTGATTATTTTAAAAAGGCTGAAAAATATCATGCTTAGCTACTGTTTATTGTGCAGTCCACTAATACAATCATACTTGGTTAAGGAGAAAGCAAACAGTACCTTTGCGTCATGCACACAGCCAAGTACACAATCACTTCATGGAAAATGATTGATTCCTCTGAAAAGCCCCCATTACATCATTTCAGCTGCACTATTACATCACACAAGCATATGTGTGACCTAAAACCAGCAGTGTTGATTACTGGCTTCTACTGACAAAATCAGTATATGGATGTATAAATATAACACTTATCTATGTTTCTCTTTATTTTTTTATACATACTAACTAATAATACAAGTATCCACTGATGTCAAAGTAAGAAGCTTGTGGGACAGTGAATATTGCGACTGTTCTTGGATGCCTGCACTCTTGCATTACCCTGTTTGCTGCAGGGTAAAGGTCATAAAGATGAACACTCCTACAGATACTGACACACTTCACACGTACAGATCCTCTCTCAGACGAGCAAGAGAGGGAGCAAACTTCACTGAAAAGAAAGGTGGAAAAGACTGACAGAAATAACAGCAAGAGTATCACGTGCAGCTTCACAGATGACGCATGCACCTCAGAGCGCTTGACAGGTGTTTATATTTGACGTTTTGCACTATTTTCCGAAACAACAGGTGGCAGGTTAGAGGAAAAAAATCTCTAACCAGCAAAATAGAAGTTTCCCAAACTTTACTTGGTAAATATTAGTGAGCATTGTTTTTCGACTATTGACTGACAGAGGTTAGTGTTAGCATGTTTCTAACATCTAAGTCCTTTACAGTTTGCGTGAACTGGAAGTTGCAACCGGAAGTGAACTGGAAGTTTAAGTGACGTATTTCTGAGTAAAATGGAATACTGAATGAGGAAAAAAACATGTGAAAACGTCACTTGTGAGGCGGATGGGATTTTACCACACATCTTCATAAAGATTACAAACAAAAAGCTAACATTTTAATGTGCACTAACAAAGTAAATTGGGTCAATTTTGACTTCATGCAATCTTAAAGGGTTAGTTCACCCAAAAATGAAAATTCTGTCATTAATTACTCACCCTCATGTCGCTGCAAACCCATAAGACCTTCATTCATCTTCAGCACACAAATTAAGATATTTTTGATGAAATCTGAGAGCTTTCTGAGCCTCCATAGACAGCAAGGGTACTACCATGATCAAGGCCCAGAAAAGTAGTATGGACACGATTAAAATAGTGACATCAGTGGTTCAACCGTAATTTTTTGAAGCTATGAGAATACTTTTTGTGAGCAAAGAAAACAAAAATAATGACTTTATTCAACAATTTCTTCTCTTCCATGTCAGTCTTTGACGTGCATTCATGAAATTACCACGACGCATGTGTGCATTCCTCTGCTTGTAAACAAGGCGCAGCACATCCGGTTTTCTACGTCAGAACGCCAGCTCCTGTGTCAACAGCATCATACGATTTTACCTTTCTGGGCCATAAAACTTTTCAGTTGCGTTGCTGACTATGGAGGGTTTGTGTATCCCCAAGAAACTTTGTGTTTGCTCACAAGACTTTTGTTCTTTTGCAAATGCAAAATTGGTGATGGAATTAATATGATCTGGGAGGAAAAAATATACATTTCAATGCTTATGAGAGCAAACAGTTTTTTCAGGGAATGTAACACTTTTGTGAGAGAACACAACGATTTTCAGGGGAGCACAAAACTATTGCTGTGTTTTCATCACTATGTCTCATTGGCTCTGTAGATCTAACATTTTTATCAATAATTCTGGTTAATGAATGAATTGTATATTTAGAATTGACATTTCACTATTCATCTGCTATCTTTTTCACTGGCCGGTAACACTTTAGTATAGGGACCAATTAATTAGTTGCTTATTAGCATGCCTAATTTTTTAACATATTGGCTGTTTATTAGTGCTTATAAAGCCATTCTGCATGACCATATTCTACATTCCTAATCCTACCCAATACCTAAACTTAACAACTACCTATACTAACTATTAATAAGCAGCAAATTAGGAGTTTATTGAGGCAAAAGTCATAGTTGATGGTTTGTTAATAGCAAGAATTGGACCTTAAAATAAAGTGTGACCCACTGGCCTTTTACCTCAAAATACACAGAATTTTCCCAGAAGGTATAATCATGCCTGTACCTTTTGGTACAACCTTCCTGTTGGAAATGTGCCAGTGATGACTTAAAATGCTGCCTATACAGGCAACAGCACTATCACCTTAGAAGACCTGACAAAGTGTCAATGGAAAGGGTGCACAGCTTCACAGACAAAACACACACACACACACCAGAACAGTGTGTCAATATCTCTGTCAGGTCACTGTAAACACGCTGTCCTTCATATGTGACCCGTTCTATCTCACACACGCCACATGGATGCATTACAGCTCTCTGATGGACATGGCTCATCCACGCTTGTTACTGTCCCAACAAGACAAGGTCAACTTTTTCACACATCGCTCGTTGACATGAGTGACCTACATTTCATTTACACCACCATCTGATCTTACAGTCACTCTCAGCACGACAGCATATGTTTCGCTACACAGGAAAGGTGACATTCTTCTCCTGTCAATCATACTTTTTTGCTGTAATATACGAAAGAGATGATGCCTGTCATCTGTCAGTACAAAATCCCCTTCCTTCTTACTTAGATGCACTTCTGCTCCAGATTAAACAGCAAAGTCTACACTCATTGGATCCAGGACTACTGTCGCTAATATGGTGGCAAGTGGGAACAATTTTTGGGGCCCTCAGGTCTAGAGGGGCCCAAAACAATTTCAGTAGCAGGCAAGCAAAACAACTAGGTTTACTGCTCCTTAAATTTTTTGTTTCTCACATCATCACCAGGAAATCAATTGGAAAAACAACCTATGTTACAATTACCTTTACTTAAAAAAGCTGTTTACTTTAATGGACAAAGACACTTTTATTACACTAAATTACACTACAGATGCTAAAAAAATGCAAAAAATACTGAACATGTATTCATTCAGTTCAAACAGTAAACCATGATGCTAACAATACCATGGTAGGTTTAAAATTAACTGTAAATGTACAGTAATTTAAAACTGTAAATGTAGTGTACTGTAAAATAAAATGATTATTATTTCTCTTAAATATTCAAAAAAGATTTTACAGTGGAATATTACAAGAGTTTTATATTAATTAATATTACAAGATTATTACAAGATTATTCTTATTATTATTTCATAGTCATATGTTAACTTTTATTTTTGGGCAACCCAATGCCAAGATTGTGGATTCAACCCATAAGGAGGCGTGACAAGTTGCAGGACATTTTGTTTATTGCCTGGTATCTGTTTTTCCCCCACCAACTGTGAAATTTGATTCAAAGCTTCTCATAACTGTATATTGACCATTGGATATCTTCTGAATAGCTGTTATTGTGTTTTGTCAAGCAGCGGTTTCGTGTTCAGAGTGAATGGGCAAACTGCTTGTTGCTGAAACTTGTAGCATTGTATCTGGTTAGGAAACAGTATTATACTTATTACACCTGTATGAGCACATCAGTATGGCATTCAGCTAAAATGGATTTAAGAGAAATGATAAACAATAAGAAATGAGATCAAATATAAGATATCAGAGATGAAAGATAAATGTATAGCAGTAACACTGAAGAACAGAAATAAGGGAACAGACATACAAAAAAAATAACATAAAAATAATAATAATAAGGATATAGGAACAGAGACAAAAGCACTTTGATGAGAGAGTCTGAGCTGTTCTTAAGAGAAGCTTTGAGCTCCAAAGCATTATATTCAGTCAAGGGACCGAGAAGGGATGAATGTCTCAGTCTTACCTTAAATCGCTTGTCCTGAAGGACCTTCTTAATGGCCACCAGTTCTCCTGAGTCACAGAGCTTGGCCTGATAGACCACGCCAAAAGAGCCATTCCCGATGACCTTGGTGTCGGTGTAGCTGACCTCCTGCGGCCGGTCAGGTCCCTGTCCAGGGGTCGCCACCACTGTGGTCACTTTACTGCCATCTTTATCTCCTGCAGACAGATAAAGAGAGTTGGGGGTTAGAGACTGACTGATAGTTACAGTACAAAAAGGCAATCAGAAAACACAACAAGGTCTCAGTAGTAACAAGTTCCGGTGCTTTACACCTTGCACCGTAAGTACTAAGGTAGAGAATTATGAACCATTTCCTCCAATTATTAAAAAATAAATAAATAAATCTGAATGATTTTCATAACATTCGGTTCCATTAAGAGCTCTTGAATTTTTTAATGTCTAGGAGTGTCTAGGAATTTATACAGTATTTTTTTTTTTTTAATGTAAACGTTTGTTTTATGCAGTTGGCAGATACTTTATCCAAAGTATATTTCATTGCATTCAAAGTGTAATTGATATTTATGAGTTCCTGCATTCCCTGGGAATTGAACCCATGACCTTGGCATTGAATTACCTGTATTACATTTGAATAGACAGTGAAACGTACCGTATCAGCACAATGAAAGCATCGAAAACATACACCTGCTGGTGAACAAGTTCTGTACTACTCTATATTAATAAGCTGTTAATCACTGCGATTGGATCACTCATTTGAACTGCATCAGTTCAATTCATGAATGAATCATTCACCAAACTTCACCAATGCTCATTCACTTTTAGTATGCTATAGAGTGATCAAGGTATTCTTCAAGATCTCCTTTTGTATTCCACAGAAGAATGAAAGTCACACTTCTTTGGAGAGTAAATGATGACAAAATTTTCCATTCTGTGTGAACCATTCCTTTAACTGAAAAACCAAGGCAGCTTATCTAAATGGCTAGCAGGACTGCTCTGTAAATTAGGACCAAACTGGGACAAAACTGGAAAGAAAATCTACCTTGAGCTTATGCATTTTACATTACTTTTCTTGGCAGATGTGTTCTCACCAAAGCGGCATAAAAGAGAGTGCATATTTGGCGCTTGTGAGGATTACTTCAGCAGGTGACTTAGGATGAAAACGATTATATTGCTTACATTGCAAACATAGCACGTGAAATATAATCTTCAGCATGATGTGGAGAGGTTTTCAGAATGACTATTCTTTCTTTCAGAGCTGTGAGGGGTAATAAACCCAAGAAATTAGTGCAGTGAGCCAAAGCATAATGCCTTTAGTTTATCTTTGTCTAGAACATTAGGGACAGATTTAAAGTCATAAAAACATTTACTATATACATTACCTCTTATAATATTTGAGCTCCAAGGACTTGGCTGAATATACTATGCAATGGTAAAAATGCATCAAGAGATTATTAAAAAAAAAAAAATTCCCATTATAAAAAATTTGATATAAAATGACTCATACCACGATTAAATTTAGGTCCCCAGAACAAAATCAAATCATGTGTGTACAGTGATGTATGTATGTGATGGAGGGATCTGGTCCAGTATTTGTGACTACTTCTTTGAGTTCCAGTTCAAAGTCCCTGTTAACTCTGTTAAAGGTTAACCGCATAGCCTCCAATTGTCTTGTGCCTCTTCAACCCACTCACACCCACAGAAGACCCACACAACAGATTCTCCAACAAGCCTCAAATCAGGCCTGCGGATCAACTGTTTCCCAAATCTGCAGTTAGTGGCTGATTGTGTTGCAGCAGTGTTTTTTTAAAGAACAGAATCAGGTCTAGTGTGCACCTCACGCCACATTTCCTCCCTCACCACCTGAGACTCTGACAGTCAATGCCAACTGCATTGCTACGCTAGGGCTGGGCAAAAACATTGATTTTCCGATTAACTGTGATCTTCGTTTGAATGTTCTGATATCGAGTTTTAAAATCCAAAGATTGATTTTTAAATCAATGGCTTTTTTCAGCAGATTCTCATTAATCATTATTTGTAGCATGCCTCTCAATCTGCAGCTTTAGCTGAGTCAGTAAATCCTGACTGCCCATGCACAAACAACAAAGACCTAAATACTGTTAATGTCAGTCTCATAAATATATATATAGTTCAGCCATGAAACTCTATTTGCGTTCTTATTGGTTCATTCACTTCAGTGTTCCCAGCCATTTGGATTCTCATACTCATTACTGGATACCTATATAATCAATACGTATTCAATAAATGTTATGTCTGCACGATATGCATGACCTCATCTTCTCCCACCACCTCCCCAGAACTACCTGCATAGATCCTCTGCTATATATTAATATAAATGAATAAAGTTCAAAAGAACAGGAACAGCATTTATTTGAAATAGAAATCTTTTGTAACATTAGAAATGCTTTTATTGTCAATTTTAAACTAATCCATGCTTGGTGTATAAAAGTATCAATTTCTTTGGAGGAAAAAAAAAACTTACTGACCCCAAACTTTTGAACAGTAGTGCATATGTGTGTGTGTGTGTGTGTGTGTGTGTCATAACCCTAAATTAAATACACACTTAATCAAGTCAACATGAAAATAAACCATTTTCCTTTCATGATGTGATTTAAGTCAATATTGATTGACAGGTCAACAGGTTATTTTATTTTGTAATTTTTTTCAAGTGGTATGAAGAAGAATCTTTGAGTTTCTGTGTATAGCAATAACCTGTAATGACCAAAATTATTTAGATATGCCTGAAAGTGAAAATAAAGTGAATCCCAAGTGTGTTTCAGTTGTGTAACAATGCAGTTAATATCACACTGACATGAATTTAACTTAACCGCAATATTCCCAAATGAATAAGCTTGTATTTTGAGTCGAACCAGGAAATCAGTGCCGATACCCAGACCCTTTCTCACCATCTCCATGGCAACTGAGATGTCTCTGAGCCTAAGAGATGTTGTGGCCCACTTGCTAAAGACTCACCCACTCATCTGCACGAATACACACACGCATGTGGAGAGTGTGTCAAGGGTGACATTCACACACTCCAAAAATAACACCATAAAATAGCCATGAGCGAATGCCAGCGCAAGTGGAAATGAAGATCTGCTGGAATGTTTAACATAGAATTAAAGATCTGGAAGTATGACGATCTTCATTACAGTGTGAAACAATTTGCATGTTATCCATTCAACGTTCTGACGTGAAGTGTTTGCTAAAGTCGAACATGATCTCAGACAAACATCTCGTCGAACTGGTTCATGGGGTTTTCCTTTATTCATGACAAGAAACCACTTCAAATATCCATTCCTCTGTTTGAATACAGAGGAAACTAGATTCACTATGCATAACAATGACCAATTCAGTCAGCGCTTTGACACACCAGTACTTGTTACTCCTGTCAAACAGATGATTTCAATTGCAGTTACCAAATAGCATCTGGATTGTACTAAGAACTGACAATCAGTACATGAGAATGATTTCTAAAGGATCATGTGACACTGAACCCTGGAGTAATGATGCTGAAAATTCAGCTTGGCATCACTGGAATTAATTACATTTTAAAATAGAAAACAGTTATTCTAAATTGTAATAATATTTCCCAATATTACTGTTTTTACAGTATTTTTAAGACAGTGGTGAGCATAAGATTTATTTAAAAAGTCATTAATTATTCCAATCTTTTGACTGATATAGAGCATGTATTGGCAAAATAGTCCCAGCTAAGTGAATGTATATATGTATTTTACCAACTGAATGTCTTTTAAATCACAAAATCTATGAAAATATACACACTAGTCTTGGTCAAGACTGTAACCAATAAAAAACTTTTTCAGTTGGTCAAATAAACCCAACAGAAAGTTGTAAAAAAAAAAATAATAATAATAATAATTGTGGACTGAAATGACATGATCAGCCAAGATCGAGGTTTTTGCTTTGTTTCATTTTATACCACAATTCAGGCTTGAAATTTAACAAATGTGATTAACTTAAAATAAAACACTTTAAAATAAACACAATAAATGATGTAAATGTAAATAAAAGAGTCCATATGTTGATTATTCATGTAAAAATGTTCACATGAAATCAACATAGTCTGCACTTTCATATATAGTTGATGAAATACATCAATATTTCTTCATATATCCCTTCTGGTGACAAATGATACCACCGATGGGTTAAACATCAGTAACTGTAAAGTGATCTGTTCAGCCACTTCTCCTCTCCTGTTTTCCATTGACGTGAACTCTTTATCACTCCTGGCTGTGGTGAGGCATGTTTAGATGTTACCTAAGAGGTATGTGATGTTCAGAGCGCTAGAGAAGTGAAACTAATTGACACACAGAGAGAGAGGAAGCCTCTATCAAGACTGAACATGAGTGAACACACACCCAGAGATTAATTCACATGTGTGCACACATACCAGATTACAAACACGCAGCAGTCGCGGGCAGGAGTTTAATGTCTGAGGAATTGTGGATTATATATATATTTCTGCTTTGCTCTGAGCATTCTGAGCATCGTGATCCGTGTCTTGACCTGTCCTCACAGAGAGAATCATATAGCACTTGTATGTCAATCTCACCGTGTTCTCAAATACCTTTTTAAGCAGTCTGTTTGATCACTATATGTCCAGGACACCACATTATCTCCAAGTGTTTTGAAGAAATCTTGATGGGCAAATCACTGTTGGAAACGTGAAGAGGCTTTGCTTTGTTCATCATAGAGTAGACCCGCCTTATGAAAGAGTCAGAGGTATTTTTATATTATAATCAAAAAAACTAGAAAAGCCAATTAAACTGTTTTTAAAAAGCCAGACAGAGATGCTAATTCCCTAATATCACAGGTCAGGGTCACAGACAAACAAACTGTGCACGAGCAAATATGTGATATTTAAGATATTTCTGATGAAATTCGAGGGCTTTCTGACCTGCATAGACAGCAACGCAACTGACACGTTCAAGGCCCAGAAAGGTAGTAAGAACATCATTAAAATAGTCCATGTGACAACAGTGATCTAGTATCTTAATTTGTGTTGGACCCATGGGTTTGGAACGACATGATGGTGAGTAATTAATGACAGAATTGTCATTTTTGGGTGAACTATCCCTTCAAGCATGGTAACTAGAGGTGTAACGGTACACAAATTCATGCCAAAAATGTTTGGTACGGAACCTTTGGTTCGTCACGTGTGTACCAAATCAATGCAGTGTTGTTTTAATCAGTACACTTGTGAAACTTTTGTGTTAGGGGAACAGAGTGGCTATTTGTCTGGTTTTAAGGTGGTCAATTTGGGACAGGTGTTCATTTCTGTTTAAAAATCAAGTCTGTATGTATGTATTACCTCTCTTTATGGTTACAGAGAGTTCAATTTCAACTTCTTTATAGAGCACAATTAAAAACAATACAGCTAACATCCAGACAACTACAGTTCTTTATCTAAAAGTGAGGGAGAAACATTACTTCTAATTCGGCCACAGACAACTTGTAAATCAATCACTTTTTTAAATAAAAAATCTGAAATGGAAAAAAAAAAATCTGAAATTAAGTCATTATTTAATTTTGTGTGCAGCATTTTGTGTTTTACAGTTCTAAGGTTTTGGTATTCATAGCATTTAAAGACAACCATTCTTTTAATTTTTCTCTCAATGGCTAAAAAAAAAAAGAAGCAACAAATGGACACAAAGGTACATAGACTGGCTGTGCACTACAGTGAATTTATAACAGATATGAGTTGTTCTGAGGCCAGACGTGAAGTGAAAAACCTTTTTATTTTAAAGCTTATTGCTCTATTTTAAAATGAGTGTTTGAGTATAATTTCAGTATGTTGCGAACAAATTTTTTTTTAGATATTTTTTACATTTCATTACTGTGAAACTTTAAAATAAGAAAAGGTTGCAGTGTGCAGAGGTTAAACCTGCAGTTTTAATTTCAACGGCCCACATGCAGTCAGTCTTTAACCCCAATTACAGAGAGAGGAGGGTCAGCCAGGACACCTTAAAAAACATGACATGCCTTAGCGCAGGTAGAAATCTCATTCTTTCACTCATTCACACTGCAGATGTGTGGGAATGACTGTGGTTTGATAAAAGACTGGTGACAATTAACTACATGCACAAATACTTAGCGTTTCATATAGGACTTCAGAGTGTGGTACAAACCTCAGAAGAACACTTCACCCAAACCATCATGTGCTAATTTTTAAATGACACAAGACTATGCTTCACATTAGGGTCCTGATCACCCTGTGTCAGTTTATTTGGTGATAATGAGCAGCTGACTGTACATTGCCCCTTACATAACTCCTTCAACTGACATGTTTTCAGTGAATTCGGCAGCACTCTGTTGACCTTTGTCATCACTCATGACCTCGCTACCACGGAGCCAATCAGAGCTCAGCATCTCTCACTAAGGGCACTGGCATGTCTTCATCACTCCACTGCAGCTAATGTTTAATCCTGCGCTATAAATAAACTCTGATCAGGCAGAAAGCGGAAGACAGTGTCTGCGTATGGCATGTGGGTGAATTCATGATCATGCGTGTCTTTGCATTCAGCATTACAACAGGGTCTGTGTATTGAGCACACTTATGTGTGTGAGTTCTCCACCTGTTTGCCAGATGACCCACATCTCACTCTCAGGGTGATCAATTTTACTATCAGTCTCATTCACACAACTAGATTTGTGAGCTATACGCTGGTTCTTGCTTTCCTAGCTCTGGTTTCCCAAGTAACCAAAATGTCATGTTATGTGTTTTTATTGTATTTCAGTAACTGTATTTGTATGCCTTTCTGTGTTTTTGTTGTATTTCAGTAACTGTATTTGTATGCCTTTCTGTGGTTTTTGGACGTTAGTGCCTTTAAAACACCTCTTCCACTTAAGAGAAGTGAGCTGTTGTAACTTCAAGCATATGACTTTTCAGACTTGCAACGATTCCTGAGTTTCTTTGTGCGTTTCAATCTGTCAATGTTGTTCAAACCGATCAAGATGTGGTAAAATCTAAGAGACCTGCCATTTTGTTTAAAGCTTTTTTCGTTAAGAGCATAGAGAAGGTTGATTGTATTTCTGTCTTATTTTTAAGATGGATTTTTTTGTTTATTTGGGGAGTCAGCAAAGTAAATCTTTAAGTTATTGAGTTTTCCTTGATTTTTGATCAGCACCTTTAGTATTTATATTACGATTTTTTATTTATTTATTTAGTTATTTTTTCATTGCGTCTCACCCCTATCAGACAAAAAAAAATAAATAAATAAAAAAAAGTACCGGTATGTTCATCATAACACTGAAAAAACAACAAAATGTAACACTGCAGCCAAGGACATCCATCCATTTGTTGCATATGCAAACAGACCAAGAGTTAAAAAAAAAACTGCAGATAGAAAGCAAGATTTGTCCTGCTTAAACAGCTCCTAGGACCTAGGTGAACATGTGCTCCGACACCAAAATAATACAACCTCTGAGTATGTACTTCTTTTGATTAAGTACTTAATTTGCGGCTATTAAAACAAAGTATGTTATATAGTGTGAATGTAATCGGGACGTTACTTTTTTCATGTTGTCATGTGTAGTTGCGTCACTTCACTGCCACTCTTCTCTCCCGTGGCCTAATGGGTTAGTAAAGTGTCCATAAGATGAGCACTTCAAAACATAGTAGGTCATCCTGGAACTTTTCAGCAAATTTTTTATTAATACTGTGAATTCTACTCACTTCACACATTGTTTTTCAACTACTATTTAGTAGAGAAGTATACAGATTTGGATGCAGCCCTTCATTGGATTCAAGGTAAATTAGTTCATGAAGTCACTGGGATTCGAACCCATGACCTGTTTGAGCTACAGGGTCAAAACTGCTCAGTTGCATAAAGTTAAACTTTTCTCAACTTGCTCATGATCACAGGACACCCTGCCAATCATATCGCTGAAAATCTGCAAACATCATTGAAAATCATTGACTTCCTCTACTTTGCTGCTACAGAGCACTGTATGTGTTGAAGGCCCCTTTATGGCTCTGGTCTGATGTGAGATTTTTGGTTGATGTTTAACAGACAGCCGGTGTCTAACTGCAGGGCAATGACACACAGAGAACCAGCAGGATACAGGACACACACACACACAAATGCACGCAAAACTTTGATCTGTACCAGCTCACTACTGCCATGCTCCAGAGTGTGCGTGACAAGTATCTGTATGAACCACACGCACAGTATTCAAACCTCTGGCCACCCTGTCTGTCCAGACACAGGCAGATTATTCTTTAACTGTAATCTTTCTGTCTCTTTCTTTTCTCTTTCTTCTTACATAAAACCAACACACACTACACAATTCAAATAGGCTGTCTCAGCTACCAGGGTCATCCAATGGTCACATATCAACACGTGAGAAAAGACAAAGACACATAAGAATGAGACAGGAAACTGCAGCGGTTCAGGGAAGAGGTCCAGGACGCTCCACTACCTCCACGAGCCAAAATCACCATAAAGAACACAAAGCAAAACAGCAGAACCCACAATCAGAGCTAAAGGAGAAAATATTATTACAGTGTTTGTAAAAGTCTCTTATTCCCTATTTGGTTCTAAAAATCTAAAGTGACTACTACTGTTAATTTAACCAAAGTTTGTTAGTTAACCCCAAAATTCTGCAATCAATTGCTCACCCTCATGTGACTTTTGTCCATCTATGAAAACGGAAAATATTTATGAAAACTAAGATTTTTGTACCTCCATTGAAAGTCCATTCCTCCAAAACTTCAAGTTTCAAAAAGTTCATAAAGACATAGTAAAAGTAATCCATGAAGGATGCAGTTTAATTAAAGTGAAGATATAAGATTTAATTTAGGCTTTCACTCGCATATAAACATTGATCGATGCCTATACTTGGAGCACATTAAACGTGCAAAAACAAACCTGATTGGTTTTTGCAGAAGTTCAAATGTGCTTGAATGAAACATGAGAAAAAAAAAAAAAAAAAAAAAAAAAAAAAACTCATTGGTTCCCACGCAGAGTGAAATCTCATTGGTCTGAAATCTCGCTCAACTTAACTGTATATTAAAGGGATAGTTCACCCAAAAATGAAAATTCTGTCATTAATTACTCATCTTCATGTCGTTCCAAACCTGTAAGATCTTCGTTCATCTTCGGGACACAAATTAAGATATTTTTTATGAATTTCGAGAGCTCTCTGACCCTCCCATAGACAGCAAATATCAAGGTCCAGAAACGTAGCAAGGAAATCGTGACATCAGTGGTTCAACTGTAATTTTACGAAGCTACGAGAATACTTTCTGTGCGCAAAGAAAACAAAAATAACTTTTTATTCAACAATTTGCCGCCTCCGCATCACCCTTGCACCATTTTGGAGAGTATCACATACGTAAACAACATATGCAACATATGTACGCGGATACATTGTTTACATTCAGATCAAAGCATAAACAACATATCCGTGTACATACGTTGCATACGTTGTTTACGTATGTGATACCCCACAAAATGGCGCAAGGGTGACATGGAGGAGGCAAATTGTTGAATAAAGTCATTATTTTTGTTTTCTTTGCACATAAAAAGTATTCTCGTGGCTTTGTAAAATTACGGTTGAACCACTGATGTCACATGGTTTATTTTAACGATGTCCTTACTGGGTTTCTGGACCTTGATCGTGTTAGGATCCTTGCTGTCTATGGGGAAAAAAAATCTTAATTTGTGTTCCGAAGATGAACGAAGGTCTTACCAAGTTTGGAATGACATGAGGGTGAGTTATTATTGACAATTTTCATTTTTGGGTGAACTATCCCTTTAAACTTAAAATCACTAGCAGACACTTTATCCAAAGCTGCTTATGTTGAATGCAAGGTACAAGTTCTACTTGTTCTCTGGGACTCGAACCCATAACCTTGCTGTTGCTACCACTATGCTCTACTATTTGAGCTACAGGAACATGCTACCATCTAATTGGCTGTTACTATGCCGTTTCACACTTTCCTTTCTCTTTCAGAATAAACTATATACTTGACGTTGAAAACATTTCACAGAAATGACCTAAAACTTTAATACAATTGTTATACCATATGGCATTGCAAATCTAGTTATTGTTATTATTAAATATTGTTGTCAGTAAGTATCATTTTGTATGCTAGCATTGTTTATATATTTGAGAGAGTCAATGTGTAAAGGACTGAAAAATATGGAAGGCTTTACGCATGAAGCGTAGCTTTGATTGGCAACTCAATCTGAATTTCTCTCAAGCATAACAAACATTTCTTCAAGGCATGATAAACTAAACAGTAGCAATCACCTTTTTATCCCTGCTGAAGTGTGTAGTAATGTGTGTTTGCATGCGTGTGTGTGTGTGTGTGTGTGTGTGCGCGTGTGTAAATCAGCTCTGAGCAGATAAGAGAGAAATATGTCAGAATGGAAATGATCAGGTAAGTGGAACGCAGACTCTGCTCTTCAATAACACAACGATAAAGTAACACACTGCTGTACCTCCAACATAAGACGTGCAAATCGAGACCTGTACTGCAGGTAAACATCAAAAAAATGTTCTTACTATCAGTAAACTTTGGGGGAAGCTACTTTTTAGGTGTGAAGCTAAAAACAACTCAAATAGTAGCTAAACTCCAGTCAAGCTCCTGAAAAAGCAGACAGCTTCATTAAAAGCTACTAATAAAAAGCAGCTAACTACACTGAAGCTATGTAAGCAGGCAATATCTTTAGAAGTACATAACTATCAGATGAATCAGATAATATAATTTATTTTTGCAATTAGGGCAGCATTTATCTGGCACAAAAACTGAGGACCTCAGTTAGCGTGGTGAAATGATGAATGATATAAGTGATTAAATTTAGAGCACTGTTTGCAAATTAAACAATGACATCTAAGATGCTTAATGTTGCAAAATCACAACACAGTCCAGAATGTAACGAGATTGTTATAGGCCAATGCAGACAGTCACAGGCAATGTGCATTGTGAAGATAGGCCAACATTTCAATTGTAACTCTGAATAAATTCCATATTGTGAGCATCACTATGACATTGTTACTTTCATAATGTCATAGAACAATTCATTAAGCACAAAGTATACTCAGGTTTTTTTTTTTTTTTTTTTTTTTTTTTACATACAATTAGTGTGCTGTAAATTTCGTCATCAGCATAATACGTGCATGCCGTACGCAGCCCGGTTTTTCTGATCACACACGCTCAGGTCAGGTCAGACGTGCATTAAATTTTTCCTAATTAATCTAAAAGGTGGCAACACTGGCCCAGTCTGTTGATTCAATTGAAAAAAATAAACAGTAGAGATGGAAAAACTACCGGAGAGCCAGCACTACCACAGGCGTCTACATTGAAAATCACGTATGTGAGGGTGTTCAGAAATACTCGCAACTCTAGATTAAAAGACATTTTAACCAATTGTAATTTCTGAGAAGAAACAGAGCAAACACTGACGCTTTCTAATGTGCGTACACTAAACATTTGCGTCAAAACTGAAGTACACTTTGGGCTTCATGGCTGCTTTAGCATCAGATATTGCCTTTGTGTATTTAACTCAGATCAATTTAAATTTGAATAATGCAGCATTTGGAAGAATAAACAAACAAGCATAATTAGGTTTTGGAGCAAAAGTTAATGATGGCTTGATTTTTGGTGAACTATCAGTTTAAACTCACCAAACCAAGGATAAAATTTGTCACAATAAGTGATTTTGCAGAATATCATATATTATTTATTATACAGAATTAATTTAAGAACCATATATTAAATATATATGAGAATTACATAAGTAAAATTGTTAAATACAAGTGAAACGTACAATCTCATTACTGTTAAAAAGAAAATAATCTATTCCTTGTTTTTCCACTCATCTTTTTATGTCTGTCCAGTGTTTCATAAGAGAAAAACGTATCCAACCTCCTACACAGTCTTTTTTCATTTTACAAAGGAAATTGCAACGATCTCAAAATGGGTACCAAGGTTTTCAAGTCATTCAGGGAATTGTGGGTGGGGGAAGTGAGAGAGAAAGAGAAAATGTGTGGAATGTACTGGCCCATAATTTGGGTTGCTGCAGAAAATCTTAGCTGGAAATGCAGATTTTATCAACTGGTCCATCTCAGTGAGACAAAACGTCCTACCCTCCATTTTAACATGGCTCTTCATATACTCAACAGAATCAGGTCAATGAGAGGAGACAGCTCGGCTAAACATGAGGATGTTCCTATGACCCCATGCCAAATGTTATGGTGTGTACAGAGATAAAGGCTAAACAGACAACATACAAGTTCGCAAGTGTCAAGCATTTTCAAATGCTTCCCGTGTAGCTCCTCAGACCAAGTAGACAATAACTGAAGTTCCACTTCTCCCACAACTTGGATTTCACAGTCTCAACTACGACCAGTTACAGAATAAGCCACAATTCTGATGTGAGATTAGCAAAATTTAAATCAATAACCTGCTTCTCTATACTCAGGCATGTAACACTGCTATAAGCTGAATTTTATTGACTTTCGACAGGCTAATCTATGCAATAATTAGGTTTCTAAACGCAACAGATGTTTCTCTATGATTTCATTCCTCTATGGAGCCCTGAAGCACTCAGTTTATTGACATTTGGGAAACACATTCTCTGATAAGACTGAAACATCAATGATAAGAACATCAATGATGAGAAAAAACATCTCACTTCTCTTTAACCAGAAATCTATGATCAAAGTCAGATCATTTCCTGACGTCACTTTTTATCTCTAGGCAGCAGCAGGAGCGGTTTCATCTTTTATGTACATGACAGTCAACATTACTGAAATCCTGGACTTGTACAAAGACTTCATCTTCCCAGAAAATTCAATGACATCTCCCTGGCGTAGTAACTTGCTCTCAGTGCATTCAACTCTCTTCCAATTCTGTTCCATCACCAGCCATTCATGCGTGACATACATTAGTGTCATCTCCGACGATAAACAGCCTCGCTGGGATCAAACCCACACTACACACTTATTGCAGACCCTAAACCTGAACTGGACGTGCTTTGGCCACATTTTTACCAAAGAAACGTATTGTTGAAATGGATAGTTCTTACAAAAAGGAACATTCTGTCATCATTTATTGACACTCATGTCATTCTAATCCTGTGATTTTTTATTTTTTCCATGAAAAACAAAACCGGTGATGTTCACTACCATTCAAAAGTTTAGGTTTAATAAGATTTTTTTTTTTTAATGCTTTTGTCAAGTCACACCAAGGTTGCGTTTAGCCTATGATAAAAATACAGCAAAACAGTAATAGTATGAAGTACTATTACAAAAACTGCTTTCTATACTAATATATTTTAAAATGTAATTTATTCCTATGACGCAAAGCTGAATTTTCAGCATCATTACTCCAGTCTGATCCTTCATCACATGATCCTTCAGAAATCATTCTAATATGCTGATTTGTTGAAACATTTCTTATTATCAGTGTTGAAAACAGTATTTGAAATTTATATATTTCTATTTCAAATCTTTCCATTTCAAATTTTTGAACTTAAAACATGTCATCTTCATATGGTCTTATCAGTGAATGCATACAACTGCCTGGAATTGAAGGCTGGTCATCAACACACTGTCTCTGGTAAGAGTACACAGTACTGTTACATCACATAACCTACATCAACACCATTCAAATCTTTTTACTCTATCACTTGCATAGATTTAAAGAAGAAGAAAAAAAGCTACAATTCCAAGTTTGAATGGCATTTTAAAATATTCTTCATAAATTTAAAAAAAAAAAAAAAAAAATGTGCGGAAAGAGAACGGGTGTGGGGAATAATCAATATGGAGTACATACTGTATACGTACAGCTTAGTCAGCCACACCCTGGAGCTGCTTATGGCTCCCTCTTCCACTTTTTCTTCTCAGCTCCCATCCCCCAACTCTCTCTGAACTCATGTATAGGAAAGCATTGAGGGGCCCCTGGATGAAGATTTCGCCTGAAAAGGCTGTGATCGTAAGCAGGTGGCTTAAACTTTGGTTAAAAGTGCGCATTGCTGGAGTAAAGCTGAAACTACAGCTATTGTATATACTAACGGTATTGATATACTGAATATACAATATAAATTCACAAAGATCTTAATGCATTTTTTATTGACCTACTACGTTTCTTAAAGCTGCAGTCTGCAACTTTTTTTGGTTAAAAAATATCCAAAATCAATATTTGAGCAAGTACATAACCAGCCAGTGTTCAAAACTATCGCCTTACTTTAGCCCGATTCACAACGCTTAGCTTTTAATAATGTTTTCTAATTTGAGTGGTACAGGTAGGTTTTCGCGGGAAATTCGAACATGGCACTGCGTCATTACGTCATGTCTGAAAACAAAGTTGTCCCGGCTACTAGGCTATCGCATGTGAGGATCCTGCAGGAGGCAGATCGTTTATAGCCTTTTCTCACAGCAGCTAGAATAATTAAATGTCAAAAAATCATTTTGATGGCGGATTGTAATCCAGAAAGGATTATATGAAACATGTGAATGACATTAAATTATATTCCAGTTTTAAATGTGCTTCTGATTACAGATAGCCTGGGATTACACAAGATTTGTATTTTAAAGACAACCAGTACGAAGGGAGCATAGTTTGCTTTTTGGGTTAAAAGAATTTCTTAATATAAAATTCGAATGGTATAACATTTAGAGATAATACACACTATTACTCATAGTCTACTATGACTACTCATAGTCACGCAATGCTGATGTTGTTAACATTAATAATTTGAGAATAAAGTATAACAATAATAATTTGCATGGTTTGATATGTGATATGCGCTAATCAATCATTAGATTAAATCACCATTGGTAGCGTGATTTATTGTAATGCTTTTTTCCTCAGTTGGTCAGAATAAGCGTGGCAGACTTGTTACTTATTCAGATGGCAATATCCGGTGAAAATTCTTATTTGGTTCATATATTCCAAGACGTAGGCTAGAATCTGTGATTACTAAGTACAGGATTCACACCGGTGCGGTGACTAACAGCCACACATTCACCTCAAAACATTAGATTCATCCGCGCAAGGAACTGCAATTCCAGGTTTTCAAACAGAGATGGCGACAAAGAGGCAAAACTTACGGACTGCAGCTTTAAAGATGGGCATTTTGCATCAGAGATCCTTTAAAATATTTTTGAGCGGCAATAACCTATTAGAAGTTGATAGTTCCATTTATTTCTGTGAATAAGTTCAAACTGCCAGTGAATCAATGATTCATTTTATCACTTTCCATGTGGTATATAATATAAATGTTTTAGTAAAAATATAGCAATGTAAATATTATTACTACATTGTATTGTTATATTGGTGAAATGAAAGCGATTAATTACTTTCATTAGTTTTTGTTCTTACATTGAACATTTTAAGGCCGCAACACACCCAACTGTTGACCAATGTCGGGCCGTTGGCGAGTGTCTGTTGGGCTAGTTTGGTGTGTTCCACACGTCGACTCTCGTCAGGCTCATTTTGGCAGCAGTTTCAGCATGTTGAATTGCCATCGGAGGCATCAGCGAGAACTCTGATTGGATGTTCAGTTTAGCGAATGAGTCAGTGCACAAGAATTAAAGCGAAAGTGATGAAAACAAACAAGAAAATAAAGGAGGTACAGACAGAAGGCTGTTCTCATGTTACCTGATCTTACCCAAGCATTCCAATATGCGAATATTTTCATAACAACATGAGCCGCTTAAAATGAATAAAGTTAATAACATAACTGATATTCAAAATGGTAAGCAAGCGCTCCTTTGTTTAAGTTTCGTATATCTGCGTATATCTCATATATCCTTGTTTTGGATTCTCCTTTTTAATGGCGAATATATATTATAGATTGCAGCCGATACAGACAGCTAATTCCTCTCACGCAGGCGCAGAACGCAAGGCAACAACACCGCCGGCTTTCGTCGCTGCTAGTTCTTTCAAGTCAGCTCGGTGTGTCCCGGCCTTTAGAATCAACTTGACTACAATGCTCTTTGGATAGATCATGGGTTATCTGAAAAAAAAAAAAAAAAAAATCCTTTAAAGCAATTTCAGAGAAAATGCATAAAATTATCCAGATATTAGTTTATTAGCCAATCCTAACTGTGAAGGATGAACAACACCAACTGAGACCATATGTCTTCTGAGGCCTTTACTAGTTTTACAGTATTCTTTACTAGAGACCGCTATGTTCTTGTGATTGAACACAACCATCAATCACTAACATGATAAAAAGAGACAGCCAAGAAGACAATGATCAAACGCTCGGCTTTATGCTGTAATATTAACGTTGCGTCCATTTACACAATAATATGGTCGGTCCGCTGGCTTTTAAATGCTAAACAAGGATCTCATTGTCCCTGGACAGCTGCCTTTTCCGGAAAACAAACTGAGAAGAGGGGGTTGGGGAGGTGGTCTGAAGAATCGCACGTCCCACTTCAGAACCAGCTGCTACGGCCGACCACTAATGCAGTCTCCTCAGATCAGCTGCCAAGTCACACACGTGTGTGCACGCTTGTAAACGAGACAAGCCATGAGCAAATCTCTTCATGTGTAAGAGAAAACAACAACACATACTAAACAGAGTTCCTTCAAAGTTTTGCAAAAGGGTGGCTTCATTGGAAATACAAAATTGAAGTCACTTGCATCTAAAATATTTTTTGTGTGTGTAGAAAGGGATTTAACTTGGATATCAAACTGTGTGTTCTGATCTGAACCTACCTTGAAATATATCCTACCATGTCTTCATCACAGCCTAAAGTACTGCCACGTCCATCTTTTTGAAGAACACACCCTTCTCCTCTCCCTAGGTAATATCTGACTCATGGGTTCCCTCTTCAAAACCTACTACAACCACAATTTATTGTCAGTGAGAGAACCATTTGGTTTCAGTATATCTGTCCAAACAGAAACCCTGTGTAAAACCTGTTGGAGCACGTCTGTTGAGACTGACACCAGATGTATGACGACATCATTGCTGGCATGTGGCGCCTGGCTTTTCTCGTCTTCAAGATCTCTGCTGAATGGAATCCGCACTTAATATCTGTTACTAAGGTGACAACATCACATATCAATAGACTTTCTCAGATAAGACCTTAACAAGAAAACAAAGAACATAGATCTGCAGCACCTGCTAAGCTTTTTGGTTGAGCCACTAACCTAAACAGGAATTAACATAAGACTAATAACATCATGAGCAGTATTTGTATTATTAGCATGAGCATTAATGATTGTTGACCAGAAATAGGGTAAATTAACAGAAGGAACGAACAAGAGATCAAAATAAGACCTCAGATGAACAGATTACTGTATATGAAAGCAGTGTCAGAGCCTGTGTATCTATAACGTAGCATTTACACTCAGCATTTTCCCTTTTTGCCTTTGAGCAGTCTGTAAAATGGTCCTTTGGGAGCTTGGTATTTCTCAAGTCGCTCTCCTGATACGCTCAACAGAATTTACCTACAGGGAACTTACTCTTAAAAAAATCCCGCAAAGACTGCTCAGCAATACTTTCTGGAATTCCTTCAAATGTACGGATGAATCTCTGTGTAGTACTTCACAGGAAAGAATCATGCAACTAAGACAAATTACAGTGTACAAGGAACAGCTGAAAGAAATTTCTATCCGCTGGAGTTTTCTTATGTAATAATTTGCAGAATAGGGGTCAATTCCATTTCAGACCACTTCAACTGAAAGATAAACTCAATTATGTTGGGACTAAGAACCCATTATCCCTCATCAAATGCTCATTTTGTTTTAAAAAAAATAAAAAATAAAAATGTTAATAATTTGATAACACTGTTTAATGTTAAATCCAAGTGTGCTGCACATCACCTGAAAAGTGAAGCCAAAACATTTCGATTACATCTTGCGGCTGTCAGTCATAAACCCCGCCCTCTCCATGTAAATGAATGGGACATGAGCCAAACTAAATCAAATCAGCCAAACTAAATTGGCATGAGCCAAACTAAATCATTTTTTCCCAAAGATGGTTTCCATCATTTTCACGAGTTATTGCCACGCTTACATAAGTGTTTGTTTTTCTGATCAGTTTGCTTTTAGTGAATTATTTGATGCTATAAAAATGGGATGTGGCATCATGATTGTGAGCTTGCGATTGGGTCTGAGTTTGGGCGGGACTTTGAGACTCGGGCTCCAAATGAATCACTACTGCACAAGCTCGGGCTCCAAATAACGTTATTTTTGCAAGATGAAAGCGGCCATACCGAGACGTTTTGGTTTCACTAGGAAGTGGAGATCCATCATCCATCTTTTTTTTAATTTTTTTTATACAATCTAGGGTTAAATCATTTTTAAAGCTCAAAATGAACATGAACTTCTCATTTAAAAATAATGCTGTTGATCCTAAATTCACTTGTAGAATTTAACTGATTTTAGTTTGTTTCATTTTTAACTTTAGACAAAACAATATAATTTTTACCATTTATCAGTTACTGGCCATAACACGAACATAATTATCTGCATATCAGCACTGTTTGCATCCTTAATCAAAATTATGAAGACATAAACTATAAATCTATCCTCTTTCATAATCAGGTGTTTAACAAGACGTACAGTTCTCAAACGAGATGAAGTTAACTTTTAATTAAAGCACTGAACTGAATAGCAGCTTGTTCTTAAGACCATTTACTTTGGATTGTGTAAGAGTTCATATTTGTTTTTGATATCTGCACTTTAAACAGTTTCCTTGCATCATACTTGGCAGTAAGGCAGTTACTTCCTGTTGATGGTTTCATGAGATTGAGAGACAAGATCTCCTGTGATATGTGAGACAAAGGCTAAGCAAATCATATAAGCTGTGAGAACTTTTGTGGCTTTTCTGAATGAATGCCATGTCATCAAAGGGAACTGCAGAAAACTTCCTAAAGCACAGTCAATCAACCGAAAATAGCACATTTCACTAGTTTACTGCCTCTGAAGAACAAAGAGCTATCATTAGATCCAGCATAAGTGCTCCATACATTGTGGCAAGAGCTCAACAATGTACATGAATTTCCTGTTAAAATAAGTCACATACTGTAAAAACCTTATCTAGGATTTCTACTTCACGATTTCTAAATTTTTAAGTCCACATTGTCCTGCTAGTCTATGGTAATACAGTACATCGGGCAGGACATCCAAACGCTCGATCATTCATCCACCTCAAATATGGCTTATCATCTGAAATATGCAAGTATTAGCAACTTTACATGGCTGCTCAATCTAATGCTAACCTAGAGAAATGTGTGCTGTTCAAGTGTCTGTGTGAAGTGTGAAGAGTAGCGCGCTCACTGAAGGACAGATGGAGACACTGGTGCGCTCACTTGCTCCTTACATACTCCTTAATTTTTGCTCATACAGATAAGAGAAACACATTTTTCAAATCTGTAAAGACACTACGTTTATTTGTGTGCACTCACAATAACAACAACACGCGCTTTTGTAAAATAATGAAAGCAAACAGGATGCGCTTTCTGCCGTCTCGGTCTGTGAACTTTAGCGCAAAACTCCGTGTATATCTTTGTCTTACAGATAAATATATCTATAGAGAGTGAAGTGTCTACTATCAAATGAACCAATTCAAATGGAAAACAAATATTCTCAGATTATGTAATCCATATGAAACATGCATACAGGTACTACTGCGGAGAGTCAGTGTCGCCGACTTCATCTCTTAAACTGAAAACAAAGAAAGCATAGGCCCAGTTTCACAGATAGGGCTTAGACTAAGCCAGGATTAGGCCATAGTTCAGTTAGGACATTTAAGTAATTTTTATAAACATGCTTAGAAAATACATTACTGGTGTGCATCTTGAGACAAAACAAAGGCACTGACATGTTTTAAGATCAGTCAGTGCAAGTTTATTTTAGTTGAAACAGCTAAGACTTACATTTTAGTCTAGGACTAGACTTAAGCCTTGTCTGTGAAACCGGGGGCTAGTTTATCAAATTATTAAAATGTTAATGCAGCCTCTTTACTGTTTTTCCCTGACATATTAATAATCATTACTTCTGCCAGTGCGCTGTGGCAAGCTTTATGCATGTGCTTGAGCGCTTATTAGGCTATGTAAAAAATAAAAGGCTCATTATAATGATTTAAATGGTTTGTTAATAAACGTGCAATTATTCGACTAATGCTTAAAATGAACGACTACTAGTCGACCAGAAAAATCCTTAGTCGAGGGCAGCCCTAGTAAAAATGAAGTCAATAAGCACAATGTAAGGGTTACATTTATAGAGCCCATTTATAGAGGTTTGGCATCCCCAATTTTCTTTACAGTGCTAACCTATTTCCTTTCGAAACAGGAAGTAAAGACAGAAAAATAAAGTCCTCTCCTGTTTCAGTAATGTCTAAGCTTCATGTGTGACTTTTGTTTAACATCCTGTTTTAATAATCATTCAATACCAATACAAACACCACCCACGGAAAATAAATAAATAAACAAATAAAAAATAAAAGTGCCAATACTGCCTTCCAAAAGCTGTTATGAGCACTGGGAAAAACACTGATCAACCTCTAAGGTATGAAGCTAACCAACCTGGACTAGAATTTTTGATTTTGTTGAGTCTTTATGTCCATGTATCTCTGAAGTTATTTTAATATGTTGACAAAACGCAATATTCGGCAAACTTGTTTAAGAGGAAAAAAAATACTCAACTACTTAACTGCTGCTGAAGCAATGATGCCTCCAGTCCATCAGTTACTGCTGAATGCTACTTGTGATTGCAAAAGTCAGTATGGATGTACACGTGCAAAGATACAAGGAGTTGTGCTGAGGGTGCAGGAAAGCTTCCACACATCCACAGAAGCTGACAGAGCCAGATGTTAATGGAGTGGGGTGAAAGGTGACACCCGCCTTACCGAATCCACAGAGAGAGAGCGTTTTATACTGCAATTGTCAATTGGGTGAATAAAGATCAATGAAGAACCAAATGGGTAAGCACAGAATGAGATTGACAAATAAAGATGATAACTGAGGCAAAAATAAGCATGTGCTAAAAGTCTGACTAAATTTGTTCCTTGAACTTTGTGAAGTAGTCTAATGTCATACCTTAAAGTCAACATGAAATGTTGTTTCTAACAATGTTGCCCCCACCCCACCACCAAGTCAAACAGAATATTCTCCAAAAAAAAAAAAAAAAAAATGTTTTACTCCACTGGGAGTTGATTGGATCAAAAAGTGGGCACTGCATTTAAGGGGAGGGGTTAAGAAGAGGGACGTCAGCTGAGAGGTAAAGACGTTTTATGGGCAGAGCACAATTACATTTTGATAAAAGTTTGCCAAGACAAATGGATTATGGAATAATATTTATCAAATTACTTTCACAATAAGATCAGGAGCATGCATTTAGAAAGTGAATAGGGTAGATTTTGACTTCATGTTGACTTTAAGTGAACAATACTACATTATATCCCAAAATAACTCGCTATTGTTGAACTGTGAATGCACAAAATTGTAATGCTGGACATATAGCAATAAGGTCTGAGAAAATACATCTGAATGGGCACATTCCTACCTCTATTACTATGACAGAAGAGGGACAGAAAGACATCTGTCTGAAAACAGATGGCACAGCTGTAGGACCATAACAACAACATCCATCATATTAAGGCTGCAATGGCGGTTGAGGTAAACTAAAATTAGCCATTTATACGTTACTGATGATTCCTGCTTGTGAACATTTTGGGTCAAGTGTGTAGTTTTAGGAGGTTGGCTAAACAACCACTACTTAAAGGTGGGGTATGTATTTTTTCAAAAACGCTTTAGAAAATGAGTCGGGGCCGAGTACTAAAACAAACTTGTAGCCAATCAGCAGTAAGGGGTGTGTCTACTCATGATGCAGAGGAGAGAGAGCGCTCATCAGTGCACTAGCCGAGCCGAGCGATGACAGAAAGATAGAGATGACGGATAAAAAACAAAAGAGGAAAACGTCTGCGGAACAAAAGAAGGCTTAACCGCGTCTACACCGGACGCGACAGTTGTCCTGTCACGGTCTGTCTACACTGGACGCGACAAAGCGACCGTTGAAAATCATTTGAAATTTGTGTCAATATGTCATAAATAGAACGTGGCAAATAAAGATGATAACTGAGTTTACTCTCGGGGATTTGTCGTGTTGCGGCGCAGCATCCAGTGTAGACAGCATCACTGATTATAATGAGTTTTGCTTTGTTTCACAGAACTAATCGTTGCCTGGGATGCGTACGTATGTGTGGAGCGGAGCTATCAAAATAGGGGTGAGACCCTTTTGGGGTAGGGGCATGTTTGTTTTGGTGATATCAAATCTCAACATTGGTTACCAGAAATCGCTTACCCCACCTTTAATTCAACCCGATTTAAAAGGAAACTTCCAGTGCTGTCAATCTGGACACTTAAAAGCACTTGTATTAAAACATTTTATATAATAACTGGTACTTCTGTACTGTTAGTTTAAAAAAATAAATAAAAAGTTCAAGCATTGTACAAGGTAAGGTAATTAATTGGTTAATGGTGAGCAGGAGTGCGCTAGATCTGCACAGCTAAATAAACACTCTTTAAAACCATATTAATAGGTGCGTTCGACTTCATGCGGCGCCGCAAAAATCGGCTGCCGCCTGACAAAAGCAATGCATTCTGTTTAGAACATTTGTTCGAATTTGATCGGCGCTGCAGCCACCTTACGATCAAATGTGCCATCAAACTACCGCGAGAGCAAAACGAGACCAGCCGCCGAGGTCAGGCGCTGCAGTTGCTCAAAATCGGCTGCAAGAGCCTTGATGACGACACACTTTATTCTCATTGGTTAGATTCTGTGATGACAAGCACGAGGTGTGTTGCGTGTTTATTCTAACAATTCAGTTCCAATAATGCTCACAAATCTATGTTTTTATAACAGTAAAAGCTTTTTTAGTGTAGTCACACTATTATCTTGAGTTTTTTTTTTTGATCAAAAACACTGATAAAATCATATATATGCCCACTTTATTTTTGGTATTTAAATAGTATAGGTTTATGATTTATTGACTTTTCAGCATTGTTACAGGTACCCCAAAGACGTTTGTGATTAGGGGACACTGAATTATTTTGCTGTTACAATAAAATGTCAATACCAATTTACTTCATATTAAAATACAAAAAATTAAAAAAAAAAAAAAAAGTTGAACTTGTTGAACTTTATTCATGAACAGATGGCGCTGTTATAAGCAGTATATAAAAAATGTTTCTGTTGCTCATAAAAACGTTTTGTATTTGACAAATATTGCATTTAATTAATTTTATCTGTGATAAGAGTATGGAAACCCTGTGCGAGTGTCACCACCGGGAGCAGAAAGTGTCCAACTTGACGTCTCCACTTTTAATTCCGCCCCGACTGCAAGCGGCTGCTCTTGCCAGCCGGTGGCAGGCTAGTGTAGTGCATCTCGAACGCACCTGTTATGATTAATACAGACATATGATGTGACCATGTGATTTATTTTGTTACAAAGTTGTGTCCAGACCACTGCTTGCTGTAGCTAATAGGGTGAAAGGTATGAACCCTTTTAAAGGGCCACAGGATCAGGAGAGCAACAATTTGAATTTTATTTTCAAAAAGGTTTATTTTCAAAAAGGTTTGTTCCATAACAAAATGTGTATGGAAAGCTATTTCAAAATTAATCTTTTATTTTACTGCTACTTTCTTTTTTTTTTAATTACAAGAATGAAATTCACTAGTATTTTTTTTTTCAGTTTCACTAGTAACTCTTCTTTAGATACTACTACTTATTACAATTATATCTTTTTAATTAGTAACTGATTCATTCATTAGTAATTTTTCCTTTTCTAATTGTGACAACCCCACATATTTTCAGGTGAATTTTATTAGGATCTGTGCATCACATATCAACTAGTTGCTTCTGACTAGTATGCATTTATATTTCAGATTAACTAATAACTACATATTAAGTATTTTGGCGAGGGCAATACACCAGTAGACATCATAGACCTGTAGAAATTTGTCAGATTATCGTCGATGTCAAGGTTACGTTCATGTAACACTGCAATGCAGTGAAATTTAAATTTTTATATTATAGAAACTTATTTTAAAGCAAATACTATCACAAAAAACTATATCATAATATATAGTTACAGTAAAACTAAACTACTCGTCATAAAATTACATTCATATCACCCACTCTATTAATTACTAGTACTTATTCTTTAGTTACTCATAACAACTGAAATCTAGTATCTTTTTCTAATGATAATTACAATAGACACCAGTATCTGTTAATTAGACCTATATTGCAATTTAAAATTTACTACTAAAATTTAACTATAAAGTAACAATTCTAACTAGTCATATATATATATATAGACTTGTTACTAGTGACATCTGTCATTGTTACTAGTATCACATATACAGATACAAATATACAGGTGCATCTCAATAAATTAGAATGTCGTGGAAAAGTTCATTTATTTCTGTAATTCAACTCAAATTGTGAAACTCGTGTATTAAATAAATTCAATGCACACAGACTGAAGTAATTTAAGTCTTTGGTTCTTTTAATTGTGATGATTTTGGCTCACATTTAACAAAAACCCACCAATTCACTATCTCAACAAATTAGAATACTTCATAAGACCAATAAAAAAAAAACATTTTTAGTGAATTGTTGGCCTTCTGGAAAGTATGTTCAATTACTGTATACGTACTCAATACTTGGTAAGGGCTCCTTTTGCTTTAATTGCTGCCTCAATTCGGCGTGGCATGGAGGTGATTAGTTTGTGGCACTGCTGAGGTGGTATGGAAGCCCATGTTTCTTTGACAGTGGCCTTCAGCTCATCTGCATTTTTTGGTCTCTTGTTTCTCATTTTCCTCTTGACAATACCCCATAGATTCTCTATGGGGTTCAGGTCTGGTGAGTTTGCTGGCCAGTCAAGCACACCAACACCATGGTCATTTAACCAACTTTTGGTGCTTTTGGCAGTGTGGGCAGGTGCCAAATCCTGCTGGAAAATGAAATCAACATCTTTAAAATGCTGGTCAGCAGAAGGAAGCATGAAGTGCTCCAAAATTTCTTGGTAAACGGGTGCAGTGACTTTGGTTTTCAAAAAACACAATGGACCAACACCAGCAGATGACATTGCACCCCAAATCATCACAGACTGTGGAAACTTAACACTGGACTTCAAGCAACTTGGGATATGAGCTTCTCCACCCTTCCTCCAGACTCTAGGAACTTGGTTTCCAAATGAAATACAAAACTTGCTCTCATCTGAAAAGAGGACTTTGGACCACTGGGCAACAGTCCAGTTCTTCTTCTCCTTAGCCCAGGTAAGACGCCTCTGACGTTGTCTGTGGTTCAGGAGTGGCTTAACAAGAGGAATATGACAACTGTAGCCAAATTCCTCGAAACGTCTGTGTGTGGTGGCTCTTGATGCCTCTTGAATCGATTTTGCTTGACAATCCTCATAAGGCTGCGGTTCTCTCGGTTGGTTGTGCACCTTTTTCTTCCACACTTTTTCCTTCCACTCAACTTTCTGTTAACATGCTTGGATACAGCACTCTGTGAACAGCCAGCTACTTTGGCAATGAATGTTTGTGGCTTACCCTACTTGTGAAGGGTGTCAATGATTGTCTTCTGGACAACTGTCAGATCAGCAGTCTTCCCCATGATTGTGTAGCCTAGTGAACCAAACTGAGAGACCATTTTGAAGGCTCAGGAAAACTTTGCAGGTGTTTTGGGTTGATTAGCTGATTGGCATGTCATCATATTCTAATTTGTCGAGATAGTGAATTGGTGGGTTTTTGTTAAATGTAAGCCAAAATCATCACAATTAAAAGAACCAAAGACTTAAACTACTTTAGTCTGTGTGCATTGAATTTAATACACGAGTTTCACAATTTGAGTTGAATTACTGAAATAAATGAACTTTTCCAAGACATTCTAATTTACTGAGATGCACCTGTATAATAAATGCATACCAATAAAGCTGAAAAAGGTGCCAGCAACAACTGGAACCCAGTAGTTGGAGGCAAGCAGTTGACAAAATTATAAAATTTACAACATCTTAGTAGCATTACTAGTCACTTGACTGTCCTTAGCAGCAAAGGAATAATTACTAGTATAGTGTCATATATAAGTATATAACTGAATAGATTGAAAAAAAAAAGCTACTAGTCATTATTGGATTGCTTAATTTTGAAAACTTAATACTAGAAAACATTAAAACACGCTAGTCACTACTGAAGTACTTAAAATTAAGCTGTTGTATTATATAAAAATATATTGTAACTATTGGATGACTAATAATGAGAAAAGTACCTAATAAAACAGATGCTAATTTAAAAACGAAAATGGTTTTATGGCGAGCTGCTGTCAGAGGGCTAAGTACAGCCTCAACTCTGTGGCTGTTCATCTCTGATTCAGTCTCCTGTGCTATCAAGACCTTCTTTATATTAAAACGCACAAAAAAAAAAAAAAACTAAACTAAAAAAAGTTCCCTCGCCACCAATCTGCCCTGAACCACTGCCAGTCGTGCCCGTTTAACCCACGGCGGGGCCCCGGTATCGGTTCAGCTGTGGCATAAAGCACACCGACCGATTTAAAATGGGACACGTCGTATTTCACCCAAAGGTGACACTCGAAGGCACTCAAATCTCAGCTCATGTGCCTGACTCGGTCAACAGCACGAGTGGCCTAGCCAAAGCACTAAAAGCAGATTTCCCGCGGTCCAAAAATCATACTTACTGCTGACTTTCATGCTGCCGAAAGCCGACGGCTGCGGCACTGGCTTACAGCTCTCTGCGAAGGAGGTGGTTCTGGGCCGACCAGACATTTTCCAATCAGAAATCCCACGCGTCTCTCAGAGTAAAATACGCTCGGTTGTCTTGAACGAATCCGTTTCGACCCACGGCAAGCAGTTTGCCTCAGACTTAAATAATAAGGAAAATGGTGCGAAAGCAACTCGGCTGTCCGCGATCGTTTTCTTCAGTGAGCTCTCAAGCGTCTCGCTTTCAGATCATTTTCCTCGGGGTCGCTTTTCTGTGACTATTAGTATCGTCTTCAGTGATGAAACCTCAGATAAATTCGCTCATGAAATTAGCCTTTTCCCAGTTTCCCTCGAAACAAAACCCACCGATCCTCGTCTGTTTCTTTCTCTCTGACTGGAACAGAGATTTACACAAAGAACACAGTCCGTGTCTAAAATACCCTCACGACACTGAAAAACTGAAGTGGTTTTTCATCACCATTCAGTATTTTTCATTTACTGAGGTGGAGACTCAGCGATCCTGTAGCACCAGCCATGGCGGCTTCTTTAACCAGCGATACTGAGAATTTTCCAGTTGCCCAATTTCAAGACTGCTATCCTCGACCCACTTAACTCCACGCACACGGATGAACAAATAAGAAATCCAAAATATACACGAGCAATTCAAGAAACGAGCCAAACGTGCGGTTCCGAAAGGAAACGGTGTTCAGGTTCCCCTCGGTAATTCAGAAATTTCCTTTTTTATTTCTTCTCCGTCGGTCTGCGCTCGTTCTCTTTGTCACTCCGACCGATGAACGTAAACTGCGCTGTTTGCGCAAGAGTTGTAATAGAGTTGAACGGGAGCACAGATGGGGTTACGCCACACCGCTGCGTCAAGAATCGGAAAAATGTGAACGCGCAGGAAGGCCTGGGGAGGTCTGAGCCAGCCAATCCGGCGCCGTTCCTTGCACATGGGCGGGGCGTCGGCGAGACGCTCAGCCAATCGAATGCGTTTGTCCGCAGAACACATGGCGTAATTCGCCAATCTGTCAGGGTTCTGCAGCCGTGGATGACGCGCGGAAATCGAACGTGGGCGGGCGCGAGGAATGACTGATTGTAAAATCACCCAATAAGCGTAACCAAGGAAAAGAAACGGACCAATCGTGAAGAAGCATCAACGGCGCAAAAGTAACCAAGCTGCACTGTTGCTAGTCAGCTGAGCTCCTGTGATCTATTCCGTGACCTGACGCTTTGCCATTGGTACAGAGTCATTTTCAAATCACTCACATATGTCTTGCATCAATTTTTGATTATAATTATTTAATTAGCGTGTAAAATACTCTAGTAATTTATAGTATAGTGTTTTTGAACCATTCTATAGTAAAGTACTTGAATTAATTTGTTATGGTATTTCTATAGTTGCTGTGGTAATATAACAACTATAGTAATATATACAAATTACTTTACCCAATACAGTAGCTACTAAGTTTTCTACAACTATAGGGTATATTATAATACACTACATTTACTCTAGTAAAAACTAAAGTATACTACAGTTTGTATTACAGTTTATCAGTTCACTATAGTTAATACTACAGTATGCTGTAGCATTCATTAACAAAGTGTTTTAAATACTATAATATATACAGTATACACTTTACTACGGTATGGTTCAAAAACACTAGTATTTACTATAAATTACTATTGTATTTTTCACGTGGGGCCTTTTTAGCTATAAAAATGAATATTTTCTAAGTTAAATATTTTATCAAAAGAGTATAGTATTAAATTAGATTCAAGCTCAGCCACTTGAACTTTATGAATTTTAACTTACAAAGGAGAATTAACAAGATGGATACAAACACAACAAAAGTCGTTGTAGTTTCCAGTTCCAGTGTGGCTCCTTTGAAGGAAGAACCTTAATAGCCTTTCTTTAGCAGCAATATTTTACAATCCCACAAAATAATTTTCAAACCCAAAAGACAAAATTATTTTCATCTAAGTTATACTCCTTTTTGTCCAATAGGTATTCTTAGGTCAGCAAAACTGTTAGATTGGCAGTGAATGTGCATCTTGTGCTGAAAAGAGAGGTGATGCTGTAACGTCACAATGCTAAGACAGCAGAATTACTGTGATCTTTTACTTCTCTGGTTAAAAAACTGCTATGTTATTTGCAAGTCTGTCTGGCTTTACTTACAAGCAGTTCCATTTTCATATTCATGGAACACTTGAAACGTGTTCTGTTCACACTGTCTGACATTACTAGAAGGCTGATGACAGATGTGAGGCAGTTTTAAAGGCTTAAATGAATAGTTCATCAATAGTTGAATTTGAGTATGAGTTTGTTCATTCCATTGTACTTTTATGGTAAATTCTGAATTTGATGAACTACTATCCTACCATGTTGGCTTTGTCCTTTGACCGGTGTATTCTTTGACCTGTGACGTATCATGAACAATCAGGAAAACTATTTACTGGTGTTGTTAAATAAGTTCTCTGCCATTTTTTTTTTTTTTTTTTTTTTTTTGAATCTGATGGCTTATGCATTAGCAAAATGTTAGAAAGTTTTCCTTTAACATAACACTTTTTTGCCTTTTACAGCAGGGAAGTATAAATATCCAAGTGCAAGTGCATAACAGAGGCATGTTTCAGCTAAAAATGATTGCACATTCCTGCAGTGGGCTTGCATAACATAGCATCCAACATAATTGCTTATTTACGTTTTGTAGATTGGCAGATTCTCTTTTTTCCCCTGGCCATCAACATTGTCGTGGTTTAGATCTACAGTGCAATGTTTAATTTGCAACCATTGTACTGTATACATCCTGAATGATGAACAATGTCTGTGATTCTTTTCTGCTTCCACTCTTTTCTGTGACGTGATCTTGCTTCTTTGAGCACATTTTACAATGTTTAACAAATAGCCCTACATCTGCAATAGAACAAGTGATGCAAGTAATGCAAGTTGCGGTTTTCTTTTTTCCTTAATGCAAATACTTCCTTGTGCAAGTGTGGATGTGTGTTTGCACACATGTACAGATGTATATACTGCTGTACACACATTTATTTACATGCACAAACAATGATAAACACATCTCATCACTTGTCTTTTAGTATGCTTATGCAATCATGCTCATGTATTTGTTTGTAGATGCTTATTCCTTTTAAAGAGAGATTCAATAACAAACTTAGGTTCATAGAGAAAACATGTTTACAAGAGGGACGGAGATATTAACACATTCACACACAATAAAATATTTACATAAATGCAATATATGCAAAAAATAATTCAGTTTCAAAAACACTGTTTGAAGAAATAACATGATGCAACTCAAGTTCTTCAGTCACATTTCCTCCTTAGAGTTTAAATTAGATAAATAAGGAGATGAACACATGTATAACAGCCTTGGTAAACATAAAACATGATCGTGTATAAAAATACACACACACGCACACACACACACACACACATACACACAAAGACTAGCCAGAAATAAATACTATAAACAGACTGACTAAACCAAAGCAACGACTGTGTAAAGTTGTATGTAGCACAAAATAAAGCATTTTAATATTGCAAGAGAAAGATTTATAATTTGGAAATATTTAATTTCTAGGATAGCCTGTTGAATAACACAGGACTGCAAGAGCCATTTTAAATGATCAAGGGACGTAATAAGGATTCAAATGCAATACAGAACACAATAAAAGCTAACTTCACAGCTGATTGTTTTTATTTTGATTATTTATATTTTGACAGTATTTGGACTGGAATATTTCCTCCTTATCTAATCTCTCTTTTAAGCTGCACAGTGTTTCTCAATAAATTAACGTAGGATTGTAAAAATCAGTCATAACTTACGACTTTGAATTATATTTTTAAAATGTTTAAAACGTGTATGGATATTCCTGAAACTGTGTAATAATAGCTTTCTTGAAGAAATAAATGTAAACAAATACCTTTTTTAACAGACACAGGAAAGACCAAAGATGGTCTTGGTACTGGCTCACTTTCCCTCTCCACTCACTCAAATGGCTCATTTTCATTAGTTATGTTAATCAGAGAAGGGGTAAGCAAGACCACCAAACTACTTCTTTATGACCTGGTACATTATGTTCAATTTAGGTTTTTCCTTTACATGATATACATTTTATGACTAAAAATCTAAAAAAAAAAAATGTTGTGATCATTAAGGAAATGAAATGTGTACATCAGCACAATTTTCAAACATTTTTTTAATTTAAAAAAAAAGAAAAAAATTACACATATTATTCCAGATTCAATTTTACATCTGAAAACCTGAAATAAAAAAGTAAAAAAAAAATAATAATAATAATAATAATAAATACTGACTTTGACAGAGTTGTCTCTAAGTATAATAGTATCTTATATCTCTTATCTTATCTCTTATCGCTTTTCATTTATTCTCTTTCCTATTACTTGTTTCACTTCTCTTTCAGTTTTTATAACCATTTCTTACTTGTATGTTTGGCACAGTTATTTTTTTAGGATTACTGTTAAACTAAGGTAGTTTGATTTGTATATATTATCTATTTTAATTTTAGTTACAGTTGTAGTTATGTTTGTCATTTTATTAGTTTTTTCTATTATGTCTCTATAAGTTATTTATTAAGTTTTAGTTTTATTTAACTTGAGTTATTTTAGTACTTCAACAAACTACATGGAAATTAAATAATATTGAATTTATGGATATGTGTGTGTGTGTGTGTGTGTGTGTGTGTGTGTGTGTGTGCATATATGTCTGTGTGTGTGTGTACATACATGTTGTTTTTGGTGTTTGGCTTAGTGTTATGTTAGAATCATTATTATACTCTTATACCTTTTGTTCTCTTAATATTTTGAAGTGTTTGTAGCTTTATTTTGTTTTCATTTAAATGTTAAGTTTAGAAATTTTGTCATGCATTTCTCATTTTTATTTAATTATTATTTTTTTAATATGTGTGTATATATACTATTTATAAAGTTTTAGCTTTTAGTTTTGGATCAGTTTTAGTTGTTTTAATACTACAATTGATTGTTTCTGTTGTCCTCATTTGTAAGTTGCTTTGGATAAAAGCGTCTGCTAAATGACTAAAAGTAAAAGTAAAAGTAAAGTAAAGTCTCTGTCATATCCTTTCCTATTTTTATGATTTAGTTAAGAAATAATAATAAATTATACCACTTAAATTCTTCTAAAAGAATTTAGCCGTTAATGAGACCTTTATTATACTATTGGATATTTTTGACTTTAGACACCACCAAAAATATCTAATTAAATTTTATTAAACGCAAGTTTTACATAGAAGAGGTCCATTTAAGTGCATTTTTAATGTACAATACGGGTCAAATGTTTGGAATAGTTAAATGTTTCTTATTATTATTTTGTAAATAACTGTTTTCTATTTTAATATATTTCAAAATGTAATTTATTCTTGTGTTGGCAAAGCTGAATTATCAGAAGCCATTACTCCAGTCTTCAGTGTCACATGATCCTTCAGAAATCATTCTAATATGCTGATTACAGTATTACAGTAATAAGTTTTAAGATATTTTTCAAATGAATGCAGCCCTGCTGAGCATAAGAGACTTCTTTCAAAAAAAAAAAAAATACTTATTTTATTTTTAAATTATTCCGATAGTCTATATCGGAATAATTTAATTAGGTACAAACAAAACAAAAAAAGCATCATGTCAAATGCAACTAATGGATGTGCAGTCTGTTCAGACAAAGGTTGGTTTAACATCCACTTTAAAGTTCACAACAGGATGTGCTGAGTGGTAGAAGTCCTCATCCTCGCTGTCAGAGGTCCCTGAGGTGAGGCTGTCTGTGGAGTCATAGGGGTGATGACAGGCCCCGCAGTAGGGCCGCTGGTAGCAATAGTCCTCCGAGCTACTGGAGTCTGAGTCTGAGTAGTCATATGGCTCCTCTGAGTGTTTCACCCCCTCTATCAGTCCAGCAGAGGCAGGCTGAGGAACCTGCCCCGTGAAAGGTGTAATGGAACATTTGTGAGAAGAACATTCCCAACTCTCCTGTCCTGAGCCACGTCGAGCCTGTGCCTTTTCATCCCTTCTCCTCCTCCTTCCCTCATGCCACAAGTCAGGTCTTTGAGAGCCATCGTCCCTCAACCTTTCATGGTCCATTAGTGCTGATGCCCTCCTGCGTCCTGGAGGAACCGAGCCTGGAAAATAGTAAGGGGGAGGTTCACCTCTTGAGGAGTAAAAAGGAGGTCTGCGTTTACGCATGAGATAGGGTGAGATGGTGGGGAAGAAGAGCTGTAGAGGAGATTGAGGAGAAAGAGCCGTGCTCAGTTCATCCGGATTGAGTGACGGGTTTCGCACCCGGTCGAGTGATTTGACGGAGCTGCTTATGGCATCCACGCTCAGATCCTGCAAGATCTCCACCAGCTGCTCATTGGTTACAAAACCCAGTCGTCTTGTTGGTGACATAGCAGGAAGCTCAACAGAGGGCGATGGCACTGGAGACTCACCCTGAGGTGAACTACATCGAGCGGGACCTAGTGGAGAGGAACCCTGGGCTCTATTTTCCTGATCTGACGGCACATCTAGTGGCTTCTCCGAAATCTCTTTTCCAAGACCTGAGTTTCTGAGATTGTTCATGGTTGGAACTGCATCTTCTGTGCTTTCATTCAGACTCACAACCTGAGAGACCTCATTGGAAAAGTTATCTTGAGAAGGTGAATCCCTCAGGTGTGATGGTGAAGACAGAGGAACTTCTGTAGCTACTGGGCTTTCAGGGGATATTTGCTGTGAGGTAGCGTGAGCGGGAAGCGGTGGAGGAGATACATAGGGAGGTGGAGAGAGAACTCTGGTGGGAGCAACTTCTGAGTATTTCATTAGCGTTGGAGAATCAGGAGATACCACTGTGGTTTGGGTGGAGGTGGAGTTGAGGTTCGTGGTGGAGGAGTCCATTTCTCCTTTGTCCAAGGGGTGGCTAGCAGTCATCAGTTTGAGCAGCTTGTCCTTGGCATTGTTCACTTGTTCCTGTAGGCTATCAATAACGGCATTCTTCTGCAAATATGGAGGACACATGGGAAAAATGGTTTAAAACCTCATCGCCCTAATCACGGTCATTATCTAGAACAACTAAGTAGGTGTATGGTTTAGGTGCCAATTTTACAGGATGTGAGATCACAAAGCAGTGCCTTGAGGAAATGTAAAACAAAGGATCCAACCTCACTCGTGGGATAGTGACGCAAAACACTCTGCTGTCCACACCCAACGCTGGAATTCATCATCACTCGCGCACACAAACCAGTAATCGCAGTGTGGACAAAACTAGTTCCATCGCTTTACTCAAGAGCAGTGTAATCAAATGAACTCAGAGATTTCATGTTGGCTTGAAAAAATACTTTAAACCAAGACCAAAATCTTTAAATGCAAGTCCTTCTATAGCCTTTAAACTACATCCACCACAATCACAATCCTTCAGCCTTTTCTGAGTCTGACTCCATGTGCTGTATGCCTGTGTCTAATCGACTGATGGTTTTGCAGCAGCCAATTAACTAAAATCCCACAGACATCCTTTGAAAATCTATCTATCTATCTATCTATCTATCTATCTATCTATCTATCTATCTATCTATCTGTCTGTCTGTCTGTCTGTCTGTCTGTCTGTCTCTACCCACCTACCTTTCAAGTAGTCTAGCTAGAAACCATTCAGAACACATTAGCAACTAACAAGGAACACCAAAGTAACTATCTAGCAATTCTGTGGCATAATAATGCACACAATATTTTGTATTCAAAATACATAAGGATTAGTTCGCTTCCAGAATAAAAAATTCTCACCCCCATGTCATCAATATGTTCATGTCTTTCTTTCTTCAGGAAAAAAGAAATTAAGGTTTTTGAGGAAAACATTCCTGGATTTTTCTCCATATAGTGTACTTCAATGGGGACCAACAGGTTGAAGGTTCAAATTGCAGTTTCAGTGCAGCTTCAAAGGGCTCTGTACGATCCCAGCTGAGGAATAAGTTTCTTATCTAGTGAAATGATCGGTCATTTTGTAAACAAAAAAAAAAAAAAAAGGAAGAATTTTTTTTTTTGTTTTGTTTTTTTTTTTACCACAAATGCTCAACTAGATAATGCGTGAAGTTGCGGATGCGCTTCGCAGAGCTAGTGCAAGATGAGCATTTGTGGTTAAAAAGTTTTGTTTTTTGTTTTTTTAGAAAGTGACCAATCATTTTGCTAAATAAGCCCCTTATTCCTCGGGCTGGGATCATGTAGAGGCCTTTGAAGCTGCATTGAAACTGCAATTTGGACCTTAAACCCTTTGGCTCCCATTGAAGTCCACTATATGGAGAAAAATCCTGGAAGGTTTTCCTCAAAAACCTTGATTTCTTTTCGACTGAAGAAAGACAGACATGAACATCTTGGATGACATGGGGGTGAGTAAATTATCAGGAAATTTTTATTCTGGAAGTGAACTAAATTTTGAAGGCGAAAATTAAATCATGCGTACATTTGAGATGGCACAGGATGTGAATAAGCAAAGTTTACTTTGGGTTTCAGGTAGCACATGTCCCTCTAGGTTTTGTGGTGTGTAGGCTATAAATGCTAAAAGGAACAAAAGTGAAGTGAGAAGCTTTGCTTTGAATAATGAAGATGTAATAATTATCGTTACCTCATTGATGAGTCTTTTCATGGAGTCATTTTCTCCAAGTAGATAATAGATCTCATCCTCGCTGTACATGGAGTGTGTGGTCTTGCTGGGACTACTGAAGTATTTGGCCATTTGACTGGGGTGAGAATTTGTCTCCTCTTCAAACTGTCTCCACTGGGTCAGCTAGAGGGAAGAATAATAATGATGAAGATGAAGGTACAGCAAGAGTATTAAATTATCATATTGATAATATTGATAATATTGATCAGGCATTATCAGGTCTCATTGAGCAAATGTTTCCCCTTTTTGCCAGCCTTTTTATCTTAACCACACACAAGCTCTTTGGTTCTGATCGATCCACAATGAAATGGTGTAATATTACCCAAAATCCACACAGTCATAAAGAGCCAACATTAGCAGTGTCCTCTCCAAACCTACAGGACACATTGTGTAAACACATTTGATGTTTGATGCTGACTCATCACTTGCTTCTGCCTCTCCTGTTGTAGATTTATCGATCGGTTGTGCCTCAACATAAGCCTCTTGATTAAGTTAGAAACTCCAGAAACAAAGACTGACTCAGAGTTTGACTGCAAATCACAAGACATTGGCAGTGAATTTACTGGGACGTACTTGAGGGACAAACAGTAGACAGTTAATGGCCATTGTGCAGATGAAGATGGCTCCAGACACTACACTGTAGACCACATTGGGCCAGGCGTACAGGTAAAGAGAGACAGGTATGGCCACAGCGCTCGACATGGTGACCAGGCAGACAGCACCTATGATGGTCATAGACTGGTTTACTGGAGGTAGGCTCACATTGCTTGTCAGCCCAGCAAGATACGTGCCGTACAGGAGGAGGCTGCCCTGCAAAAGAGCAAAGAGAGTTAGTGTGAGCATATAAACTGTAATGTAATTCATTTCTATGAAGGCCAAGCTGAATTTTACCTTAAACACAGAGAGCAGGATTACCCACAGGTCAGAGTAGAGAGAAGAACAGGAGTCCAACTGGGACAGAGAGTAGGACGCATCCCGCTCTACAACCTGACAAAAAAAGAAACAACGCAAAATACTTTACATGCCATAAATGATTTGAGCTTGCATCATTCATCCTTTTAATGGCTGTTTATATCCCTCTATATTTAAATAATGGCTGTGAAGCTTCAAAAATGAAGTATGACTTCTTTGCTTTAAGAATGCAAATAGATTCTGAGTAAATGAGGCTCTTTTCCTCACACAGAACAACCACATAATGATTGAGAAGGCTTGAAATACAGCACACAATGGACTACTTCTATAGTAGTGAATTATTTTTTGTCCATTTTTGAGCATGACTGATATATGTGAAAATTCTACATAAAGTGGGTGTACCTTCACCATAGCACTGATAGAGCGAGAGCACTTGATTGGATCCGTCAGACCCCATGCTGCTAGAACAACAACATCCACTAAGACCAGCAGAGCAACCAAACCCATCAGCTGGATGTCTCTAATAATCTGAAACACAAGCAAACAAAGTACTATGGTGAAGCCAGTGATATCAAGCAATGATTCATACACTGTTCATGCACAAACATAATGTATATTACAGCTCACCACTCTCTTGTCGGGCACACGCTGAGTGAACACTCTGTAAAGCCGCCATGTTTTCCCAAGAATGGGGCCAAACACCAGAGAGCTGCCGATACACAGTGTCCACATCCGCGCCTGGGATGGAAATTGAGATAGTACAGAAAAATTATACACACCATTAAACACAAGAAAAGCTTTTAACTGTACAAATCATTACTGTTTGTTAAACTGAACCTGGAACCTGTTTAAATCCACAATGAAGTCAAGAAAAGGGCTCAACAATAAGGATGAGCTGCAAGAAGAGTTTCAGCTGTCACTGAAAATTATCTTGATATTGCAAATCCATTTTAATGCCTTGGGAACTCAAACATTTGTTGATCTATTCTACATTGCTGTTGATTCTGATTCTGATGATTTGTCATCAAGACAATAATGTTGTGTGTAGATTTGTAGCAAAAACATTTGTATGAATTTATATAGTTATTATATGGCTCTAGAATTTCCGGATTAATGCAAATTTCTTTTTTTGTAATTTACATTTAGTATTATTATTATTATTATCGGAGATGAAAACATTTGTGCTGCCTATTATTCTTGCCTAATATTCTTTGCAGAAATGGTGTTACATTTTTTAGGATTCTTTGATGAATAAAAAAAATCTTTTGTAACATAAATGTTTTATGTGCAGTTTAATGTGTCCTTGCTGAATAAAACTATACATATACATACATACATACACACACACACACACACACACACATATATATATATATATATATATATACACACACACACACACACACACATATATATATATATATATACACACACACACACACACACACACACATATATATATATATATTTGTGTATATATATATATATATATATAAATATATGTATACACACAGTGCCGTGAAAGGGTTTTTGTCCCCTTCCTATTTTTTAAATTTTTTTGCATATTTGTCACACTTAAAAGATTCAGATCATCAAACAAATTTTAATATTACACAAAGACAATGCAAGTAAATACAAAATGCAGGCTTTAAATGATGATTTCATTTATTAAGGGAAAAAAGCTGTCCAAACCTACCTGGCCCCACGTGAAAAATCAATTGCCCCCTCCAGTTAAATCATGAAAGAACTGTGATTAAACACATTATTTTAGAAAGCTGAGTTAAATTTCACTACCCAAACCCAAGCCTGATTACTGTCATACCTGTTGAATCAAGAAATCACTTAAATAGAACCTGTCTGACAAAGTGAAGCATGCTTAAAGAGCAACACATCATGCCGCGATCTAAAGAAATTCAAGAACAGAGGAGTAACAAAACAGTTGACATGTATCAGTCTGGAAAGGGTTATAAAGCCATTTCTAAGGCTTTGGGACTCCAGCAAACCACGGTCAGAGCCATTGTCCACAAATTGAGAAAACTTGGAACAGTGGTGAACATTCCCAGGAGTGGCCGGCCTACCAAAATTACTCCAAGAGCACAATGACGACTCATCCAGGAGGTCATAAAAGAACCCAGAACAACATCTAAAGAACTGCAGGCCTCACTTGCCTCAATTAAGGTCAGTGTTCATGATTCAACAATAAGAAAGAGACTGGGCAAAAACAGCATCCATGGGAGAGTTCCAAGGCAAAAGCCACTGCTGACCAAAAAGAACACAAAGGCTCATCTCACATTTGCTAAAAAAAAATATCTTGATTATCCCCAAGACTTTTGGGCAATTATTCTGTGGACTGATGTGACAAAAGTTGAACGTTTGGAAGGTGTGTGTCCCATTACATCTGGCGTAAAACACAGCATTTCATAAAAAGAACATCATACCAACAGTCAAACATGGTGGTGGTAGTGTGATGGTCTGGGGCTGCTTTGCAGCTTCAGGACCTGGATGACTTGCCATAATTGATACAACCATGAATTCTGCACTCTATCAGAAAATCCTGAAGGAGAATGTCCGGCCGTCAGTTTGTGACCTCAAGCTCAAGTGCACTTGGGTTATGCAGCAGGACAATGATCCCAAACACACCACCAATTCCACCTCTGAATGGCTCAAGAAAAACAAAATTAAGGTTTTGGAGTGGTCAAGTCAAAGTCCAGACTTAAATCCTTAAACAGTCCATTCATGCTAGAAAACCCTCCAATGTGGCTGAATTAAAACAATTCTGAAAAGAAGAGTGGGCCAAAATTCCTCCACAGCGATGTGAAAGACTCATTGCCAGTTATCGCAAATGCTTGATTGCAGTTGTTGCTGCAAAGGGTGGCACAACCAGTTATTAGATTTAGGGGGCAATTACTTTTTCACGTAGGGACAGGCAGGTTTGGACAGCTTTTTTTATATATGCCTTATAATAAGCATATAATATATAAGCCTTAATATATGAAATCATTATTTCAAAACTGCATTTTGTATTTACTCAGGTTACCTTTGTGTAATATTAAAATTTGTTTGATGATCTGAATCATTAAGTGTGACAAATGTACAAAAAATAAATAAATGGAAGGGGGCAAAACCTTTTTCACACCACTGTGTTTATATATGTGTGTGTATGTGTGTGTGTGTGTGTGTGTGTGTGTGTGTGTGTGTGCGCAGCTTTTCTTTTTGAATAGGGAAAAATACAGCAAATTACAAAAGAGAACTTTTTGTTTTACCCTTTTTTTAAACCACTGTTAATCCATATAAAACAGCAACACATTCACATGCAGACATACACAGCATTCAAATAATTAAACCCAGAGACATTTCTAGCATAAACAACAGGTATGTAATCAATCACAGATGTATGGTTTAAGAAGCCTTACAGCTTAAAGTAAACAAGAATTCTGTTAAACATGTTTGGATAGTAAAGGAGGTTTATGGTGTTGTAAATGTAAATGGCCATTTAGCAATTCAGAGCAATAAGCCAGCTGTGTGATTTATAGGACTGCTTTAGTTATACTTACATATAGGCAGGTACATAGTAGAGAAGAGGGTCTTAGTATTTGAATGACAGCTCCATCAAACTACTTAAATAACTGTGAGTGTGTGAGTGTGTGTGTGTGTGTGTGTGTGTGTGTGTGTGTGTGTGTGTGTGTTTGTACCTGTAAGACAGCTCTTGATCCTGCTCCCGACAGCGGTGCTCTCTCCTCCACGGCGAATAAGAAGCCGCTGCTGTATGTGAGTACACTGCCACACAGAGTCAACACATTCAGATTGGGACTGGACATCTTCACTATCCTGTGTCAGAGGTACATAATCAAAATTCATGTTGGCGGCTATACTTGATGGACAAAAAGACCACCTGTAAAGCAATAAATGAGTCCTAAGCCATGTTTGAGATCCAGAAATTGTGTACCTGTTGTTTTTGAAGCGTAGAGTGAAAATGAGAAAGAAGAGCGCCAGCAGAATCCCAAAAGAGAGCAGCGTCCAGACTACAGCACGAAGAGCAGGAGACAGCGATCGACTCTGTACATCCACACCCCTCTAGACACAGACAAACAGCACAATATAATGAATGTATACACTACTGTTTGTTTTTTTTAAAGGGGTCATATGATGCAATTTCAAGTTTTCCTTTCTCTTTGGAGTGTTACAAGCTGTTTGTGCATAGATAAGATCCCTGAAGTTGCAAAGACTAAAGTCTCAAAACCAAAGAGATATTCTTTATAAAAGTTAAGACTCGACCACGCCCCCCTAAAACGGCTCATTCAAACACGCCCCCACATGTCTACGTCACAGTGTGGGTAGATTTGCAAAACACTGCCCAAACGTATACGCAAAGAAAGAGGCCGGGACTTTTATTCTCGCTGTAGTATTGTTGCTGTAGTATTGGCGCCATGTCCTGGAGACGCTGTGTTTCGTTGTGAAAGCGAAAACTACTTTGTTTGGGCTTCCAAAAGAGGACACAACTAGAAATCAGTGGTTAAGTTGTATTTACAACACTGTTCCAGAACAGTTCAACCCAAATATTAGAATGTGTGCTGCGCATTTTACAGAGGACTATATCTTGAACCTGGGAGTAGCCTGTCAGCTGTGCTGAAAGGCTGTTTCTATAAAGTGGGGCAATTCCAACTTTGCAAGGACAGTCTGGCGCTTCTGACTCACAGCCTGTTAGTATGTTTTCATATTTAAAGAATTTGCCACTGACTATTCAAATGTGAGTTTTGAGCAGTGTAGAGTAGTGCTTGTTGTTTGTCGTTTCTCCGATCACAAATGCAGACATGGTAATGTTTACGCGGCGCAATGCAACGCGACGCATAAAAAGACAGTATAAGTCATTATAATCAGTAATTATGTCCCCACTGGATGCAACAAATGCCTCGTTTATAATGGGTTTTACTGTTTTGTGTCGTCGTGCCGGGACACGGCATCACAATACGGTAAGGGGCGTAACAATTCCGTCTCACGCTTGAGGTATTTGGCCAATCAAATCAGTGTTTCAGAAAGGCAGGGCATAGAGAAGCAACAATAATGTACAGTATGTGGAAAATAATGTGTTTTTGAACCTTAAACTGCATAAACACATTGCATTACACCAAATACACAAAATAATGTTCTTTTTAGCAAACATCATATGACCCCTTTAATGTCCTTTCAAGTTTCTTATGCTTACCAAGGCTGCATTTATTTGATCAACTATACAGTAATGACAGTAATATTGTGAAATATTATTACAATTTAAAAACACTTTTTTAAAAAACACTATGTAAATATATATTTAAAATGTAATTTATTTCTGTGATCAAAGTTGAATTTTCAGCATCATTACTCCGCCTTCAGTGTCACATGATCATTCAGAAATCATTCTGATATGCTGATTTGCTGCTCAGGAAACATTTATTATTATTATTATTATTATTATTATGTTAAAATCAGCTGTGCTGCTTAATGTTTTTGTGGAAATGGAGATACATTTTTTCTAGAATCTTTGTTAAATCAAAAGTTCAAAAGAACAAAATAAAAAAAATACTAAATGGAAGCGTTTTAACTAGTGGCCTTGCTCAAACTTGTGGATCCCACTGTTTGTGAGTGTAATTGTGACTGTCTCTGAGTGGTGGTGGATGGGGGTGAGTGTGTGAATGTACCACTGCAAGTGCACAGAGTCTCTGCAGGACGTCCCAGCCCTGCTGGATGTTCACTCCGGGGTACATGAAGCAGACGCCAGACTCACAGTAAGAGCTGCAGTTCAGTCCTGCCTCCATCACTGGCCTGAGCTCTATCTCAACTCATACACACATCCTAAAGGACAGAAAACAGACAACTGTTCAACAAACAAGTCACTGATCTTGTCCAAAAATATCAGTGGCATTTAATATTTTGTCACTACAAATACAGGAAAAAAGTTAAGATACATTTATATTTGAAAAATACATTAAACACTCAGTGTTGTCTAGTCATAAGTATCAAACACAATGGTCGGTTATACAGTGATGTGGAATACTTGATTCTGTTTGGTCAAATGTGCCATTCTGCGCTCACTGTGCAAAAATGAGTTTTTTCTGCATTTTTCTAAAATCACTGTTTTTAAATATAATACTACAGTATATTTTAAAATACTTTAAGAAAATAAATTTATAATATACTAGTACGCATTATAAGATCAATTTTAAAAAACACTGTAGAAGACGGAACACATGATGGCGCTGTCTTCAGTCTGTAATATAGTCAGAATAAAATAGAGTTACTCTTATTTCAGCCTGTTTTGGCAATCTGTCTTTATAAGACTGTAAAAATGATATGAAATAATCTGTGGTCATTTATAACTGTTACTATTTTTTTTCTATTTGTTAGATTGACTTTTTTAGATGAAGATGAAAGGCACAGTGCAGATACAACCCTCATGTAATAATAAGACTGACTTAATTGGAATTCCAGAGAGCCAGATGATTTATGTGTAAATAGTTATGATAATAATAACGGTAATTCTTCAGTTCACCATCTGATTTATTTATTTTTTTTAAATTTGTTCTACAACCAAATAAAAAGTTAATTTGACAGACATTATTGAAGCTTTTACACTTTGCTGAAACACAGAGATTTAGTATATAGATTTGACAGATATTTAGTCAGTCCTTCAAAAGTTTGGAATCATTTGACAAATCTAGAAAAACCCCATAATGTGTACACAAATGAGAAAATATTGTTGATATTGCTTATGTTTAATCATATTTTAATACCAGGCATCTCTGAGTTCCCAAAAAGAAGCTGTCTAGCATTTTTTCAAAGAGGACATTTAAAGCATGTTATTCAAGTTGAAATTTTGCCTAGATTCAGTTCTGAGCACATTTTTGACATATTAAATGGCCTTTTCTCAGACTCAAACAGAACATGAGAGATCAGTAAACCAGGCACAGCACAAGACGTCCTTCCCGCGTGACAGTTAACATTAGAACATAAAAAGTACAGGCTCATTCTCCTCCTCATTACATAATTATACCTCTGATGTTTAAAAACTGTAATCATGTTGATCCTCAGTCCATAATAAAAAAAAGGAGGGAAAAGCTCAGGCTTGCCTCCACAACACAAAGTTTAAAGAGCTGCAAGCAAGACACTAAATTCCACATGGATGCACAGATTACCACTCACAATGCAGCGCTGTGCGTCACATCAGCAAAATAGCCGCATGTATGAGCCTGAAAGGGCAAACCTCGTTACCTGTGTGCTGTGATCTTCACAAAGTCTGATGTGTTTGAATGTCTACAGCATCACGTCCCATGTGCCAGTCTGTTTGACGCATGTTGTCTGTATTATGCAGCTGATTTTCAATGCAGTGCTCACCGGTTATTGTATTTATGGTTATATTTTTCAAGCTTGCTTTTGAAATGTTTTAAATGTGGGTGTGTCTTCCTAAAAGTATGTGTTTATAAGCAGGGCATGTGGGTAACTGACATGAAATTATTTTGGGAAGTTGACACATTCTTGCTGATTCTTTATAACTATTCTTCTTCATTCATATTTATCCTCTATGAGACAAAAGTTTGGGGCTGGTAACTAACTAACTTTATTTATTTATTTATTTATTTATACTTCTATTCAGTAAGGCACACTAAATTGAATAAAAATAACAAAAGGACATTTAAATGTTACAAAATATTTCTATTTAAGATAAATGCTATTCTTTTGAACTTTCTGTTCATCAAAGAATCTTTAAAAAATGTATCAGTTCCTCAAAAACAATAAGCAGCACAAAAGGTTTGGAGGCCAGCAACATTTTATTTTATTTTATTTTATTTTATTTTATTTTATTTTATTTTATTTTATTTTATTTTGTTACTTTACAGAAAGGCATTAATACTTCTATTCAGTCAGTGGCCATTAAATTGATTAAAAGTAACAATAAGACATTTAAAATATTACAAAATATTTCAATTTCAAATAAATGCTGTTCTTTTAAAACTTTTTACTCATTAAAAATAAAGGATTCCCACAAAAACATTAAACAGCACTATTGTTTTCAACATTGATAATAATAATGTTGTTTTTTTTTTTTCTTCAGTAGAATTAGAATGATTTCTGAAGGATCATGTGACACTGAAGACTGGAGTAACGATGCTGAAAATTCAACTTTGCATCACAGGAATGAATTACATTTTAAAATTAAAACAGAAAACCGTTATTTTATATTGTAAGAATTTTTCACAATATTACAGTTTTTACTGTATTTTTAGTCAGAAACATGCAGCCTTAGTAAGCATAAGAGACTTCTTTCAAAACATCTAAAAAAAACCTTACTGACCCCAAACTTTTGAATCATACAGTATATATTGAATATTTGTAATTCAAATGTTAAAACATAATTCGTCACACTAAAATAAACTACAAGGTAAAAGGTGTTTAAAATGGTGAAAATACAGAAATGGTGACAGTTTACAGAACCAAAGATATACAGTTTTTACTTTTTACTTTTAACTTTTAATTTAAAATGCTAATGTTGATTTTAAAAATCATTTATTAAAGGGTGGATCTCGTACCTTTCACTATCTCAATTTTTAATTGTGTCATAGATGCCTAGTCAGAAAGTGCAGTTTCATACTAGCTCATTTGTTCATGAATCTGAGAGACTGTATTTGTGTCAGTATGTTAAAAAGTCTGACCTGAAGCCTCACTTGAAAGTGTGACTAAGCTTCAGAGTGAATGTAGCAGTGACTACATGAGCTCTGTGAGTCTATCAGAGAGTGATTGAGACTGTCTGTTCAGGGGGTTGCACATCTCCAAGAGCCTGAGGCACAGACATAAATACAAGCGCCTCACAGACACACAGTTACTAACAAACAAACGTCTCAGGAAGCAGACAGATACAAACGCTGTGCTGTAACACAGCGGGACTCAGAAAATTCACGTCAAGTATGAAGTCAAAGTAGAACTTTTAAAAGAGAAAAATTAGTCATCCAAGAGTCGCCCAATACTCATTACTTTCATATACTGATGCAAACCTATGAAATGCCGACTAGCATATATCCAACACCAATACACAATTTTGACATAATAAGATACAAGAGCTGTAACGTTAGTTTGTTAGAGCTGTGTATTTTAGTAAGGAGGCATCTGTCAGACAACTACATATGTAATTTAATGTGTGATTCAGGTCTAGGCTAGTCTCAGAAGATATGTGAGATTGAGACTTGAGTCCAAGAGGAAAGAATTCTTACAAATGCTAGTTGTGACTTTGCAGACTTGCACTAATGAGTCAAGATGAGTCACATACTGAGCCTCAACCTAGCTGCTGTTTAATACAGAGGCAGCGTGCACTGATTTATATGGAAAAATAAAAGGCAGCGGCTATTTACACTAAGTGAAAATAGCAGTATTTTTTAACGATATGCTATTTACACTAAGTGCAAATAGCTGTAGATTCTATTTACACTATGTTAAAATAGCTAGATTTTCTGCTATTTATACTACTTATTGCAAATAGTGGAAATTATCTGAACCTTAGTATTGTAGTACATTATAAAACAGTATGCAATAATAACATATTGAGTGTAAATTATAATTTTAATTCAAATTATTAAATGGATGCCACCTTATTGGGTCAATAAAGCCCTCCCTAAACCCACCCTAACCCTACCCGATACATTATTTTCAACTTTTTGATTATTTCCTTCATTTTATTGAAAATAAATGCCTTTCTGATGCGATATGAGATTTGAAAAGGGAGAAAAAAAAAGTTTGGCAAAAGACGGATTTGAACTCTTGTCGATCCCGTCAAGAAGCATGTGCCTTACACCATCTACACCACTGAAACTGATAGCTTTTTTTCGTGACTGTCCCAATCACATGTTGGTGGGCGGAGTTAGTGTAAATATTAAATATTTAATAAAAAAAATTAAGTATTATTGACATGGACTTAGCTGAAAATATATTAGACTTTAGAAAACATATATTTGGAAATCTTAGTAGTTAATTCAGTTTGACTATAAAGGTCTTTGCACACTGAGTCCGAAATTGTCATCCGAAATTTTCACACGTTAAAAAATAAATACGACCTCACGCTGTGTCAATAATATTTACACTCTGCCTCCAGAACTTTCGTCTGTCATAAAAAAATCTGAGTGTCTATATAGCTACACTAAGTGCAAATAGCCCGCCTTGTTGGCAGAGGCTATTTACACTATCTACGCCCACCAACGTGTGATTGGACTTGTCAACACTAAATAAAGAAGCCGATTCAGTATTAGCATAAGTGGCTAGGTGGTAAGGCGAGTACTGTCTGACGCGATCGACCCGCGTTCAAACCTGTCTTTTGCCAAACTTTTTTTCTCCCTTTTCAAATCTCATATTGCATTGGAAAGGTATTTATTTTCAATAAAAATTAAGGAAATAATCAAAAACTAGAAAATAAAGTATCGGGTAGGGTTAGGGTAGGTGTAGGTAGGGCTTTATTGTCCCAATAAGGTTGCATCCATTTAATAATTTGAATTAAATCTATAATTTTCCCCCACTAACCCCTAACCTAATTTCCCCCTAACCGTTAAAAAATACTTCTATTTGCACTTAGTGTAAATAGTATCTATCGCTAAGAAAATATGCTATTTGTACTTAGTGTTAATAGCATTTAATTGCTATTTACACCTAGTGTAAATACCATCTATCGCTATTTACACTTATTTACACTTAGTGTAAATAGCCGCTGCCTAAAAAAATTCGGACCGGTTTCGATTTTCTGTGTTTTTGCATCCGTAGCAAGCATCCGTGGCAAGAAAGGATGACGAATAATATATATATATATATATATATATATATATATATAAAAAAAAAATAAAAAAAAAACGCATACGAGAATTTCAGACTCAGTGTGCAAGGACCTTTATTGTGTTTTCCTCATTACAGGTACTGTAATTTACAAAAAATTATCATGCATATTATAATTATTATTTATTACTAAGACTTAAAATCCTAATTAATTTATAGCTCCACTACAGGCCTGTAGCTGTGATAATAAGTCTTATAAAAGTTTAATTGATTTGGCACTTATTGTCTTGTAAGCATGGCTGTAAATCAGCATTTGAGCAAAATCATCAGCAAAATGAGCTTTACAAACATCTCTAGATTCTTGATATCTGCAACAAATTAAGAAATCTGATGTACAAATGCATTAACTAATTTGTTTGTTGAGGTATAAGTGATTAAAATAGTTTTTATTTAACATTTTTTTCAATTAACAGCAAGGTTTTTTGTTAATTTGATACATTTCATACATGGACTTACTTATTAAGCTGAAACTGTGCAGTTTTACCATGATGTAACCCTTAAAATGATTGTTACTGGTGTAATGTTTTCAGAGTGATGTAGCCATATTAAATAAAATTATTTTAACTTGAATAAAAGCAGTTAATTTAGATGTTACCATATGACGCATGTTTTCAGGCTGCCTGTCAAAGCATATTTAATGCTGTTTCCTGGCACTTTAGATTGTGTCTTTAGGTGATTAGGATCATCAAAGCATTAGTTCAGGCATTTCAGTGTTACTAAAATTAAATCTTCTTAGCTAAAACTTTAATTTATGTGTCAATGACTTTGGAAAGGCTATGCCTTATAAAGTCAGCTGACGTTATAACACTTTAATTCCTTCGCCAAAGGCACCAGCCAAACAAAATCTGGCGTTCGCATTAAATCCACATATTTTTTAACATCAGATGAGTTTAAACATGCATGCAGATTCATGTGACATCTCTTGTCAGGGTGGTTTGGAAATTCCTGTAGTTCCTTCCTAAACTTGTATTGTCATCTGTCCCAATATAGATCTGTAGTTTACAGTTTCCTGCAGGCACGACCGGCACAGAGAGGCATTTCCGACCATTTTTCACTCTTTAGTGCAGAATGGGGAGATGGTGTAAAGACAGAGCAGAGCTGGCCTATATGACTAGCTCACGACTGGTCAGTTAAGACAGGATAACTAGCACAAGGAGTTCCTGTGCACTTTGCTCTTCAACACAAGCTACACATGGATCCTGTATTTCTGTCTTAGAGAAAACACTCTTCTAGGGGTGTGTCAGATTTAGGCTATTCCCCTTTGAAGTACACTTATCTCTCATGAAGGATTAAACACTGTATTTAGATAAATGATGATTCTCGTTTAATTAGTCATCACAGTAGGCCTAGGATTTATAAGTAAATAACTAGGCAACTGTTTAACGCATTTTTTGTCTCATGCTCTGGAATAAAGTACAGAATTAAAGAAGTGAATGAGACATGATGACTGCATAAAAGCACAGCTAGTGTGTTTGAGGATCATATATGAACAATCCCCCTCTCTCTTTTAATCCGTTTAGCAATTTAATCTAAGCTGATCAAGCAGTATAAGAATGCCAGTTATTATTGGTTTACCCCCCACTGAGAAGACAACAATTCTTGTTGGGGGGGAGTGTATTAACTTAGCTATTTGTTTTGTATTTCTTTAGCATGCGAAGTGGAACGTACAAAAACATAACTAAATAAAATAGGCTACTAATATTAATATGTAATAATAAAATCACTTCAATGATAATATTTAGGCTAGTGCAATTAATATAGTATCATTCAATTAAAATTATTCTATATAAATTGCCTACCAATTATTATGCAAAATTATAATAAATTATAATTTATAAATTATAATTAACTGGAAATTATTTTACACAAAAATAATGTAAATTTTGTATGTCGTTTACATTATTTTTGTGTAAAATAATTTCCAGTTAATTTTAGGTGCTGTTTTCTAACTGCAGCATCTGCAACATGAAATTGCCGGAAAACAGACTGAGCAAACCTGTGATCCGTGTGAATGAAAGGTGCTCATGTCCCGACATCCTCGAGCGATCCGATACAAAACGTCCCGCGTACCACAAACGACATCACAGCGGGTGAAGTAGTCAGGGGTGATCCGAAGGCTCAATCTGTAGTTTTAGAGTTTTTATTGTCTGTTCCATCTATGATGAATAGCTAACAGTGAATGAACTCCAGAAAGAGTGAGAGTGAGAGCTGCGGACTGAGTCAGACACAGAAAGAGGAGGAGGCTGTGAGGGAGGGAGACAGACAGAGAAAAACTCATTTTGGAAGTGCACTAATATAAAAATTGGATACGCTAAGATGTGCCTAATTACTTTCACTTTGGAATAGGTGTATTCTAATGAATTCAGGTTAAATGATTTTAAATAGACTATTTTTTGACATTATAATGGCACTGATTTTGTTACTATTTTTTTTTTTTTAAGTAGGCTATTTGAAAATACTGCAGTGTTAATGCATTTTAATGTTTGAAAACGAGATTACTACTTACTCGTTTAGCCTACTACTTTTTGCACTTTGTCCAGCTTAAAAGAAGATAGCAGCTGCAGAGTTCATTGTTTGTCTGTGTGTTAGTTGATTTAGTCTGACTGAGAGGTCTCGCGGGACAGGGCGGCGTGTGGGATAGGGTGGACTCTGTACTGCATGGGAGTAATTATAAAAACAAAAAATATCATAATAGACTTCAGTGGAAAGAAATACACTCCTGTTTATCACACCTGCTCCATTACGCAGTATTGAGCGCATGCGTGGTAACAAAGCAGACTTATTTTATTATTATTATTATTATTATTATTATTACTATTATTATTATTATTATTATTTACATAGCAGACTGATGATTTGGGGGCTCGGTGAGTCGGTGCCGTCATCTCGCTCCAAGCGCGCAAATAATAACGCAGAACAGAAACTCAATGCGCAGTCAGAATCATAAGGGGTTATTAAAACTTCACAGGTTCTTATTGCGTGAGTCTAGTCATGCTGGTAGCTTGGGTGCTTTTTGTTTCTTTAGTCAAACTACAGTATTATAGTTCTTTTAGTTCCGTTATCATATTCCATGAGCCAGTGTTGCTGTCAAATATCACGTGCAATGCAATTGGCTGTTTTTTTATTTTTATCATTATTAAATATTATTATTTTAGAAAATGTAGAACTTTGTTGGCTATATCTCTGTCAGCGTCAGTTGTGATTTTCACCAACAGATGTCGCTGTCGGACTCACACACAGTCAAATTCATACACCTGAAATAAGGTTAAAACTGTACCTCTTATATAATAATATTAATTTAAACTTAATTTGCAATCCAACTATATTAAGGAAATGGATTGGGGGGTAGAATATGGTTGAATTATGGGGTAGAATTTGAATTCTTGGTGTGCAGGTTGGCATCAGATATTAAATGGTTTAAAGATTGTTATATCTCCTCATCTCTTTTCTACTACTGGAGGCTCTCGGACTCCTTCTTGAGTCTGAACCTGGTTAACCTCAGTGCATATGCAAGGCTTCCAGGCTCATGTTGCAAACACCTGCTAAATTTTTCATCCGCACGAGGCAACAGTAGATGGCTGTCTACTCAGTTACAGAGTAAGGAAAGAGGAGATGGTGTACAACCAATATGCCCAATAACAACAGCATATGGCCAATGGTGGCTGCACAAATTTAGCAAGACTTTGCGCTATAAAACAGCATACAAAGTTACAAGCCACATTATCACTTTCAAGATTTTCTTCAGAAAAACATGGATTTACATGATTCCCACAGTCATTGAAAACCTAGAAAATAATTATTTTTCTATAGAAAAAATAATTATTTTTCTATCTAGAAAAAAATAATATTAAAATATATATATATATATATATATATATATATATATTTTTTTTTTTTTAATAAAATAGATATAATATACAAAATGAATGATTAGATAGGCTACATTTTCTAGTGTGCTCTATAAGATGTAAAAGCAACTAAAACCATATATTTCATTGGCTAGATATTGATTTTGTGTTGTGTAAAAGTTGCTCATAAGGCATAGTGTTTATTTTTATTTTTTTAATTTGAGTGGTGAACAAATTGCTTTTTTCAAACTAAGCATTCGAAATGATTAATCAATAAAATTATTATCAAAAATCACATAAAAACTCAAGGGAAACATCATGAAAAAGTAATTGAAATTCATTGGTCAAAAATCTAGGAACCTATCTAACACTGCATTCCTCACTGTTTTTGTTTTTCTTGAAAATGTATAAAGCCATAAAAACTCTGCATACAAAGCTTCACATTGACCTAATTGCAGTCTATGTTTGATATCTCTGTCTGTGAAGATTACTTTATATATTAGAAAATATGATTCCACTTGACCTGGTCAAAAGTCATTACACAGCTCTGCAATTATCTTTATGGCTGAGCTGGATTTCAAGATGTAACTTGCATACACAAAGAAATCACTGATGACTGTACACATGATGACAACACTCACCTTGGTAAGTCATAAAAGGTCCATATTGTAATGGAAAAAAACCACAGAATAATCCTAAGAACACAGTTCCTCGTTCCACCCACCCATAGTCATGGCAGTTATTACTCACCTCCCGTGGCAGGCAGTCCTGCCCAAAATGACAGGTTATGGATGCTCATATGCTGCTGTGTGAATGTGGCTCATATTCCAGACATGTTTTAAGAGTGTTATTCCAGAATAAGGGTCTGTCATGTGTACTCAACAACAGCCACATTCTCTGTAGAGTGAGCGCTGGACATTGTACAACGCTAAACTTTGTTCACAGCTCTCAACTTACAACCATTTAAATGTGAATGCTTCAATTTCATCCTGGCGTCTTTCATGCATCTCAGGTTGCAAGTAATTGCAGCTATATAGGTACATGCACACACGCTGTGTGCAGCTACTAACTCATCCCCAGCCATTACTTAATTAACTTTACACATACAATATTTTCTTATGTTTTCTGTTTTTAAATCAGCCGCACACATTTTTCAATTTCACAGGACTTGTTTATTTTATTTATTTTTTTCTCAGGAATTTCACAGGACGAATTAGTATGAGGAAGATTCTGAATTATTTAATTATAGAGTGAAGGTTTAGTTGATCTTTCCTCAGAAAGATGCAGTATACCTCATGATGTGAAGACTAAACCTCAGACACCCACACAGCTGTCAGTTTGCACATTCCTGTGGTCAGGTAGCTACTACACACATATATGGAGTGTTCAATGTGTTGTGCATGTATTACGAAGCTGTTATGTTTCATTAGTTATGAGGGTTTTTTTTTTTTTTTACACCTTTGATCTTTATTCCCTTCATTTACTGCCCTCAGAACTCTGAATAATCAGATCAATTTTGTAAACAGTACATTGATTACAGTTTAGAGGGACAGTTCAAGAACAAAAATATAAAAAGTACCACAAACAGCCCCGCATTTAAAATGTGAGACACAGGACAGTGAAATAAAAAAGTATAAAAATAAAATAATTAAAAAATAAAATAAAAAACAAAACTAAAACTAAAATAAAAGGCTAGAGGTGTATTTTTTAAAAACATAGACAGATCCTTTCATCTACAAAGTTAGATGCCCCTTAAAACAGAAATAAACTTTAAGAGAAAAAGTACAAATTGAAAAAAGGCCAGAATTGCCAGATATAAACTTGAAATTGTGAGAAATAGTCAGGATGTATTGTTATAAACTTGTGATTCTGAGAAAGAAAGTCCAAATTGTCACAATTCTGAGAAATTAAAAAGTCAGAATTGCGAGAATTGTTATATAATTCTGAGAATGAAAGTCCAAATTGCAAGGTATAAACTCAGAACCTAAAATTGCGAGATGTTAACTAAATATTTTAAGATATAAAATCAAAATTGCAAGAAATAATAATATATTCTATGGTCGTAATGCAATGAAGTTCAGGAAGCCTACCCAAAGTATACTCTTAAAAATAAAGGTGCTTCAAAAGGTTCTTCAAGCTATCCCATAGAAGAACCATTTTTGGTTCCACAAAGAACCATTCAGTCAAAGGTTCTTTAAATAACCATCTTTTGCTTACCTTTTTATAATCTGAAGAACCTTATTCGCCACAAAGAACCTTTTGTGAAACAGAAAGGTTCTTCAGATGTTAAAGTTTCTTTATGGAACCATTTAGACAAAAAGGTTCTTCTATGGCATCGTGAATCACCTTTATTTTTAAGAGTGTACATCTCTATAACTTATGGTAGGTCTTAAGATTGATCATACATCTCAAAATATATGATTATAAAAAGTTCAGGGACCCCTGTTCTAGCAAACATTTTGTTCTCTAAACTTCTAGCATGACATTTAGAGGCTTTTCTGAGCTCTGCTATGAACATGAATTGTTTGCTCTCAAGGTAACAGATACTAGAAAAGAGATAAAAGATGTGAAAAGAACCATTTAACAAACTTTAGCATTAAGCAAATGTGCATGCTATGAGAAAGCAACATCTCAGAACTTACAACGTTATATATTGAGGTGCAGTGAAGTGAGGAGAGACATTTTCAATGTGTTGTCAGTAGGGTGCCATGGGGCTTTGAGCTCCTAACAAGTGTTTAAAAAGTGGTCAAACAAACTGCAGGACAAATAACACACCTGTCCCTCAAAACCCATCAAGGATTAGACAATCCTCACAGAGAGTGAAAGCAGGACCAAATAAAGTGAAAAAAGAGTGGCATCAATTTGTGTTACCAGGTCTTTCTCCTTCAAAGAAAGAGTGTCCTGTATAGAATAAAACTTTGAATTTGGAAGGTGAAAAGAAAGTCCCTCTGTATTCAGTAGCAGTGATGAGATGGCTTTCATATGCAAATGCAGGAACTCAGTCCTGTATGTTCACTGGCCAAACGCTGAATCTCTCCCTGACCGTCTGAACTGACAAGTGTCTGGCTAATGGATTCTGAGGGGAATCAATCTTGCCAACTAAAACACATTTAAATTTCAATGATACCTTGAATGCAACAATTTTTTTTTACACAGAAGTTAGAGGTTACAGAAGCATCAGGTAATCACGCTGAATATGTTCAGAACTTCATACATTCACAAAATGTTATCCAGAAGCATCAGGACCACATTATCACTAATGAAAAGAATTCATTAAGAGATTGGAGGATGATACATAACATGCAGAAGGAAAAATAGGTGTCTTGGCAATGAATTACGAATTAAGTCTCATGACTTATTAATGCATGGCCACATTTTATTAAAATAATCCCTCGTTTCAGTTACATTGTGGCTATGTTGTACTAATTTGCTCCCTTGCTTTAGTTTAATTAAATCATGCTCACTATTTAATTAAAATTAGGGTACAAATTAATAGGGCTTTTCACACCCTGGTTTATTGTCTTTCTAAACCCAGTTTTTAACCCTGGTTAAAGGTATGTTTCACACTTGTAATTTAGAAGTAGGGTTAACATCACTCCTTAACCGGGGTTATGAAACTCTGCTCTGGAGTTAACAATGCTTTTGCGGTGCTAACCCCACATTGCTGTGTCAGACTTGTACAGTGTGAAACAATGCAATGTTAAGGCTAAATGCATTGCAGAAACATTACGTTCTGCGTTTAAGTGGAAAAAATATCAGATGGTGATGGAAACAAAAAAAATGTGAGGTGGAGAGAATAGTAGACTTTCATTCTTACATGTACAGTCCAAAAAATGCATTCTGGAAAAGACACTAATATATAATATCAGAATGTGCAACTCTAGAGCCTTTGTAAACATGTTGTGGGTTTAGCAATATACAGTGTGAAACTTCAGGTTATGAATACCCAGGATTGACTGTTAACCGGGTAAAGTATAAGCAGTGTGAAATGTGAGGCAAGATCTTGGTTACTATTGTACCCTTGGTTCTCTGATGGATGTAATGAGACATTGGTCCAATCCTCTGAACATCTCTGATCTTGAGGGCAGGATCAGGCTCCAACTGAGCCAACCAGTGGCTCGCTCTGGGAGACGTACTGTTCCTCAGATATGATATTTTTAGAGTGTGGCTGCCCATATCCAGGCTTACCGCCGTATAAAGCGGTAAGTCACCTCGCAAAGCCTGGACTGCATGCACTGAGCAAATGTCCATTTACTGGACCACAAACCTCAGGGACCAATTAGAATCCTTGGGAAGGCTCTTCATCATGGGCTGGCAGGAGAAAGACCCTGATTTCTTCTGCAATCTCTGGCACTGAGATCGCACTGGGGGCTTGGTGCGTGTGTTGGAGCTGGGACAGCAGAATGGGCTGCCACTGGGCGGCAATGCTGGGCTGGCGATGACCTCAATGGCTGAGGTACGGTGAAGCAGGATGTGTTTACAGCACTACCATGAACTACTAGGTTTTGGCCTCTACCTCTTCATCAAACAGTCCTGCTTGGGAGATAGGGTGTCAAGAAATTTTACCTTCTTGGCCTCCATCTCCACAAGCTCCAACCACAGGTCATGCTTCTGCACCACTATTGTGGCTATTGCGAGGCCAAGGGCTTGTGCTGTGACTTTGGTCACCCGGAGGGAGAGTTTGATCACCGCACACAGCTCTCTGCGGTCCTTCAACACTGTGGCCAAGTGTACCTGCCAAGGCATGAAGGCCAGAAGCGTCCTGTGTATATAAGCGTAAGCTCACACCGCTATTGATGATGCAAAATAAGCAGATCTCATCAGAAAACAAGGCCAATATAGGGGGAGAAGAGATGGTTCAGGTGGGGGACTCACTCAATCCTAAAGTCCCCGGGTGCCTGGGAAAGCAAAGTGGCCAGTTCCACTAGACAGTGGAATCCCAGTCAAGCCTTATGGACCCCCAGGGGACCTCATGAAGCTGGAAGTAAGTTGACGCCTGCATGGTGGGTGGGTCAGAAGCTGGGGGAGCCCTAGATCATAACCAAAATTTTTTTATTACTGTTTCCAAAAATAGACTTACCTACACCCTACACTTCACATTATATTCGCAAGTTTGCCTGCCCATCCCATCCTGATGGTTAATGGTAAACAAACTTGGCTCGCTGTCCTTAATGGAGGCTCAAACCTGAGGGTCGGCTTGAGCTCTGAGTTCACCCTCCCCCCTGCAGTAATACATAGAGGGAGAATAACAGAAATAGAGGAGGAGATGGGGAGGTGGAGGGATGCCGGAAGAATTGATGCTGGGATGGTGCAACGAGTGCTGCTTATATAAGCTCGTAATGATGATTGACAGGACTGAACGATTAGGCTCCTCCCGAACCTATGTTTGGAACTTCATCTGGTCACATACAACAAAGTACCAAGGTATCACAAGGTATATTAAAAAAACTGACCTACACACAAATTATTATAATAATTTTTTATTATTATAGTACTCTACATAAGAAGTGCAAATACATGTTTATAAACCATTAGAGAAGTGAATGTTATTCAAATCTGCCTTCATCACCTTAAATAAAATACATTCTATATTGTCACTGATATATAGAAAATATCATAAAAGATTATTTAGTATAAAAGCCTTAGATATGAATTGTAAAACGCTGAAATAATGATTGCATTAGTTATTTGCATAGCCAATATTGGTTAAGCCTAAGAGTGTAAGACACATGTGAAGAAACTAAAGAAATTGAGTTTATAAAACATGAACTGTTTGAAGAACAAAGTTCAGGTTAAAAAGAAATGTCAGAAACACATCACAAATTTGTCCATTGGCTCTGTAACAATATCGTATATTTTATATTAATGCAGAGTGAAGAATTAACCTTCAAAACAAAGTCACTGGTGACCTTTGTCACTGTTTATCTCAAGATTTTAGATGCTGCCCTGGTTTTTGAATGCAACCGCATAGTGTTAATAAATTCAATACTAACACAAAAGCTTAAACAAGATATTTTGCAGACACAAGCGCATGTTTTTGAAGATGTAGCACTGTTTTACAGTGCTGCAGGCCACGCAGTTACAAACATTAAGAAAACTTTATTCTAAATCTCTCACAAACCAAAAACGCAAGTGTTCTCAAAGTTTATTTCACAGTAGATCCTTGTGCATAATGAGAAAAATTATGTTAGTGTTCTCCTGTGACAGACAAAGCAACCTATTGCCAAGCAAAAGATGCATGTACCTAGACTGCGTCTTCTAAAATATTACAAAAGTGCAAGAGCTAAAGAGATTGATGACCAAGGCAACTTAGTTAATATAACTAACAACTATTCTGAACCACCAGTGTTTTTGATTTTGCCTTTGCAAAGCAAGGCCTTTGTAAGGGAAACTATCTGCAGATGTCTTTCTCAGAATGCCACTTGCTTAATCACTTGGCAATAGGATTTGGCTTCAGCTGAGAGGTTTTCAAGCCAGCTGGCTGTAAAGTTCAAAGTTCCTGCCGATAACACTGTAAGTGAGAATGGAGACGTGTGCGGGGTGAGCGAGGTTATCCCAGCAGCACTCTTTGAAGGCGATCGGCAGGCACGCTGTTGTCATCGTCTGAGTCAGCGTCGCTCTGAGGATTGGAGCTGCAGGGAGAGGTGCATTCTGGGGAGCACAGGTAGTGCATCAAGGGCAGGCGATACTTCCCACAGAAATCCACAAACTTGATGTGACGAACGCATGAGTCGAAGTAAACGCCTGGGAATGAGGTGGTGAGATATGCCGTGGTTAGAAAACTGTTTGCATTGACTAAAAGCCTATTCACACCAAGGATGATAACTATAATGATAAATATATAGTTTTAAAAATTGTTCTATTTTTAAAAGAATAGCAGCGTTCACACCACAGCTATACTATATTACTCACCCTCATGTCATTTCAAACCCATTAGACTTTTGTTCATCTTGAAACAGAAATTACAATATTTTTATGTATATTTATGCATAGATCAATGGTTAAATGTGAATAAAAGCCACATTTAAATATGTTTATCATATAAAGCAACTGTGTTTCTCCAGAAGACCTGGCTCTGCTCAATTCATGTGGATTGATTTTACAATCCCTTTATGAAATTTTTAAAGCTTGAAAATGTTGGTTGCGTGGACTTTCAAAGGAGGGACAAAATATATGACATTATATATAATATAATATATATATATATATATATATATTTATTAAAAAAAAAATTCACATTTGAAAGATCTTACAGGTTTCAAACCATATGACGGTGAGCAAATGTCAGAATTTTCATTTTTGGGTGAATTTTCCCTTTAAATGAGAGCACATTATTCTGTATGATTATTCTATATATGATAAACATTCAAAACTGTCGAATATTATTCTTATATACTGTATCACTACAAGCAGAAGCTGTAATTCCTGCCACGTCTTATAGCTCTATATTACTGCCATTATAGACATAACTTTGATTCATCTCTGGCTGATAACAAAATACGTTCTGATTTGAACACTAAAACAAGCACTTTCTGTAAAGCTGGAACAATATGTATTGTGAAAAGCACTATAACAATAAACTTGAATATGTTGAATTGAATATATAAATGACTTTGATTTCAGCCTCTCTAGATACTCTTTGCTTATTTATTAAAACTTTTATATCATGTTTCTCCTCCCACCTGCACACTTGGGGTTGGGGCACTTGCTGGCCATGTCTAGGTAGTTGACTAGATGGCTCGGGAGGTCTTTATGTGAGTATGGGAGGTTCTTGCTTTTGACAGTTCGGCCAGCCAGCTCCAGCAGCGACGGGGGGTCGTAGGTCATGTCCTTGACGAAGCGTACGACCAAAGGATTGCCTCTGAGACTGAGCTCCTGAAGATGCACCAGGCTCAGGATCTCTCTCGGAAGATACGTCAGCAGGTTATTATGCAGACTAAGAGAGCACAGGGAATGGAGCCTGGGAGGGTGGAAAGAACAGCAGGACAGGCCAAAAAACATTTTTAATATTTCTTTCATTATTAATACTACTACTACAATTACTACTAGCAAGTATTGGAATATATCACAGAATATATATTATATATATATATATATATATATTTACTATAATATTATGTATTACATACGGTACATAATATATATGTAAATTACATATTAATAATAGAATAACACTTTTTGGATATCTAAGAAGAATCAATATGAGTTGCATTATTATTTTAGTATCATTAATAAACTATAATAATTTTTGTTAATAATTTAAATGGTATTTTATATTTTCTGTTTTCATTTTAGTAAAAGTTTTAGTAATTGTGGTTTGTTTTCATCATTTTTATTACTTTTTTATTTTAAGCATGTACTTCAAAATAAATTAAACGAAAATGAGAATTGTTGCCTTGGCAAGTAGCTGAAATAAAACTGAAATTAAATAAAAAGTTGAAGTTTTCTTTCAAGTTGAAGTTGAAGCTTGCTTTCTTTCTTTCTTTCTTTTTCAAGTAATGAATTTTGTATGGTTTTAGCTTCAGTTAACAATAATGTTAAATGCTTATCATCAAAATAATTACAATATTTTCCAAACCGTGCAGCCATAAAGGACAAATAGGTACACATTGTAAGCAAGCATTTGCGCGACATCTCAGACTTACCTGTTGAGTTGAGGCGGGACGCTTTGGATGCGATTATCACACAGAACTAGGTAACTGAGGCAGGGTAAGTTAGCTAGTTCAGCAGGGATGGAGGAGATCTGGTTACCGCCCAGATACAACAGCTCTAAGCTAGAGAGGGAAAGAAGGGTTGTGGAAGGGTTGTCACAAAATGTTATAAACAAAAAGTCAAAATAGTGACAAAATCACAGTAAGCACACAGTTGTACTGTATACTGTAACTAAATTTGAATAATTTTACTTATTTGGGCCTCCCTGGAAGTTTGCCAATGTCCCCTAATGGACCCTGACCTTCTAATAAGATCCACTGCATTAAAGTACATTAAAAATCAATAGTAATTCCGCCCTATGGTTACTGCCACTGATAAAGGATAAGTGGAGGTTTCTTATCCAGGTAGGAAGCCTTCCAGTGAGGAAATGTAGACGTGCAAAAAAGATCACCACTAACACGCAAAGGCTATGAGGAAATTGTTCAACCTTCAGCTGTTTTTAAGCCAATTCAGATCAATGTTTCATGATAACGAAGATATCTTCTGCAAACATCCCTATTGTTGTATCACAAACACTTCTGTGCTAGACAACACACATCCAGTACTTTATGGGATGACTATATTATAGTTTTGTACCTTTGTCTTTTCTACCTCAAATCAAAGTTTGTAACACTGTGATTCATCTCAAAAGTTGATTTAGTTCATTGCTGAGAATCTTTTTAAACTGCCATGGAAATGAAAGGAATTCTTCCTTTACTAAAGAATGAGGCACTGAGAGCAAAGGAGTGAGTGAGAGATCTTCTAGCGTTTTACCCTACTGGCTACTTTGTCCATTTGTTGTCCTCCCTGAAGAGAGGCATTCATTTTTGCTTCAATACCTCATTCCCTTCTCGGCTCAGTCTCTACAATTACCACAGCAGGCAGAGATGGCAGAGGGAAAAGAGGCCCAGATCTCTTGAAAAGGACCAACTCTGTGTGTAATGTGGGCCAACAGGGCACATCTCTTTATGACGGGATGGCTCGCAGCCAAGTCGGCCTCAGCAGACTCACGGTTCCAGCACGGCTCTACTGAGGCCACATGGCAAACTGATCCTGCGGCTCTGAGAACTGAGAGCTTCCTATTCACTCTCACTGTCAGTGCAGTGAACAGAGCGAGCAAAAGCCCAAATCAGAGACTTTTCTGTGTTTAGCTGAAAAGAAGCTCTTCACTGTCATGGCATTACAACTGGATTTTAATATAAGCAGATGATACTTGCATCATAAATGCACTACCATTTAAAGTTATAGAAAGAAAACTCTTATAATCACCAAGGATGCATTTATTTGATCAAAAATACAGTAAAAACAATCATATTTTAAAATTACAATTATAATTTCAAATATCTGTTTTATAACTTAAAATACTTTAAAATGTAATTTATTCCTGTGATGCAAAGCTGAATTTTCAGCATCATTACTCCAGTCTTCAGAGTCACATGACCCATCAGATCTTCCAGCTGCAGACTACATGTAGACTGTATGATGTTTGTCTGCTGTTTCCCATATCAGTCATTGCCACAATCAGTTAATAACGTACCGTAATCATCAACCACTGGGCTGGTAGACCGTGAGTCATGCTCTGGGAGCTCCATTTCCTTGACCTTGCGAAATGTGTTTATTAATATGCACATGACTAATAAATAAGACGACACTGATAAGGTTCAGAATGAACTTGCCAGCATAAGGAAGCAGGTATTTGGTAAACAAAGGTTAGCAAAGAAACGCATCCACTAACAAGTAAACAATTCCAAGCCTTGAACCAAACTAAACAGATTTGAGATAAATCACAGTATTAGTGTGAAGAAGAAAAAAGTATATGAAAACAAGACAAAGCTATAAGACTTCCAAATGGCGTATGATTTCATTGGCTAATTATTATTTTTTTTTTTACTCTGTTCACAGCCTGAATAAAAAAAAAAAAAAAAAAAACTACGAATTTGACTTATATGTTGATATATGTCATATAAAACTGATACAACTGATACAATTCGTTTTATGTGAGGGGCCCGACTGTTCAGGACACTGTTCAATTGGCACTGTGACAGAACTACTGAGAAAGAGCTCGGGGACACTTTAAAGAAGCTAACATATGAAGGAAACAAGTGAAGGTAATCGTCAACATGACCTCTTTTTTTTGCACACATTGCACTTTGTTCAGAGCACAAGTTATAGAGAGAGAAAAAGGCAGCCTTGTCTTTTGGATCATACACTTCTGAAGTTGCATCAGCCGGAACACAATGATTTACTTTGCAACAGAAGTACAGCATGTTACATTCCCAATTATTTACTGTGTCATGTCATTGTGTCAGGCCTATTTCACATTCCTCTTGTACTTCTGTGGTTTAGCATAAAAAGCATACGTATTAGTATGGGACAGACATCCAGAATAGAAGATTAGAGTCCCTAATAAATTAAAGATGAAAAATGAGTCCTTTTTCTGGTTTAATACGAGAGTACGACCTATAAATTATCAGTGACCGATCACAGGTCATATTATTTCAAAAGATTTATTACCAGTCATACTTTCAGACAAGTTGGGTAACTTATGCTGACTTCACGGTACCTCTCAAAATCCCTGCTGTTGTAACATCAGGACACAGTCAGAACACACAACACATTTGCACCTCATCTTTCATCAAATAACTAATAATCACCATTTTCAACACTGAAACATCCATTTAATCAGTCAACCTACAGATCAGAGAGACCATATTTGTTTTACAGTATCTTTTGGACTTTTAGATATGATCAGGTCGAACTCAGACACTGAAATTACAAGCGTCTCAGACCCAGACAATTATAACTTGATTATATACACAAGACAATAAAACTGAAATAAAGAGTTCAAGTAATTTGATCAGTGAGGGAGTTGCTACATAAATGCTATCACATTAGGCCACCGTGATAATAGTCACTTTTGCCTTGATGACATATCTAAAAAGAATACTCATATATTAGAAGAGCTTTTATAGCAAATATTTAGGAATATTTACTATTTATGTGAACATTTGCATCACGGCGCAAAATATTTTTTAATCCGATTAAAATTTTTTTTTTTTTTTCCCCTGTTTATCATACTACACCACCTCTTCCAATCCACTCTAAATTTAATTTGAATCAAGCTCAATTTGATTTGATTATTTAGATTTAGCCATCAATCTAACATTACTAGTACTAACATTTTTTGGTTGTGAGTTGTGGATGTGAGTATTTGTGTGTCAAATCAAATAACCATTTTAGTCATTATAGCAATTTACACTTCCTGATATTTACTGTTTTTCCCCACCTAAAATGATGTCACTTCCTGGAGCATGACGTCATTATGTGACTAAAAAGTTGGCACTCAGGTGCATTACAAAAAATAACATCTGCTCAAGGTGGTGAAATTATTTGAAATTAATATTACGATATAATTGATACAATTATAAAACACTTAGTTTGCTCTTTTGTTCAACAAATTAGGATGTATAAGATTAGTGACACTGAACTACTTCACAGGAATGACTTAGAAAGTTAGGCTATTTAATCATTAGACTTTAATTAGACCGAGCACACCTGACAAGCCACAGGTGCAAAGTGTAGTGCGGCAGTCCTCGTGAGTTCCCTATCTAGGCTGTGCAGTGTTTTGAGAAAGTCAAGGTGCGTGCAGGTGTTTGTGCATTAAGTTACCTGGAGAGACTCTCGATCTCTGCGGGGATGCTCTTCAGTCGGTTTCCTCCCAGAGACAGAGACTGCAGTCGCAGCAGCTGCAGACACTGGCTCGGCATCTCCTCAAACCTGTTCCCACTCAAATTCAACACTTCCAGCTGCAGAGAGCCAAAGTGCTTGGGCAGAGAAAACTCATTCAAACGATTGTTCTTGGCTATGAGGGTTTTGAGTTTGGTCAGTCGCGTAATGTCCTCGCAGATGACCGACAGCGTGTTGTTACTGATGTCGAGAAACTCCAGGTTAGAGAATAAAGAGATGGACTCGGGTAAAACCGTCATTCGGTTGTAACACAGGTACAGCTGCTTCGTGTCTTTCCGTCGTTTCTCGCTGACCGTGTCCAAACTGTTATTGTTCAGATTTAAACGGGACAGATCTAAAACACTCTCGCTGCTGCTGCTGGATCCTTCAAAACCCTCCATTTTAACAGCCTATAACGGAGAAAAGACCCTTTTCTTCTGGTTCAAGCTGTTTCTCAACACTTCGTCCGAGTTTACTTCCAACACCGAGCGTCCCGATCTTCCATGTGTAACCTAAATAACTCGGCCTAATGACAGCATTCACACATTACAGTCATTATCAAAGACTGTCTGTCTGTCTATCAAGCGTTCAGTATTTAACATTAATGTTTCTGGCCTCAACTGGAGTTTGGCTCCACCCGACTGAATTAACCCTTTACTAGAACGATAGAGTTAACTAACATCTTTTATAGCAAATAACTCTAACAAACTTTCCTTTCTTCTCTTTCAGAACGACTTATCAAGTCTCATCTCTTTAAAAAAAAAAAAAAAAATCCATGAAATTAATCAAAAGCATTTCTTTTCTTCAGCTTTTAGGGTCCCTTTGCTGGTTATGCAAGCACAGCTTAGATTTCATTATGCAAGAAGTCAGTGAGTTTCTTTTCGTAACCCATCCAATTTTCTTTTTTTATCTAACAGGGTCAATTCGAGGCGGTAGAGTTTTCATAACTTTGACTGCTTATTTTTTAACAGATAGATTTAATACTACAAGGGAGTACATTATGTCAAACAAGTCATGTTTTGTAACTGGTTTCCCTAAGAAAACTGAAGGAACACTGAAATAAAGCTATAAAATATAAATATTAGATAAAAACTTAGAAAAAAAAAAATAGAAATGTTTAGCTGGGAACTAGTAGCCTACTAAAGTGACTGAAACTAGAACTAAAATAAATGAATAAATAAATAACCTTTTATTAGCTACAATGAAAGCTGAAAATATGTAAACAAAGGTTAATTCAAAATTTTAATAAATACTGTAATAGTCTATAAATAATACTAAGATAATCCTAGAAACTAGGCCTATATATGTCTAATAGCACACTTTTCAGGCCTGTTTAACCTCACTAAAAATTCAACAAACTAAAATTGAAATGTTGAAGTGATGCAAAGTTACAATCAGCAGTGATTTAATGGCATTTTATTGACCGCTGAATCTAATTACTGGTGTAAAACTAAAATCTCTAAAAACTGACTAGAAATTATAAATTGGAATGAAATAAATGGATTAACACAAAAACATTATGAAAACCTATTAACAATGCTTTTTTTTTTTTGTGCAATAATATGTCTTTCATGTAACAAATTCTTACAGCCACTTGTGAATTGAGGGAAATATGTATAATAAGCCACATTCAAAACAGTTGTGCAGGACAGTATTTCTTTCCAGGAACATAACTAAAAGGACACAACAGTTCGTAATAAATTTTTGTGAGGCTTAAGATATCAAACGGTCGTACAATTTATTTTTTATTACATTATTATTAGCACAAATTACATTTCAAATAATTATCAGAGAAGTAAATATGAATAAAACAAAACAAGAGTTTTTACAATAAAATGCTTTAATTCTGCCCCATTGAATAAGACAATCATACAGACATATAAAAGGCAATTACTAGTTGTCTAACGTAATACTGGAAAATTCATGTGCACTGTGTCCTATATTAGGTGGTTTATACCTACAGAAGAAGCCACTTCATCCATGGCACACTGTTTGTGTATATAAGGCACTCATTACCACAAAGGATCCGTACTGTTAGTGGAATTTAGTGGAAATTAAACGAACACACACACACACAAATGCATTTTGCACACACACACTCAAATTCTCTAGCGTGGGTAAGAATGCAACTACACTACAGAGGCAATAGCGAATCTAATTCTTATTCTGACAGTTATTTTACGTAAAAGGTATAAAGTAGTTGCTGGGTCCAGAGTAGTGGTACACCTGGAGGTTTTCGTACAACAATTTAAACATCAAGCTTTGGTTTCAGATCACTCCATCTGTACTCAGTCCCAACTGCTTTATTTCTTATAAATCTGGCTTGTTAGTTCATTTTTGGTGGGACTGAGCACAGCGTGAGAGTTTCAGCATGAACTGCCTCTAGCAACTAATATACATACAAGCTCAAGCGTAGCCAATGCATCTGTGCAGCAGTTTTCTACTAATGGAGGTGATCTACTCTAATCAAAGTCGCTAATGGCAGAAAAAGCATGTTTGTCAAGTAATAATAACATGGTGGGTTTGTTTTCCCATAATGATATTAAATTCAAAGGCATTGCCTGCTCTCTCCACTGAGCCACGCTGTCTCTGCTTCTAGTGTTGTATATCCTACCGAGCGTTATCTACCATCTAAAGCAAGAGAGCAAAGCAGCAAACAGAGGAATACTAACATTAGCACCTTTACGAAAGGTCTCAAGACTATGACTGCCTTCAAGATGAGAGTGAAAGAGAGAGCGGCCACAATAAGCTTCATTTGGTTTGCATTTATATCCATCAAGCTCCTACTAGCATGAGTATCTACCATCTGACTGAAGGATATCTCTCGTTCTGAAGCTCTAAAGTCACAGTTTGATGGATGAACCCGTGTTGTTTTGCTCTCTCAGCATCACTCTCGAACCCTTTCCTATTCTTTTTTCTTCTTCTATTGCCATTGTCTCAATCAAAAAAAAAAACAAAAAAAAAAAAAAAACATTTCCACATATAACTGTAGACAGACAAACAAATAAATGGTATAAAGAATAATACATAAAATCAAACAATAGTGAATAAAACAAGGGCCCCCATTACAAAGTGCCGAGGCCTGTTTGGAGTGACACAATCAAACAATTTACAGCACTCAAAGACACACAAATGAACAAACAAAGCTAATGAAATACGTAGAAAAGTAAACCGTACATTAACCAGAGAATAGATGCGGTATGGATAGCAATAAAAGTAATAACCGATCTATAAAAAAAATGGTGTGATTCTTCCAATAACAGTACATAATCTCAGGAATCCTGATTGTGATCAGTGGGAGAGGAATTAGTCCACGTCATCTCCCTCCTCGTGTCTCGGTCCTGTTTTAGACCTCCTTTGTGCTGGTCTTCATCTTCTCCACAGTCTCCTAAAGGAGGAAAAACGTTATAAATCTGCCTCAGGCAATCAAACTGACTGCATCAGCTTATATTTCCCTCTGAAAATCAAAAAGCGGTTTGTAAAATGACATGTAACAGCTCACGAGGAAGGTCACCACCTGCAGTTTACAGCCTCTAAAAAGTGTATTAGTCAGTTGAAATGACAAACTAAGTCCTGCCTCAGGCTCAGGGAAACCTGCCTGGACTTGAACTAGCCAGTTCTGGATTTTTGTGTCAATGATATCTACACATCAAAACACCACTTACTATGCAAGTCGCATTATTTTGTGGTTAATGTTACTTCACTTTACTTATTTTAAGAGCGTAAGTGTGACAGCATAAAATTCTCCTTAAATCAGTAAGCTCCAGTTTTACTGAGGGGTCCAGTGTCTGTTTGCCTGCATCACATTATGTGAAGTGATAAATACCAAGTAAAAACACATTTTCTAAATGCTGACAATCTTGTAAGGCATGACCGTAATGTCTAAAATGGAATCCCATAAGTGACTAGTTACGAAAATTAAACACAGGCAGCACCACACAGAGAAACTTAGTTTACTAGATGTTTAAAATATTGGCTTACTTAAAGGGATAATTCACCCAGAAATGAAAATTCTGTCATCATTTACTCACCCTCAAGTAGTTCCAAACCTGTATGAATGTGTTTGTTCTGCCAAACACAAAGGAAGATATTTTGAAGAAAGTCTGTAACCAGGCTGTTTTGGGGCACCATTGGCTTCCATAGAAATATATGGAAGTCAGTGGTGCCCCAGAACTGCTCTGTTTCCCACATTCTTCAGAATATCTTCCTTTGTGTTCAGCAGAACAAAGACACTCATACAGGTTTGGAACTACTTGAGGGTGAGTAAATGACAGAATTTTCATTTCTGGGTGAACTATCCCTTTAAAATATTGGGTAAGTTGTTTTAATGTGATTAAATTACACTTCTGTTCAAAAGTTGTAAATATGAAAAGAACAGAATTTATTTGAAACAGAACTCTTTTGGAACATTACAAATGTCTTTGTCACATTGGATCAATTGAATTAATCACTGCTGAATAGAAGTATATATTAATTGTATAGTAAATATTAATTTCTTAGGATTTTTTTGGTAGTATATGTTTTATTATTTTTTTTTCTAGTGCTGAATGAAATATTAATGTATTTATGGCATTTTTTAGCCTTTAGTAGACAAGACATTCAGGGATAGATAGGAAGCAATTTGACATTTTATTTATAATAAATGAATGAGATTAATTTGCTGTGAATGAAGTCAGTCAGCTGACCTGATGCTTGTTGAGTTCAGCCACACGGCGGGTCCATTCCTCCTCAGTCATCTCCTGATCCCCATCAGTGTCAATAACTGGGGTTTTCTCTGTGGAGAGAATCAGTCTCCTCATCAGTTTATTATAAAATGGAATCAGTACTGCGCATGCAGTGGTGACAAGTCATATTTCAATGGCCTGTATTATTGATGCTTCCTGAAATATAATTAGGTCCCAGTCTTCTTTCGCTTTGAGTAGAGTGCAAACTGGCACAGCTTACCCCACTCTCTCCTGTTCTATTATGAATTTGGTGATTTAAACTCACCATCACAAGTCATGGCAGTGCAGACCCAATTTCCACATGCGCAGACGCAGCGGTTGCACTCCACCTGCGTCTCGGCTCCATCCTCATAGGTCTCATCTTCCAGAGCACACTCTGTAATAACACAAAACATGTTACCACAATGATTTTCAAAATGAGGCTCCAAAAAAATTAAATCTTCATTACCAACTCTATATTACACTAAGCTGAAATCAGCAAAAGCTGTCTGAACATCACCATTTGAAAGGCTTGCATTGCAAGGCTGTGTCTGCAACCAAATAACTGTATGTCTGTGTCCCAGATTCCCAAATACAAAACAGGAAATTACTGTGGAATGACTATGCCGCTGCAACCATCCAGGAGAAACTAGAGTAAATGAATATGAAGAGTGCGGTTCTCAACCATCACGGCAAGTCAAATCAAAAGCAGAAGCCAGGACATCTGCTTTTGATTCTGATCTGATGTGACACAGCAATGCTGCTATGAATGCTATAGTTTACTGTCAACAGAATTTATAAATGTCATATATCCTTCTTCTGATCTTTATATTCTTCTCTAGTATGTCCTTTTTATATCATGTGATGAGTCAGAAGCGATCGGATCCATTTGCAGCTTTTATTAAGAATAGTCAGACAATACAGGGTCAAATACCAGCAAGGCAGAACAGCAGGGGCTAGGCAGAGACCGAGTCAAATACCAGGCAGAAGATCAGGTCAGGCGGCTAGCAAACACAGTCTAGGTGAAACAATCCGAGGTCAGGGCAAGCAGAGAACAATCAGGAAAAACAGGAAACAGTCCAAGGTAAAGTACACAGAAATCAACGTGTATACAGAAAGTACACGGGTATAACGCTCAGAAATGATGGCCAGGGCAAATCAAGACTTCGCAAAGAGTCTCTGTGTGTGAGTGGCTGATATGCGTGTGTGTAAATGAGATGCAGGTGGATGATCAATCAGTCCCAGGTATGAGGATGATGGGACTGATTGATGGGACTGAGGGAGGCGGTACGGGAACCTCCTCTGTAACAGAGCTCTCCCCCTGCGAGCGGCTCCTGACGCGAGGAAGCAAACGACGCCGGGGTCTCCCACGGGGTTGGGGGGCCGGTTTCTCCGGATGCGGGGTCAAGGGTATCTCCAGCGTTGACCCAAGATCGCTCCTCCGGACCGAACCCCTCCCAATCGACCAGATACTGGAGGGTACCGCCCCGGCGTCTGGAGTCTAGCAACTCGTGCACTCGATACACCTCCTCGCCGTCAACCAGGAAAGGCAGGGGGGGCTGTGGTCTGGCTCCCTCCTCTGTCTCTTCTCTCGGGCCACCAGCGGGTTTCAGAAGTGATACATGGAATGTGGGAGAAATACGATAGTTAGAAAGCAGGTCCAAACGAAATGATACTGGAGATATTTGTCTAGAAATTTTGAAGGGACCAACATACCTGGGACTGAGCTTTTTACATGCAAGTCGAAGGCGTAGATCTTTAGTTGAAAGCCAGACCCACTGGCCTGGGGTGTATTCGGGATTGGGACGTCGGTGTTGGTTGGCTTTTTGTTCTTGACGTCTTACGGCATGAAGTAGATGAGTGTGAGCCCGGTCCCAGACCTCCTCGCTGTGTTGCAATCAATCAGTGACTGAGGGTAGTTCGGTGGGTTCGCCAGACAAGGGAAACAGTGGAGGTTGGAAGTCCAGAATGCACTTGAAAGGGGTCATACCTGTGGCGGGTTTCATCAATGAGTTTTGAGCATATTCTGCCCATAGCAAGTACCTGCTCCAGTCTGATTGTTGTTGTTGACAGTATGATCTGAGGAATCGTATCACCTCCTGATTCAGGCGCTCAGTTTGCCCGTTGGATTGGGGATGATAGCCGGATGTGAGGCTGATGTCAACGTTGAGATGCTTGAAAAAGGCGGACCATACCCTGGAAGTGAACTGGGGACCACGATCAGATACTATGTCTTCGGATAATCCATAGAAACGGAACACATGATTGCAGAGTAATTCAGCGGTTTCGAAGGATGTGGGAAGTTTAGGCAGCGGAATCAGACGGCAGGCTTTGGAGAATTGGTCTACGACGGTGAGTATAGTGGTGTTACCCTGGGAATTGGGTAGGTCGGTGATGAAATCAATGGCACTGTGAGACCAAGGTCGATGTGGTGTAAGTAGTGGATTGAGTAAACCGGCTGGAAGTTGTCAAGAGGATTTGGATGTGTTGCATGTGATACAGTTCTGGATATTTGGTTGTGTCAGTCAGCAACGTGGACCACCAGAATCGGTTCCTGAGCAGATTTTCAGTGGCGGTGATTCCAGGATGACCTGAACTAAGCGTCACGTGTAATTGGGATAGTAGTCGTGGTCGAAGGGATTCAGGGACATAGGTGAGGTTAACAGGGCATTCGGGAGGCGGTGGATTTTGAAGATTCAGATGTTCGATCTCAGTTATGATATCCCATTGTACTGGGGCTAAGAGCAGCTTTTCGGGAATGATATTATCGTTGGAGATGGATTGGATTGTTTCCTCAGTTTGGCGAGAGAGCGTCAGCCTTGGTGTTCTTGGTGCCTGGTCGATAGGTTACAGTGAAACGAAACCTTGTAAAAAACAATGCCCATCTGGCCTGTCGGGGATTTAAACACTTGACTGAGCATAGATACTCCAGATTTTTATGATCCGTGAGAACGAGGAATGGGTGAGAAGCTCCCTCCAGCCAATGACGCCATTCTTCAAGCGCTAATTTCATGGCAAGATGTTCACGATTGCCCACATCGTAATTCCGTTTCGCAGTTGTTAGTTTTCGGGAGAAAAAGGCACACGGATACATCTTCGCTGGTGACCCATGACGTTGAGACAGTATTGCCCCTACCCCCGTGTTCGAAGCGTCGACCTCCACAATGAACTCACGTTCAGGGTCGGGGTGTCGAAGGATGGGTGCGGACGTGAACCGAGTTTTGAGTTCATCGAATGCTTGATGTGACTCTGGTGACCAAGTCAATCTAGCAATGTGACGTTTAGTCATGGTTGTCAGAGGGGCGGCCATCGTCTGTAGAAATTTGCAAATCCTAGGAAGCGTTGCAACTCTTTCATTGTCTGGGGCTGTGGCCATTCCAGGACTGCTTTGACCTTCCTTTCGTCCATTGCTACCCCCTGCTGGCTGATAACGTAACCGAGGAACGAGGTGCTGGTCTGATGGAATTCACATTTTTCAGCTTTGACGTAGAGGTAGTATTGCATGAGACGAGATTTTAGCACTGATCTGACGTGACGAATGTGTTCCTCCTGAGTGTTTGAATAAATCAGGATGTCATCAATGTATACGATTACCCATCTGTCGAGCATGTCACGGAAGATGTCGTTCATGAATGACTGGAAGACTGACAGACTGTTGGCAAGGCCGAAGGGCATAACCAAGTATTCATAGTGCCCACTAGTGGTTGAAAAGACAGTTTTTCATTCATCACCTTCTCGAATACGAATCAGGTTGTAGGAATTGCGTAGATCTAACTTGGTGTAATACTTGGCCCGGCGAAGCTGTTCTAGCGTGGCTGGAACAGGGGCAGTGGATAGCGGAACTTAATGGTGATATCGTTGAGGCCACAGTAATCAATGCACGGCCGCAAGCCTCCATCCTTTTTCTTTACAAAGAAGAACCCGGCTGAAGTAGGAGAGGTCGAGGGTCTGATGAAACCTTTGGCTAATTCCTCCTCAATGTAGAGCTTCATGGCTTTGGATTCTGATTGTGATAACGGGAAAATTCTACCTTTGGGAGGAATGGCACCGGGCACTAAGTCTATGGCACATAGGGAGCCGAGATGCCTTTTTCTTACCGAACGCCTCAGTGAGATCAGAGTACTCTGAGGGCAGGTTTAGATGGTCTGTACTCTGAAAAGGCGGGGCAGGAGCATGACTGGAAACTCGGGGAATCTTTGAGAGACAACGGTCGTGGCAGGTAGTGTCCCATTGAAGTATTTGTCCCTCTCTCCAAGAGATGTGTGGATTATGTGAGCGCAGCCAGGGTAATCCGAGAATTATAGAGTGATTGGGTGAGTGAATGACAGAGTCGGATGAATTCATAGTGCAGGGTTCCTATTTGCAACTTGACTTCCTCGGTGATGCGTAGAACCCTTCCTTTACCGAGAGGGGGGCCATCTAGCGCCTCCACTGCCAGGAAGGAGTTACAGGGAGTTACAGTTTCAGTTTTTGTTGCAAGGCGAAATCATGTGATACAAAAAGTTACCGGCTGCCCCAGAATCTATCAGAGCAGTCGTGGCAATTATTTTGTCTTGAACAAATAACTTGACTGGTAACTTAATGCTTGATGCAGAAGTTGTAATATGAGGATTGACACTCACCGATCGAGTACTGGAAGACGGACGGACAGGGCAGGAGGTTTTCATGTGTCCGGTTTGCCCACAATAGAGACACAGTTGGTTCTCCATGCGGTGTTCTCGTTCCTCAGGTGTGAGGTGAGTAAATCCTAGTTGCATGGGCTCGGCTGCGGTGGTGGTTTTGGGCATGTAGCGGGCTGTGGCTCGAGTTGACCGTCGAGAGCGGATCAGATTGTCAATGTGGATGGCGAGATCAACTCTTTCCCTCATCCCGGCAGGCCAGCTCTGACTGAAGCTCTAGATTCAATTCCCTCCGAAATAAGAGCTTTAGTGTGTCCTCTACCCATGTAGTCTGAGCCGCAGGTGTTCGGAAGAGCAGAGCGTACTCGGCGGCCGATTTTCTCCCTTGAGAGAGCGTTAACAGTTGGTCACCCGCACTTCTCCCATCGGCTGGATGTTCGAAAACATCGTGGAACTGTTGGAGGAATGTATCGAAGGTAGGAAATGAAGAACCGTCCATCCTCCAGACAGCGGTGACCCACTCCAGCGCCTTCCCGGTGAGTAACGAGCAAATGAAAGCAATGCGGCTAGAGTCTGTGGGGTACAGCGAGGGCTGTTGATTAACAAAAACCGAACACTGGAGTAGGAAGCCTTTGCATCTGGCAGGTTCACCATCAAATTTTTCGGGAAAAGCGAGTCGTGGGCTAATTGGGGTTGTCTGACCAGGTGGGGAGCTATTGAGGATTGGGGGCTGCTGAGAGGTGGCCTCGGGTGATGATATGCGGAGTCCTTGCAGTGCTTTGACCAGTTCCTCGGTTAACTTAGTAAGCCGGTGTAACTGGTGCTGGTGCATGGCGAGCTGTGAGGCTTGTGCCGTTAGCTCTGTGGATAATTGCACAAGCGCTGCTGGATCGCTGTGGGGCGAAGTCTTCTGTTGTGATGAGTCAGAAGCGTTCGAATCCATTTGCAGCTTTTATTAAGAATAGTCAGACAATGCAGGGTCAAATACCGGCAAAGCAGAACAGCAGGGGCTAGGCAGAGACAGAGTCAAATACCAGGCGGAAGATCAGGGCAGGCGGCTAGCAAACACAGTCCAGGTGAAACAATCCGAGGTCAGGGCAGGCAGAGAACAATCAGAAAATCAGGAAACAGTTCAAGGTAAAGTACACAGAAATCAAACACGGGTATAACGCTCAGAAATGATGGCCAGGGCAAATCAAGACTTCGCAAAGAGTCTCTGTGTGTGCGTGGCTTATATGTGTGTGTGTAAATGAGGTGCAGGTGGATGATCAATCAGTCCCAAGTATGAGGATGATGGGAAATGGAGTCCGAATGGAAATGGTTAATATTCAGGGGATGGCTCCCTCTGGTGGTGCGAGGGAGGCGGTACGGGAACCTCCTCTGTAACAGTGACACACAGAGGTTAAGTTCTGAGCAGTGTTATTTTTAGTATTGTTTATATATCATATTTTGAATTAGTTTTAGTAGTTTTATGTTTTTGTCATTTCTATAAGTTGTTGCTTTTAGTATCTTTATTTAACTTTATATAATTTTGTATTGTAGTTTTAATAATTTTAGTCTTTCAACTTTAACTTTTTTAGTTTCATCTGATATTTATATTTTATTTTATTTCAGCTTATTTCAATTGCAAAAACAATTTAGTTTCATTTATCAACATCAGCACTGGTTTTAAGATTGCATGTGTAAAAGTTGCTTTATTTGATGCCAGAGAAGGCAGCTCCTCCCACTGAACTTTCACCTAGTTCTGCATCTGGAGTCTGAGGAACATTCTGTGGAAGAGCGGAAAACCCCGCGTTCTCTCCCTCTCTGTTTCACAGAACTACAATTCTGGGAAAACTCTGGAATGTAACTTTGAATATAAGAAGAATCTTCAATAAGGAAGCAAAACGTCCAACTCTGAAAGAATTAAAATTGCTCCTTGACAGTAAAAAAAGCACCATGGCTTTGTTTACACTGCTAATAAATCTTGACTGTCCACATTGTCATTATGCAAGCTATGGAATCATTTGTTCACATATGTGGCTTGAATTTCAGCTGTCATGTGTTTTTGTGCTGCTCAGAGTTTCTGGATGCAACAACATTTCTGACTTTTGCCTGCTGGCTCAACAAAGACTTTGTAAACTTCATGCTGGTGCAGACAGATGCAAGAAAGACAGAGACTTACTCTTCTCAGGAGGGTTGAAGCCTGGTTTCAGGCAGTTGAGGAACTCATCAAAGCTCAGTTTCCAGTCTGCGTTCTCATCTGAGAGCTCAATAAGAGCGTCCACACAAAGGCTCCTGTGAGACACATGTATGGATCATTTATACATTCCTTTCAGAACAACACATTTTATTCAGATGTGATCACAAGGGTCAAAAATACAAGACTTGTTTGTGTTTTCAATACATTATCTAGCTAACCGGATATGCAGTAGTGCACAGTTGTGCAGTGAAATGTTTGCTTGGCTTTATCAGTGTTTGTAGATGGGAGTTTTTTTCCCCCTCCGGCTCATCCTGACAGACAGATGGACACAAACTCACATAACCTCTACTGTGAGAGAAACAGGAAGAAGTCCAGCGTAAAAGATGATTATGTTGATAATAACTATGGTGTAGGCTAGTGGTTAAAATGATTGTTCACTCAAAAATGTAAATCCATTCGTCATTTAGAAAAGATTATATTTTGAACTATATCATAGCTTCTCTTTTGCATTTCAACGAACAGTTGCTTTAAAATATTGAAGATTTGGTTATTCTTGGAAACCATATGTCACAACAGACTGCATTCATAAGTTTGGCGTCGGTATCGGTACCATCTCTTATGCTCATTAAAGCTGCATTGATTTGATCAAAAACATAGTAATAGTAAAAAGTTTTTCTAAAACAGTAATATTGTGAAATATTACAATTAAAAATATATATTTTAATATAGATTAAAATGTAATTTATTCCTTTGATGCAAAGCTAAATTTTCAGCATCATTACTCCAGTCGTCAGTGTCACATGATCCTTCAGAAATCATTCTAATATGCTGATTTGCTGCTCAAGAAACATTTATTAGTTGAAAACAGTTGAGCTGCTTAATATTTTTGTGGAAATGGTGATAGATTTTTTTTATTTGACTTATTTTTTACATTTTGTGGAATTATTTGATGAAGAGAAAGTTCAAAATGAACAACATTTATTTCAAATACAATATTATATCAATACAATATTATATTCAAATACAATACAAATATTTGTGTTAAAGTCTTTTTTTTTTTTTTAATTAAATTCTTACTGACCCCATCTTTTTGAACGGTAGTGTACATATGCACACTAGTTCTGTGTGATTATGTGACTGTTTTAACCTGAGCAGGCGGTTGTTCTCCTCTTCAGCGTAAGAGTTCATCTGAACGGCTGTTTCATTATGCTGAATGAACTTGAGCAGCTCTGCAGAATCCAGCTGAGAGTCTCCGTTATCATAATTCTATAAGAGACAAAAAATAATTTTTGTACACTTCAGTTTCAGTCAGGTAGCAGTTCCAGTGGGGTTATCATCTGTATGTTATTTGAAGAGAGGAACAGGAAATGAGACTGAAATGGGATTGGGATTGTGAGACGCGGCAGGCCCGACTCTGAGCGCTGAGGTCATCTACTCTCTGTGCAGTTTGCTCTGATAACTGATGTATCTATCATTTCAGCTTTCTACTGAATCATCTGCAAATGTGTGTATGGCAGCAGGTCTAGATGAGAGAGGAATCCAGATTGTGTGCTACAATATATGGACCCTTTTCACATTTCTGGGGCTCTCAGAAGAAAAAGTCATCATATTTGGGGAAACTTCTATAGTGGGAAATGGAAACTACAACAAATAATATTGTGTTCACTTTTGCTCCAATAGCAAAAGAAAAAAAATCAATGGCAGTGTTTCTATGACTTTACAAAAGAGGAAAAACATTGAGAGATAGACACCTGACACCTAAAACAGCCGTAGAAAATTCTTCAGTTTATATAGACACATAGACCAGTGATCATACATCAGCTACTTTGAAACTTACACATCATGCTGTCAGTTTAATCTTATCTCGGCAGTTTGTCAGGAGAATGTACTCTGCCTGGTACAGCTGATTTTGACATGTTCACCAGTAAACAAGAGGTAAAGGACATGTTTATGATTGTCAAACTTCCACCAATTGGAGGAATACTTCACTTAAAAATGACAATTCTGGCATCATTTATTCACCCTCGTGTTGTTACAAACCTGAAAAAGACTTTCTTCTGTGGAAGACAAAAGATGATATTTTGTGTAACGTTTCTGCTCTTTTTGTCCATACAATTAAAGTCGTTGGGGTCCAAATCAACATTTGACCCCACTGACTTCCACTGTATGGAGAAAAATATTTTCTTTTGTGTTTCATTTGTGGAAAGTCATTCAGGATTTGAATGAGTGAGAAAATAATAACAGAAATTCATTTCTGGGTGAACTATGCCTAATTATTTTCAGTGTTGGAACGGTTACATTAGAAATGTAATAGGTTACAGATTACAAGTTATTTAAAATGTAATAAGTAGTGTAACTACTTCAATGACTTTATTCAAGTAACGTAACTGATTACATCTGATTACAATTCTAAATTTCTAACGAATGTTTTCGACTGGTAATCATTTTGAAACATTTAAAGCAGGCAGGGTTAACCTTACAGCAGTACTCAACACTGATTACTGTCAGACTTTCAAAATCCTTCATCACTTGAATTAAGATTATAATAATTTAATTTTAAAGTGCAACCACCACAAAATCAGACGTTAGGACCTATTTTTACTTTGAGATCGATCTGAGGTTAAGATTTAAAATCATAAAATATAGTTTCATAGTTATGATACTGTTTTTGAAATCAAATCTGTGCATTGCTATGATAGGAAACACTGGCATCTATCAAAAAAGTTAATCTTAAAAAAAATAAAGCATATACATAAACCCAAACAAGAAATAATACAGTTATCCAATAAGAACGTGTCCTATTCTGTGTCGTAAACTCTTGAAACTTTGGTGTCTCATATTTTAGAGCAGTCACTGAAATTTTGAAAAAAAAAGGGATATCTGTATGTGTATGAAAATATTCAGACGTAACCCCCTTTGTAATCATTAACATTTTCATTAATAAGTAATTTGTAATAAGTAATAATGTAATTGATTGACATTTTTTTCTCAGTAACTGTAACAGATTACAGTTATAGTTACGTAATTCTGTTACATGTAGCTAGTAACTCCCCAACACTGATTATTGTAGAGAAAGACGTCTTAAATGATCAGATAAAGCTGATTTGACCAGCATATGGATTATTGGTTTGGTGATAGTGTTTAGTCAGATGTATGGATTGTGCTGACAGCTGTACAGGCTTGTTCTTCAGCTCTCTGAGTGCAAAGGTGAGCTAATATTGAAACAGACTGATTCATCGAAAAAGCATGACTGCCCGCTGCGCAAACAGAAGTCGATTTAGGTGTATTTTACACGCCTTAGGAAGCTGTCAGAAAAATGATGTGGCGCGTCCTGAAGGCACTTTGAAGAGCGGCAGGAGGGCGCAGAGATTGCCTGGTGGAGGGTAACATACACAAAGCCCTGACGATGAAGGGACCAAAGCAAATGGCTGCTTTTATGCTACAAAAAATGTCATTCCTTTCACTGAAATACACTGAATACACTTCAGTCAGGAATCAAACATTTGTGTTTGTACATTTATAAACATTTGGAAACCAAAAAGTTCACATTTCATGTTCTGCTTCTGTTATGATGTTAATATTTCTGCATATTGTTGGGCTTTATAAGTTATTTTGAAAATTTTTGAAAAGACACCCAGATGAATAGGGTAAAAATTGGGTAAAAAATTAACTAATAAACACAACTATATTTTACTAGTTGATTGATTACATTAAGAATTGCAGACATTTTGTTGTAATGAAATGGGATAAATATGCAAATAAGTAATCTAACTGTCTAATTAAAGATGCACTAATTTTCATAATGTGTTATAAAATGATAATGACAGGTGAATGATACATGAACAAACCTTCAGAAAATAAATAAAACTGAAAAAAAAAAAAACTGAAAAAAAAAAAGTTTGGTGTAAGTGCTACTGAAATGTCTGGCTCAGTGTATGTACTATAGATACAAACAGATAAATATAATAAACACTTAAATATGTATTTTTCATGTTACTTCACTATACAAATTCGTTCTGGTTTAATGTTGTAAATGACTGTCTGCACACACCTTGAAATACTTGAGGAGTATATCAGTGAAGTTGGAGCCCTTAGTGAACCAACCATCTGGAACAACCTCGGTCTGCAGCCAGTCGATCACACGTCTGCGCAGCTCATTACGGTCAGCAACATAACACACAACTTCAGACATCACACACACACACCACCAGACGAGAGGATAATGGTTAGAAAGAATACAGACACACAAGGCAACACATATCGCTCATGCTAATGGATGTGTCAGATTTAGTGAATGCAGCGTTATCCTCTTAGGATCCAGCAACTCAGTTCTGCCTTCAACAGAGAACATTTGATTAATGAGATCCACTCGTACATCTTGAAGAGGACTCCTTAGAAATGTTTGGGACTTTGGCGATGCCAACTTCCTTTCCTTAATGTTTTTTTTAAATGTATGATAACATGTCTGATTTGATAAATGTATAATATTTGAATTAAAACAATTTTAAGAGAAAAAATGGACTGTAAGAAAAAATTATCTGGATATTTTAACGATCAAGTTTATGAACCCTAAAACACAAAACAATAATGTTTAATTCAAAATACGGGTAAAACACCTATGAAAAACAAATACAGAAAATTCCTTCATAGTAAGTGCATTGTGCCCTATTTTACAGACTTTCTATGAGGGTAAGCATTTTATTTTGTAATTCTGTAATATTATTTTGTAAATATTATTTTGTAATTTAAAATAGTTTCTTACATAAATAAATCATAGCAAGTTTAGCAAACATTTCTTCCATGTTGTCTAATATGCTACTTATGTTTCACACATATGATACTCTCTTTTTTTTTTGTATTTTAAGATACCCCCCAAAATGTGTTAATATAAAAATCTAAAATATAAGATAAAAGTACAAGTAATATATTATAGAATATAAAAAATGTTGAAAATTTTGTATGCGTAAGGTTGGACAGCGTTTACACAAAAATGTGCAATAAATCAGGACAAAACAACTAGATTATTTAACATGAATTAATAATTAAAAATACTTTAAAAGCACTTATAAATCTTAATTTATGTTAATTTCAACATTTTCTTATACATTATTGAAATCAAAATTCAAACCTGTGAATATTATTTTAATAGGCCTGAGCCAACACATAAACAGCTGTATTTATATAAACTAATGTTAACTAAGATCAATAAATACTGTAACAAATGTACTGTTCGTTATTAGTTAAAGCTAGCTTATGGATCAACTAACTTTAACTAATCGGACCTTATTTTAAAATGTTACCAAATTATATAAACAAATCATTCTGTAATATTGTGTATGAATTCTGGTTAGTAAATTAACTATTTAAATGGAAGTTAAATTTTCTGAGCCAAAATGCTAACAAACATGCTTGCTTTAAACACTGCGACTTCATGCATGTATACTACTTTGCGTACAAATATACAACATATAAAGATATTTAATAAACATTTTTTTTCAATAATTCATCCATTATTGTTACAAAAAGCATGTTAAAGAAGACAATTAGCTAAAATTGGTTAGTGAATTAATAGCGTCTTAATTTACAGAGCACATACAATAAACTCATGCTCCAAATACTATAACAACATAAAAACGGCAAAGACTAAATAGTAAAAACTGGGTGCTAAGATGTTAAATACATTTTCTACATCTAAACAGTGCACAAGTAATTCCACTGTAGCCATGTCAGAGAGGTTATGTCTGCTCTCAGTATCTACGAGCTCATAATAAGTTGGTAATTAATGGTAATCTGTGCAGAAGGCAGATAAGTAAAGTCATCAGAGAGCCCTCTGGATTGGCTCTGAGCCTGCGGTCATAATGCAACTCACCTGGGCTGGCCGCGGCTTTCTCCTGCTTCTTCTCTGTAGAAGACAAGATAAACAAGATAACCGTGAGTCGAGCGATGCCTCACAGCTGAACAATCTGCATGCAGTTATAGCTGAATCTTCCCTTGGTTATCACTTGAGCAGCTGCTTGCATCAAATAGAGATAAGAGGTTACAGCGTCACCTCAAACATGTCGTAATGCAAGAATATCAGGGTCAGAATAACATGATATCAGAATGAGAGCTGGATTTCACTGTATGTCCAACGTCCAATGAGCCAACGCTCTCTGCTGAGATGGTAATAAGTCTAAGAGGTCGAATGATGAGTACATTAGTAAGAACTAGAGAGAACGTCCTGTTCCAGTCAAATAAACTGTTCCCAATGGATCTTAGCAGGTGGATATGTCTACATAATACATGATTTTTCTCTGTTTTTTTTAATCTTGTTATTCAGCAGAAATGTGTGATGAAGCTTGTGCTCTATTAGAATGATTTCTGAAAGATCATGTGACACTGAAGACAGGAGTGATGATGCTAAAATGTCAGAAATAAACGACATTTTTAAAAACATATTCAAACAGTTATTTTAAAGTTTTATTGTATTTTTGATCAAATAAATATATCCTTGCTAAACTTTTGAACAGTAGTGTATGGTCATTATAATGTAGGCCCTAATAAAAAAAGAAAACCATTATTGCCAATTACAACTGATATTTGGATTAAAGCATTTACAGCAATAAATGATAAAGATTTATGTGAATATTTTCCACAACCTTGCTTCGAAACCATGAGCATTTCCAGATTTTATAGAGGGCTCTCTATAAAGCATGTATGTAAATATATGTATAATAATTACAGATTAACTATAATATTGTGATGCTCATAGTACTATGTTGGTTCTTAGGTTAAATTATGGTACATTTTTGTCCTATTTGGTTTATTTTGTGATGTTTTTTGTCATCATTTTTGTTCAGTTTCAATTTTTAACTGATATAATTTTTATTCTTTGTCACTGCTGGTGAGTTTTGTTTGCTAAGTGATGATATCTGTGCATGCATGTTTAACAACTGGTACTAAAATTTCTCCAGAGATATTAAAGGTGCACTAAGTGATTTTTGAAAAACGCTTTTGACCACAGCGTCGGACCGTGTCCCAAAACACACTTGCAGCCAATCAGCAGTAAGGGGGCGTGTCTTGTAATGCTACAGAGAAGAGACCGCTCCATTTGAGTGTACAGGACGGATATTAGCAGATCGATTATAGATAGAGAGAAATGGAAGATAAAAAAAGAGGGAAATATCGGAGGAACAAAATGTTAAAAAGCAGGGTTACGATCAGGCAAGAGGTAGGACCCGTGTAAATATCAGAGCAGCTTTCCAGCGGTGGAGAGAATTCAAGGAGCGGAAAGGGCTCGAATCGGATGTAGAGGTTGCATTGTTTCTTCTTAATAGGTGAGTAACGTTGATTTTGCTTTGTTTCACACAACTTGTCTGTGTTGGCTTTTGTTTGAATATGCTTGTGTGTCATCTTCGCTTGTTTCCGCAATCGTCGTTATGCCAGGGTTGTGTACGAACATGTGGGGCGGAGATTTCAAAATAGGGGCAAGGTCCTGTTGGGCTATGGGCGTGTTTCTTTGGTGCTTTCATATATCAACATCGTTTGGCAAAAATCGCTTAGTGCACCTCTGCAAACCTCCTGTGGATTAATTGTTTTATAAAGATTATATTGTATCTTTATTATAATGTGTTGATAAGTTATGATCAGACTTGAGTCACTCACAAATCTTAGATTAGAATTTACTGTTAAGTTCTTGCAAAATCAATGCACATGTAATAATTTTCACAGGAAGCAGAAAGTAATTTCCTGTCTATATTAGCATGCATGCCTGCAGTTCATTCCTGTTTTCCCACATGTTAGTCTCCACTAGGGCTGTGCAATTAATCAAAATTCAGTTTCGATTTTGGACTTCCAACGATTATGAAATTACAGTAATCGATATAAAACGATTATTGTGCCCCATTTCCAGCAGTGCTCTTTCGTTCCTCCATAAAAGCCCAATTTCACGTGCAAATCAGTAAAATCATGTAACGAGACTTTTGCAAAATGAGACGTAATTTATTAAAGTTGATTAGATTTATTCATGTTTTTAAAAGTGTGAAAGAAAACTTGCGCTGTTCCTCAGAAAGATTTCTGTGTATGCGCTCTGAGACGGATGTAAAGTCATCTTTTAGCGCCTAAGTGATCAAATACACGCAAAAATGTGTCAAAATGTGTTGCTTAGTGATTATTCACGTAAACCCTCGTCGGTTATATGTAATAAAACAATGTAAAGAGTTGAGAATGAAAATACTTGTGTAACGGTAAATTGGATCCGTGCGGCTTTTAAAGTGACAGCGGGCTATATTCCTGCTGCTGATTGTGTGCTTTATATTAATAAAACAACAAAAGACAAATTCAAAATCACTCACTGCTCTTGACTGAAGGACTTTTGTAGCTTTAATAAGAAACAAAGGAAGTTTAATTCTTACAGTGAAGACTATGCTGTTTTATTTTACATTAGGTTATTCAATTTCTCTAGTAGGCTGTTAACTGAATACTTTAGACTTGTATTAAAAAAAAAAAAACCTTAAAGCAGTTTGTTTAATTTGTATGTTTTTTATTCTATTGTATTCCTTTGCTTTTTTATTACTGGCAATTTAATTTTTTAACTAATATTAGTTAATATTAGGTATTCTGCTGTGGTATTGAGAATTGTGACATTTCGCTGGTCTCTAAAATGTAGATGTCAAAACAACCTTATTTACAGAAAAGATCTTTAAATAAATCTTTTATATATAAAGTTTTGGTCATATGGCCCACTAATAATCGTAATTACAATATTACCCAAAATAATTGTGATTATGATTTTTGTCATAATCGAGCAGCCCTAGTCTCCACACACCTTTACAGTGTCCGTCATGGGCTACTTGGATCTTGAGTCCAGTAAGGCAGGCATCACGGTGCAGCTCGCAGTGGTTACGGTATGTTTTTCCATTACTGCCACACACCGAGCGCTTATGAGGCTTGCATTGCTGCAGGAGAACACAACATACTGTTAACAACACAAAAATGTAAACTATTTCCTGTTAACTGCCACATCAAAATCTGAACCTTGCAAGCAAGAAAAAAGTATATACAGGTGTATCTCAATAAATTAGAATGTTGTGGAAAAGTTCATTTATTTCAGTAATTCAACTCAAATTGTGAAACTTGTGTATTGAATAAGTTCAATGCACACAGACTGAAGTAGTTTAAGTCTTTGGTTCTTTTAATTGTGATGATTTTGGCTCACATTTAACAAAAAAAAACCACCAATTCACTATCTCAACAAATTAGAATACTTCATAAGACCAATAAAAAAAAAAAAAACATTTTTAGTGAATTGTTGGCCTTCTGGAAAGTATGTTCATTTACTGTATATGTACTCAATACTTGGTAGGGGCTCCTTTTGCTTTAATTACTGCCTCAGTTCGGCGTGGCATGGAGGTGATCAGTTTGTGGCACTGCTGAGGTGGTATGGAAGCCCAGGTTTCTTTGACAGTGGCCTTCAGCTCATCTGCATTTTTAGGTCTCTTGTTTCTCATTTTCCTCTTGACAATACCCCATAGATTCTCTATGGGGTTCAGGTCTGGTGAGTTTGCTGGCCAGTCAAGCACACCAACACCATGGTTATTTAACCAACTTTTGGTGCTTTTGGCAGTGTGGGCAGGTGCCAAATCCTGCTGGAAAATGAAATCAGCATCTTTAAAAAGCTGGTCAGCAGAAGGAAGCATGAAGTGCTCCAAAATTTCTTGGTAAACGGGTGCAGTGACTTTGGTTTTCAAAAAACACAATGGACCAACACCAGCAGATGACATTGCACCCCAAATCATCACAGACTGTGGAAACTTAACACTGGACTTCAAGCAACTTGGGCTATGAGCTTCTCCACCCTTCCTCCAGACTCTAGGAACTTGGTTTCCAAATGAAATACAAAACTTGCTCTCATCTGAAAAGAGGACTTTGGACCACTGGGCAACAGTCCAGTTCTTCTTCTCCTTAGCCCAGGTAAGACGCCTCTGACATTGTCTGTGGTTCTGGAGTGGCTTAACAAGAGGAATACGACAACCGAAGCCAACTTCCTTGACACATCTGTGTGTGGTGGCTCTTGATGCCTTGACCCCAGCCTCAGTCCATTCCTTGTGAAGTTCACCCAAATTCTTGAATCGATTTTGCTTAACAATCCTCATAAGGCTGCGGTTCTCTCGGTTGGTTGTGCATCTTTTTCTTCCACAATTTTTCCTTCCACTCAACTTTCTGTTAACATGCTTGGAAACAGCACTCTGTGAAAAGCCAGCTTCTTTGGCAATGAATGTTTGTGGCTTACCCTCCTTGTGAAGGGTGTCAATGATTGTTTTCTGGACAACTGTCAGATCAGCAGTCTTCCCCATGATTGTGAAGCCTAGTGAACCAAACTTAGAGATCATTTTGAAGGCTCAGGAAACCTTTGCAGGTGTTTTGAGTTGATTAGCTGATTGGCATGTCACCATATTCTAATTTGTTGAGATAGTGAATTGGTGGGTTTTTGTTAAATGTGAGCCAAAATTATCACAATTAAAAGAACCAAAGACTTAAACTACTTCAGTCTGTGTGCATTGAATTTATTTAATACATGAGTTTCACAATTTGAGTTGAATTACTGAAATAAATGAACTTTTCCACGATATTCTAATTTATTGAGATGCACCTGTATGTAAAAAGGATGGCGACTAAATGTTACACTGTGGCTGTAATTAAATGTTTCTCTCACGCCTCTGGCTGGAAGCTGACATTAAGCCTGTAATAATATGAAAGCATGGGGCCGGCTGGTGGTGGGACAATAGGGTGAATGTCTGTGTGTTATATGGAATTTTTTTTGCTGTATAATCTGCTGAGCTGAGTAGACACACAACATGGTATGTACATCACACATGACCCCAATCCCACACACACTACTGTTTTTGTATGAAACTGTTTGACACTTTGTTCCGTACATTGTTCAGAACAACTCTGACTTAAAGTCTAACAATAAGCCAAAAAATAAAGCGTCAGCGATGCAGATCAACTTAATATTTGCTATGATGGTGGAAAAACATCAGGAAAGGGAAAAGTTTCTAATGGTGAGGGTTCATTGATGGTGAAAGAAGTGCACTTGTAAAAATCTTAAATGTACAGTACATTAAAGAAAAAGTGTAAGTGCAGATATTAATGAAATAAAAGTCTTAAAGAGAGCACACTTTCATGAATGTTTCCTAAAACATATTAGTGCACTTTGTAATAATGTCAAATGAAATGTTTTGCTTTAAACAATATTTTAAATCATTGTTTCAATAATCTACTGTCATTTTAAAGTACACTTTTTTGATGTGTTGATCAACATACTAAAACACACACACACATATATGTACTTGATTATAATTTTACTGGAGAATGTTAATCGCTATTACATTTAAAGTAAATATATTTAAATGTACTAAACTGCAATTTCATAATTAAAAATGTGTAATAAAAATATATTTAAATACAACCCGAATTCCGGAAATTTTGCGACGTTTTTTAAATTTGAATAAAATGAAATCTAAAAGAATTTCAAATCACATGCGCCACTATTTTATTCACAGTAGAGCATAGATAACATAAATGTTTAAACTGAGAAATTTTACAATTTTATGCACAAAATGAGCTCATTTCAAATTTGATGCCTGCTACTGGTCTCAAAATAGTTGGGATGTTTACCAAATGTTTACCATGGTGTAGCGTCTCCTCTTCTTTTCAAAAGAGTTTGAAGATGTCTGGGCATTGAGGTTATGAGTTTCTGGAGTTTTGGTGTTGGAATTTGGTCCCATTCTTGCCTGATATAGGTTTCCAGCTGCTGAAGAGTTCGTGGTCATCTTTGACGTATTTTTCATTTAATGATGCTACAAATGTTCTCTATAGGTGAAAGATCTGGACTGCAGGCAGGCCAATTCAGCACCCGGACTCTTATACTATGAAGCCATGCTGTTGTAATAGCTGCAGTATGTGGTTTTGCATTGTCCTGCTGAAATACACAAGGTCTTCCCTGAAATAGACGTCGTCTGGAGGGAAGCATATGTTGCTCTAAAACCTTTATAAAACTTTCAGCATTCATAGTGCCTTCCAAAACATGCAAGCTGCCCATACCATATGCCAGTGGTAGGCAACGTAGGTCCTGGAGTGCCGATATCCTGCAGAGTTTAGCTCCTACCCTGAAAAAAACCTCACTTGCCTGTAGCCTTAGTAATCCTGAAGGCCTTGATTAGCTTGCTCAGGTGTGTTTGATTAGGGTTGGAGCTAAACTCTACAGGACAGTGGCACTCCAGGACTGACGTTGCCTACCACTGCCGTATGCACTTATGCACCCCCATACCATCAGAGATGCTGGCATTTGAACTGAACGCTGACACGCTGGAATGTCTCCCTCCTCTTTAGCTCGAAGGACACAGCGTCCGTGATTTCCAACAAGAATGTCAAATTTGGACTCGTCTGACCATAGAACACTTTTCCACTTTGAAACAGTACATTTTAAATGAGCCTTGGTCCACAGGACACGACGGCGCTTCTGGACCATGTTCACATATGGCTTTCTTTTTGCACGATAGAGCTTTAGTTGGCATCTGCAGATGGCACGGCGGATTGTGTTTACCGACAGTGGTTTCTGGAAGTATTCCTGGGCCCATTTAGTAATGTCAATGACAGAATCATGCCGATGAGTGATGCAGTGTCGTCTGAGGGCCTGAAGACCACGGGCATCCAACAAAGGTCTTCGGCCTTGTCCCTTATGAGATTTCTCCAGTTTCTCTGAATCTTTTGATGATGTTATGCACTGTAGATGATGAGATTTGTAAAGCTTTTGCAATTTGATGTTGAGGAACGTTGTTTTTAAAGTATTACACAATCTTTTTATGCACTCTTTCACAGACTGGAGAGCCTCTGCCCATCTTTACTTCTGAGAGACTCTGCCTCTCTAAGACATCCCTTTTATAGCTAATCATGTTACAGACCTGATGTCAATTAACTTAATTAGTTGCTAGATGTTCTCCCAGCTGAATCTTTTTAAAATTTCTTGCTTTTTCAGCCCTTTGTTGCCCCTGTGCCAACTTTTTTGAGACCTGTAGCAGGTATCAAATTTGAAATGAGCTCATTTAGTGGATAAAAGTGTCAAATTTCTCAGTTTAAACATTTGTTATGTTCTCTATGTTCTATTGTGAATAAAATATTGGCTCATGTGATTTGAAAGTCTTTTAGTTTTAATTTTATTCAAATTTAAAAAACATCCCAACATTTCCGGAATTCGGGTTGTACATGACATGCAAGTTTCAACAGAAATAGCATAAAATTATATTTGCAATTTATTTGCAATTAACATGCAATTAAATGTCTGTAAATGTTACATTCAGTTTGCACTTTTTTAAATTATATTTTTTCCACAATGTGTATATCTGTTTTTAGAAGTAGGCTAAAATGCACTTCTTTTCACAAGGGTATTCAGTGTTTCCCCAGTCATAGAAAACCAAAAATGTCAGAGAATTTTAAAACCCTGGAAAGTCACAACACGGAACTTACTGAAAGTCATTCAGATTTCCATCATCAATATACTTTTTTTTTTCTAGATTTACTCAGCTTTAAATATTTCATCAGCTAGAAATTGCTTTTTAGTAAGAGCACTGACTGCAATCTCTCTAAAATGTTTAAAATTCCTCATCCAATCATCCAAAGGAATAAAAGTCAAGGAAGTTCACAAGTCAAAAGCCTGCGTAGTTCTTCTAGAAGGTTTGAATTTCTTTGAAAAGAGGCCTTACCTCAATGCACAGACAGCTGGGCTCTCCTTTCTCATTCACGGCACACTCTCTCCCGGCACCACAGAACACATTAGCACACACCTTTGATTTGCTCTGTGCCTCCTGCTGAAAAACACAGAAATAAACACCATCAATAAAACACAAACAGACACACAGCTGCAAACTCTAATTAGGTACTGGGCAGAAATAAAATAAGTTTGTGCACATACAGATTCTCACCACCAGAAGGCGACTGCGGCAGACTTTAATATTTTAAATGTGCTGTTAACACCTAATCAGAATCACATACAAACGCGAACTTGCATCTCTATATTTAGTATGAATAGCTTTCACTTCTTCTATGTAAAGGATGTTTTCTGGTTTGATATCTTATGAAACCAGGGCAGCCAACTAAAAACCTCTCGAAACAGAAACTAGCACTGGTACAGGACCACAAATTCACTTTCACCACAAACATAGGCAAACACACTTATTATACTTGCTGTTTCTCTCACACACACAGTGTTTCTCGGTGTTTGGGGACAGAAGATTGATAACTATCTCCAAAAATGGCCGAACTCTCCCCACTCCAAACACTCCTGAGAGCCTCCTGCCACCAGTTTCCCTGACAACTAGCGTTCTCCTTGAAAACTAGGACAACTACAGATTTGGAACAGCAACCTCTGCCAGAACAAATGTGTGTCCCACAAGATACAAATGCATATCTAATAAATGGTATTGGGGAGAAACTAGTAACGTAACGGAATTACATAATTTAATTGCAAAATAAATGTAATCAGTTACATTACTTTATTAAAGTAAATGAAATAGTTACACTTCTTATTACATTTTAAACAGGGTAATTTGTAATCTGTAACCTATTGCATTGCTAAAGTAACCTTCCCAACACTGCTAATAAATACATTACACCTTACTAATTTTAACCATTTATAATAGTAAATAAATGCATTTTAATGATAATTAATATTATGTGGACTAGTATCTGCTAAATGAAATTTCTATTTAAGCTGCTATTTAATTTCTTATATAAATCATAACATAAAAATCTAAAACATTATTACAAATATAAATTTGAACATAAATATGATGTTTAACATCCAACATCCACAAAATTATAATACAAATGTGAGTGTTAATACGAACATAACATTATTTATTTATTCTGAAAGAATTTAAAATCAAAAGTGACAGTATTAAATTACATTTATGTTCCAAAATATTTCTATTTCAAATAAATGCTGTACTTTTAAGCTTTCTATTCATCAAAGAATGCTGAAAAATGTATCACAATTTCCACAAAAATATTAAGCAGCCGTTTTCAACATTGATGATAATAATAACAGTTTCTTGAGCAGCAAATCAGCATATTAGAATGATTTCTGAAGGATCATGTGACACTGAAGACTGGAGTAATGATGCTGAAAATTCAGCTTTTCTCTGATAGGAAGAAATAAATTACAATTTTAAAATAAATATAAAACAGTTATTTTAAAGTGCAGTATTTCACAATATTACCATTTTACTACAAAAAAAAAAAAAAAACAACAACTTTTAAACAGTATTCTATGCATTTTAGGGTTAAATCATAAAACATAACTGAACAAAAAGGAAATCAAAAGTGATTTACACTCTTCGACCAGCAGATAGAGCTCTGATATCAGGTTTGTTGATTACAGCACAATTAATGGGCTGTTCGCACAGGACGTGTTCTTTCGTTTAACTACACTGAACACAGTGGAAATAGAGCACGGATTTCAACATGTTTCTAAAATGTTTAACTTGATACACAACATCTTAAAACAGCGAAATGGAAGAATGCATCCAATAAACTCCACTGAAAGTGTTCAAGTGCATGTTTAAAATAGACACTGGATCCCAGTTCATATCTAGATTAGACATCTTTGGTGTTTTTACATTGTTCTCTTTCTCTTTACACTCTTCTGTCCAACTGAACTTTCTCTCCGGTCATACGTCTGAAATGTTTGATTTATGTGCAAGGTCACTGAATCTGCCTCAAATTCCCTTGTCTTTCCTCTTTCTCTGCCTTTTTTCTTTTTGTTCCCAGCTACAGGACCCCAGTCTCCACAGCACAGCAAAGTCATGTGAATACAGAGCTAGCCAATCATGTGCTGCCAAGTTGTGCCTGGAGTAACGATTTAGGAGTTTCCTGAAATACCCCTCCTGCTTTCCAAAACCTCCCTAGCGTCCAACTATAATCAAACGCAGTCTGTGTGTGTATGTATGTGTGTGTGTGTGTTCAAGAAGGGTGTCGTCACATCTGAAATCTTGCCTGTTCTTTCCTTTCCCATGAACCGTGATTGCTGGTTCCACCCTGACTTACTCCAATAAACACACTTACACACTCACACACACACATGGACGGACCCTTCCCCCTTCCAGCTCATGCATGAGTCATACAATGTAAGCAAACTTTCCAGGGGGAGATTTTCTACCCGAGGGCTGCGTTCATGTGGGCAGTTTCAGAGGAATACGCTCAAGAGGCAGTCTAAAACAGATCAACAATCATTTCTAATCAAAATCTGCTCCATATGAGGTCATCAGAGGACTTTCAGACGCAGCGCTGGCATATTAAAAGTTTATGGGATATTCATTTGAGAGAGTTCTGTCCCGACAATAGAGGTAGATACTATTGCAGACCAGCGGTAACAGAGGTACATTAAAGGAGAGAGAACAAAACCGAGCCTCATGCATAAATGAATCTCCTTCTCTACAGGGAAGCCATGCTGACATTTAAACGAATGAACGTTGTAGCGTGCTTTAGCTAAATCAAATCAAAAAGCAGATATGTTTCCATGACAACCAGGCAGGAGGGCTTGAAAAGAGCCATAAAATTTACTGTAGGAGAGAGTCAATGAGTGATGGGGTACAAGATGCCTGCAGCTGAACTATGACCTCCAAAATAACATTGCAAGCAGGATGCTGTTACACTCTCTGGTGATTGTTATCCAACTTGTGATATCTCGCTCTTTCTGAAAGCTGTTTCCTTTATTGATAGTATATTTGCTTTTGCAAATATAGTCATGCTTACACATTGCACACACACACACACACACACACACACACACTATTTTGTGTTGTTTTTTTATCCATGCAATAAAAATATCTAAAATGGTGTAAAAGCAAAATGGTGTAAGCTAAGAAGACTTTTCAGAGAGCATACACTACCATTCAAATTTTAGGGTCAGTAAGACTGATTTATTTTTAATTTTTTTTTCAAAAGAAATTGAGATAAAAATTAATCAAAAGTGACAGTTAAGACATTTATAATGTTAGGCAACACAACTGTTTTAAACATTGATAATAAGAAATGTTTCTTGAGCAGCAATTCAGCATATCAGAATGATTTCTGATGGATCATGTGACACTGAAGACTGGAGTAAAAGAAAACTGAAGATACTGAAAATTAAACTTTGGATCATAATACTTAAATTATATTTTAAAATATACTCAAAAAGAAAAAAAACTTTATTTTAAATTGTAATAATATTTCACAATATTGCTGTTTTTACTGTATTTTTGATCAAATAGATGCAGCCTTGATGAGCATGAAAGACTTAAAAAAAGAACTTTTAAGTCTAAACCTTATTAAACGATATTAGATTTGTCAATAATTCATTTTTAAACAATTTAGGGAAAAAACAGAAAGAAAACTAAACTTAATGAACTTAATGAAACAACCCTTTTTTTCTTTTTTTCCCCCCTCAAATAAATGTACCCTTTTTTTTAGGAATGTTTAGGTATTTTTACAGGAAAACAAAAGAAAAACAAAATACTGATTTAAAGTTTTTTTGCAGTGTAAATGCAGCCAACCTCAGGTGCTCAGGAGTTGTGGTTAAAATAGTGGTTACAGATCAGTAGTTGAGTGGGAAAAGAGACTTTTCCCTTAAGCACATCTGAACAGAGTTGCTGTTGTTTATCCAGGAGGCTGTTCTGGCAGACCGAGGGGCCGCTGTGATTCCCAAGGAGAGAGGAGAGGGGAAAGACAGAGAGCAAACATTCCTTGTGCATAAGAGTCGAGGAATGTGCGGTTGTGTCTGACTCACGAATCATGACCACATAGAAATGTGACCTTCTGCCCAACTGGATCCCATTTAATATAGCTAACACATACACTAATACAGTGCTATATGACAAACGACAGTGTCGGCAGAGGTCATGGTGCCATAGTGAGAGTTAAAATGCAAATCAGTTCACATTCATATTAAAATATGAAATCAATCTCCTCACTCAATACTTATAATGACATGAATTATTCTCTGTTCCCCTTTGACCCAGTGGTGTAGAATTGGTTTTAACACTGGTAAAGACATTTTTAAAAAAATCAGCTACTGTACATAAAGTATGCAGGTGTGTATTCAGATGCAACACACACACCACATAAATACTACAGCAATATTACATCAGCCTGACCACTAGACATTCTCAGTGCAGATGTTGGTCAGTGGCTGTTCACCAAATGCTTGCAGTGGTAATATAAGTTTAATATAGTGAAAAACTGTCATGTGGGTTTGTGCCTCAGGCAAGGAAGAGGCAACTTAGTCGGTTGAAGCGGCTCAGAGCATGTGCATGTGTCTGAAACGGTGTTCACAGTGTCTCTGTGCAATCAGTTTAAACTTGACTGCAGTGTATAAAACTGTATGAGTTGGCCATTGTATTGGTAACTGTATTGATAGGTGCTTCTCATTTGCATATTACTGAACTACTCCTCACTGTCAAAAGCCTGTGTTGCTAATGTTGCCTGAAGTTGCAAACTCTCATTGAAAATGAGTGACTGTATGTGTGAACTACCCTTTAAGGGTTAGTTCAGTCAAAATTAAAACTCTGTCATTTACTCCCCCTCATGTGGTTCTAAACCTGTGCGACTTTCTCCTGTGGTACACAAAAGGAGACACAAAATATTTTGAAAAATGTTGGTAACCAAACAGTTTCAGTTCCAGTTCACTTCCATATGGTCAAAAAAATAAAATAAAAATAAATAAAAAAATACAATGGAAGTCAATGAGAACCGATACTATTTGGTTACCAGCATTCTTTAAAGGTGTCATGAACTGAGAAATCAAAATTCCCTTAAACTTTTGATATATAAGAGGTCATTGTACTATAAAAACATCCTGTAAGTTTCAGAACTCAAAACGTTCTCATTAGTCTAAAAACAGCTTATATTGAAGCCAGTCTGCCAAAACGACAGCTTGTGGAATGTACAACTCTATGATTTAATAATGTGCCTGAATTCCGCCTCCGCAGAAGAAGATCAACACCTGCTTCTGCGTCACTGCCTGTTTAGCCCCGCCCACCAATTCTACATCACAGCCTGTTTAGCCCCGCCTACTGATTCACGCACATAGTAGGTAAATGAAATGAACTTTATTTTTAATGAAGATCAGACCACGTCAGTAAGACCTTGGTCCTTTGTTCACTTCATTTTACCTTGGATTTGTTTACAAACAAGGCACAATTCGATGCAGGATTTTCAGAAAGATTGAAACTAAGGCTGCGTTTACACTTGGCATTGATCACGCATTGTGATTGGATCTCAGTATAATGTAAACGCAATCCAGCCATCGTGTCTGCATTCGCAAGTCGACGTCATGCAAAAACCCCGCCCCCTCTCTCCCAAACTATCAGAAGAGAGAAGGAGAACACCAGGCTATGGCGCGTTAGTGAGACTCGTACACTTATTTTGATTTGTAAAATGTCCCGCAACTGAAAATGACATTCAAAAGAAAACCCACCACTTCAGGTCGACATTGCACCGGGGCCATCCTATTGCACGGGAAAGACAAATCCGATCAGTTATCCAGATAGAGAAGTCAGTTGATGTTGCCAAGTTCTGCTTGATGGGAGCACGGTTATCACATGTTAATGCCAAGTGTAAACGCAGCCTATAAGACGATGCTATGCCGACTATATTGGATCTGACAGTAATGTCGCAACACACAAGTGTGAGTAACTGTTTTTATTATGTGATCACTATTGCTTTGTCTGTTATTACAGATCGTTTGATATGCACTGAGTATTTATGCAGTTTTAACCTAAATCAAAGCAAATGATAGAATTTCCTTTTACGGGAGAACTATCCTTTTCTGGGATGATGAGTGGCAGAGAACAGCTGAAGTCTCTCTGGAACGGACGACAGCTGTTCATTACGACTCTGAAAACTGTTGAGACAGTGGGACTGTGCACTAACAAACACATCAAAACTAAAAGGTCAGATTGTACAGATGTACCGTATTAGATAATCAGCACACCACAAGGCAGTTATTACAATAATTTTAATTATTTCATTGTTTTAATTAAAATGACTGATTTAGGCCTCAACAAGCCCAGAAGTTTAGTGGGTAAGTGGGTATCCTACGCTTTTTCAATGCATCTACAAGGAAAGTGTGGAGAAGGCATATTCAAGATATAATAGAAAAGTGGAAGAGACAAGAAAGATGGAAAGTGTTGAGGACAGCTAGAGGGAAAAGACCCAGTATCTTGGGAGGGAAGAGAGCTCCAATTAAATAGCAATGCCTGAGAGGAAGAGTCTTCAGCTACACACTTCGCCCTTATAAGATTCTGCATTTATAACCTTTTCTTTTTGAAGTGAAAATATAAAAATACAATACATCTCATATGTGCATGCAATACTGTTCAAAATGTTGGTGTTGGTAAGAATTTAATTTTTATTTTTCTATTCTCACCAAAGCTGTTTATTTAATCAAAAATAGAGTAAAACCATTAATTGTGAAAAATTATTACATTTTGACATAACTGTTTTCTATTTTAATATATTTGAAAATGTAATTTATTCCTGCGATCAAAGCTGAATTTTCAGCATCATTACTCCAGTCTTCAGTGTCACATGATCCTTCAGAAATCATTCTAATATGCTGATTTGCTGCTCAAGAAACATTTTTTTTATTATTATCAGTGTTGAAAACAGTTGTGCTGTTTTTTTCTTCTTTTTTGAAAATGGTGATACAAGATTATTTTATGAATAAAATTCGTGAATATATTCGTTCAAAACAACTGCCCTTTTGATCAATTTAATGCATCATTGCTTAAGACAAGTATTTTTAATTTTTTTTTTCCCAAAAACTTACAAAGCCCAAACTTTTGAACTGCAAACCATTTTCTTATAGAATTCCTATAACTAAAATATGTGTCCTACACAAGCAAAAACTCTAAAATATGGATGCAGAATTATAAGTTTGTGACTTCTAGGGTTCCTACATTCCAAAGAGAATATTTAAAGCAAGAACATAAAAAGCTTTCAAGACTTCATGAGTTCTGAGGTTTGTGAAGTGATGGTATATGCCTCTGCAGAAGCAGTAACTTACAGAAACTTCATTTTTAATAGCTGAATTCCTGATGTAGTACTACACTACCCAAATTCCTGAAGCGAGATCCACCAATCAAAAATTCACTGTTACCATAGAAACAGAAATGGTGGCCACAGCCGTGAGTTCTTGCAGGCTAGCTGAGCTAGCTTCCCACATAACACTGAAGAGATAACTCTCATAAAAATATACATCTGTCATCATTCACTCTCCCTTATGTCACTCCACACTGACAGCTGAGCTTTCCTTCCTCAGTGGAACACAAATGGAGACATTTTGAAGCATGTGTGCAACCAAACCGTTGACGGAAGCCATTGACTTCCGTATAATTTTGTTCCAAACTATGGAAATCAATGGCTACCCTTACCAAAAAGAAGTATACTTCAAATTTATTTTATTAAGTATGCTTAAGTAAAGTTAAAGTATATTTTTAAGTATACTTTATGTAATAAGTATACAAATATCAGTGTACTAATAGTATATTTGTAAGTGTACTATTTCAGTACTCCTTGGGACTAAATTGGCCCACTTTCTAGTATATAAAAGTATACTTTTAATTATACTTTAAGTATAAAACTAGTAAACTTTGAGTACACAACTAGTTTACATCAATCTTTTTAGCTTGTACTGCAACTATACTAAAAGTGAACTTACAGGTATACTGATAGTTTACTAATTAAATACTTGTAGTAGCATTTTTAGTACACTTTGAAGAATAGTCTCAGTAAACTACTAGTTTAGTAGGTTTATAATGCAAGTATACTCATAAGTTTTCTTTAAGTGAACTTTACATCATACTTTAAGTATACTACTATGTCCCTATTTAGGTATTAATTTGTATATATTTTGTTATATGAATATCTGAACATACAAAACTTCCAAAGAAAGAAGAGTATCTGCTTGTAAACAAAAACATTTTATTCTAGCTTCATGCATTCTTTTTTTAAACACTTGAATATGGGTAAGTTTCATAAATAAAAAAAAGAAAAGAAAAAGAAATAAATAAACAACATTTTGAACAAAAAGCTGAAAAAAAGACTATGAATTGGATTCAGAATGATAATCAAAACGTAGATGGAGCCGATCAACACCCCAAAGAATAAAATGTCGACCAATGAAGAGGTAATAATGACTGTCAATCATTATTACCTCTTCATTGGTCGATATTTTATTCCATAACGTTACACAGTTTTGATGCTGTTTTATGTCTGATGATCGTGTTTGATTACATGTGAAAGTATCTGTTGTTTCTTTTTCTTCTTCACTTGTGTTTTTTGGAAATTCTGTACAGAAGATGTGTACTAGCGCCCCCTACCGTATAACAACGAAAACACGGATTCTAGGAGCACAAGTATAGCTCAAATATATTTAGACTTTTTCTAAGTATAAGTCAAGTATACTTAAATATCATATTAAGTATATTTCTGAGAAGAACATAAAGCCCATTTCTGAGAAGCACGTAAAAAGTAGACTAAATGTATACTTTCCTATTTTTAGTTTAAAAGAAGTATACTAATAGGACACTTGAATAAACTTCTTTTTCGTAAGGGTATCATCAACTGTTTGGTTGCCGACTTTCTTCAAAATATCATCTTTTGTGTTCAGCAGAATAAACAAACTCATATAGGTCTGGAACAACTTGAGAATGAGTAAATGATGACAGAATTTTAATTTTTGGGTGATGTACATATACAAATTTTACTATGGGGATTTTATATATGTTATAAACTTAATGAATATCTTCATCTATCCAAAGAATTTATGTGTGTGAAAATTATACACCAACTTATAGGTAACATATTCTTGAAATTGGTCAATATAGTACATTTCTTAGGGAGGGTAAGATTCACCGATTCACATCGGTGCATCGGCATAAATGTTAACGATGCGATGCATCGACTTAAAAAAGTGTGCATTGGATACAAGTTGGCATTTGTATCGCGATTAATTGTTTCTAACATATTTGCACTGGTAAAAACAGATTTATTTATATATAATTATTAGTAGATGTGTTATACTTTTATTATTTAGAAAGTGACCAATAATTTGTGACCAGTATTTTATATGTAGATTGATTTCTCCTCTTTAAACACTTTCTGAAGCGCATTCACCACTGCTGCTACGTGAATATGAAGAATCACAACACTACAGAGACCGATGCATATCCTGAGAGTCACATAGAATATAGATTAACATGGCTGTCTGTCTGTACCAAAGAAATAAATTCGAACCATCTGTTCCATATTGAATTGCATAGCATCATATTTTTTTTTCCCAGTGAATCATATTGCATTGAATTGCATTGTGTTGAATCAAATCTAAATTGGATTGTACTCCATAGTAATAGGGGTGAATTGTATCGCATTGCATCGGTAGCTGCTTCATGTGTAAAATAATGTATCATATCATTGGCTATGCATAGAGATGAGTATTGCATCGGCCTCAGTTATGGAGATGCACATCCCTAACATTTCTGCATTGGGTGGGACTTGATTCTGTGCATTGGCTATTGATTGGTTGAAGGCGGGTACGAATGGAAACTCACAGTCCATTGTAAGAAAGAGGTAGGCTAGTAAGCAGAATAAATGATTCAAGAAGATTTCCATATGTCATTTTACCTGAAGATAGATATTATATGTAATTTGAGGGAGTCAGAAATTAAACATGCATGGATGAATCATTCACAATAAGAACAAGAACTTGCATTTAGAAAATAGGGTGAATTCCTATTCATTTTCATGCCCACTCAAATTTTGTATTGATTTGAGTGGTTTGGTTATTTGAATGCTGAAGGATTTTATGAATGGCCACATATGGAGAAAATGAACAGGAAAATGCTTCCACATCCAAGGCCTCTGAAAAAAATAAATAAAATCATTCTTCTTGTCCTAGTCTAGTCCGCTGAGATATGTCACATCTCTGTCATCCGGCAATCTGTTCTCATTTGTTCCTATGGACCTTGTGGAAGAACAGTACAGTGCACCTTAAAACGCCTCTCTTTCATAATAGTCCAGATAACATACTACATTGCAACTGAAGATAACAGTCGTCCATTTTCTCTTACAATACAAGCAGAATCATGTTCTGTCTCAGTGAAAAAGTCTAACATGGCTTCAATCTTTCATTTACTTTACTCTTTCCTTTTATTCCTCCTCTACCTGTTTTCGTCTCTTTCTTTATCACACTTTGTGCTTACTGAATTTCATAAATTAGGCTTTGAGAAGCAGAGCATTGTGCAGTGCTGACTACAAGTGTATAGAGGGCAAATGCAGACTCTCAGCAGAGAAAGGAATAAATTGCAGAATGAATAGGCTGAGAGAATGACAACAGGAGAAGGAGGAATATTAGTTTCAGGGGAAGAATTAATGGGTGCATGCAGAGAGCAGTGACTGATAGATTGAGGAAAGACTGCAGGTTAAGTTAAGGCTGCAGGTTAACTGACTTCACGATGAAAGGAGGAAAATGTAGATGACAGCTTTTTATTTCTCCCCTTGATATCTCCCCCATCATACAGTCTCCTCTCCATGCTGGATCTCTATTCACCCAGAGAAAAGCACATTTCTGGACTTTCTCACTCCACAAACTGATTTAAAGAGTGTGTGACTATCTTATGGCTTCATAATGGAGATCATCGTAAAAGCAGAGAGAATCATTACCTGCTCATCTCACCACAAAAATGACTAAACATCACACTTCTCTTCACAGTGTACGCACATATGCAGTGCAAAAATCTTATTAAATAATAAAGGTGGTTGCCAGAAATTCACCATAAAATATGATGCTTCATGATATTTTTGTGCCTGTGTATTTTATATTTATAACATGCATTAAATTAACTGATATAATAATCCCTTAAAATACCTGCACAGTGCTGAACACACATGAAATGTAGCATAACCCCCCTCTGTACATAATAACTGATAAATATAATAAAAATAACTGATAAATAACTATAGTAATAGTGAGTAATCGAATGTGACGCATATGAGAAATCTGGGAAGACTTTTTTTTTCCACCATAACATATACGACTCATATTTTTGCATTCAAAAAAGCAATATTAGCAATACTTTTCTGTAAAAGTACATTATAAAGTGCATTATAAAATAAATTCTACTGAAAGTGTAATACAATTTATAATTTTATTTTATTGTATTGTAATGTTTGTATTTTACAGTACTGTATTGCCTTGTTAAATATAATTTTAAACATACAAATCCATCAAAAATGTTTTGAAAGAAATTTATACTTTAATTTCACATTAAATTCATCAAAAGTGACAGTAAAACATTTATAATTACAAAAGATTTGTTTCAAATAAATGCTGTTCTTTTGAACTTTATATTCATCAAAGAATCCAGAAAAAATGTTTACATAAAAATATTAAGCAGCTCAAGTTTTTTTTCCAATATTGATAATAAAAAATGTTTCTTGAGCAGCAAATCAGCTTATTACAATGATTTCTAATGACTGACAACTCAGCTTTGCAATACCAGAACAAATTACATTTTAAAATATATTATAATAGAAAATATTTATTTAAATAATATTATTTCACAATATTACTGTTTTGTATTTTTCCTTAAATAAATGAAGCCTTGGTGAGCATAAGAGACTCAACCTACCGTTAACCAAACAGGAGGTGGTTTTTACTATATGTAAGGATAATTGAGTATACTTATGCATTGTATTATGCAACGTGAGCATATTCATGCCATGAGTGACATTTGAATTGCATCTCATTCTGATCTGTGTTCAGGTTTATGTGATTCTTCCACATCATTGTTTGCTTCCAGCTCTTAGTTAATGACATCTGAATAATTAGCAAACATCATTCAGTTACCAATTGCTGAACCACCAGGTTTTCAATAACCTTTTGCCAACACAAAAGCAACTCAAACTAAACACACATATTACAATATTTCATTTGTAAATCTAACATTATATTTTACATTTCAATGTGCATATAAACTGGAGCCAGTGGAGCTTTGCTAATGGATAAAATTGATGTAGCAGCACTAACATTATGGCAGCACACCATGCATTAGTCACTTCACTCGTGAAAATGTACTTGTAAGTTGAATCTTTAATTACTGAAAAAGCTGCATGCTAAAAAGGCTGATGTTTACTGATGAATTTGCTGGAACCAGATAATATGCTGTCCAGACCGCATCACAAATGCGGGGTACACTTCAACAGAAGACCTGCGTCAGAGCAAAATCATCATCTGACATGCACAGCTAGTCCTCCAATGATGCACTTATCTTAAGACAGCTTTCACTGTCTTTGCTTTTAAAAACAGTTCAGTAAGAATCCCGTCTGAAACAACACAAAAGACATGAGGTTGTCGGGTTCCTTTCAACACAGTGGTAAGAGTTTGGAGAACTGAATTTAAACAGAAGCACTGAGGAAGGGACAGGAGTTTGTGTTGGAGCGCCGAAGACAATCTGAAAACAAAGAGATACTACCGGTAAAACACGATGGCTGTACAGGACAAGAAAACTAAGAGTGCAGGAAAAAGATTACAGTGAATACAAGAGAAGAAATAGTACATGTACAGGTTTTGTGTAGCTAGTCTTTTGACTTTCAGCCATCAGGAAGCAGCCAAATTTTGTTTTAACATGCTGGAGAGAGAATGTAAAATCTGTAACACCACAACAATGAACTGGCATGAAAAAGAACTCATTCAAATTCAAATAAGTGTATTAGAGTTGCTTCATGAACTGTGTAGACTTTGTAATTAGAATTTCTGTCAATCCAGAAGTAAAATGACAGCTTTTTTTTTTGACAGAAATGAGTCAGAAAACCGAATACAGTTCATGAATATCTAATAAAGGAATATCTAGTTGACTTGCCATTAAGTGGTTCAAAAAACTCCAAATATCTTTCAAAGATTCAATGCCAATGGAAAATTCAAGAAAACCCCTCCAGGAAACTATTTCCAGACTCCATTGTCTACAACTCATTGCCCCTGCTCGTTTAGCTAAAGAGTTCATTGTTTTCTATGTACACCAATAAGTTGTGCTGATTAGAATGAGCTGTTTTCTCATAACTAAGTCAGCAGCTGGGTGGGCTTGATTAGACTCACAGATGGATGCGACCCAAACCCCTGTCGATGTGCCGAGGAAACCCCAAAGGAGCCTGTTTGTTTGTTTTTGAACATTATTTCTAAGTCAATACTGCCAGAGTGAATGTCACCAGCCAGAGAAAACCTCCATTGATCTCCCTCCAGGAGCATCAACATCTCCATAACTCGAGCATAAATGTCACCCTGCGCGGAAACAGCAACATGCTGACTTCAGCTGTTCTGAATGCTGCTGGGCGTAACTGTAAATGTGTGAAGTAAAGGATGTACAGATGAAAACGAGGAGGAAAAAAACATTGTAATGATCGTAAAACATACAATTACAAGGGTGGTGTACACAGATGCAAGTATTATGGGACAGAATCAAATTTAACCACAACAGATGTTCACTAGTCACCAAGGTATTTCATAGAGGTCAATGTAAATGTTTTCTTTTTTGTGGGTGTTCGTACAGTATATGGGTCAATGACAAGATGTCAGAGATTATGGAAATTACACATTGTGACTTTAAAATATCCTAATTCCTTTTAAAAATGTCCTGGCTCTTCCAAACTTTATAATGGCAGTGAATGGGTGTCGAGATGTTGAAGCCCAAAAAAGTGCATCCATCCATCATACATAGTGCTCCACACAGCTCCCGGGGGGATAATAAAGGCCTCCTGAAGTGAATCGATGTGTTTGTGTAAGAGAAATATCCATTTTTAAAACTTTATAGACCGTAATCTCTAGCTTCTGCTAACTACGTCATCTGATGGAACGTCACTCTCTCGTGAACGTGTGTACAACAGTTAGCAGAAGCTAGAGATTTTAAAGTTTTAAAAATGGATATTTCTCCTATTTTATTCATCTGAAAGAAGAAAGTCATATACACCTAGGATGGCTTGAGCATGAGTAAATCATGGGGTAATTTTCATTTTTGGGTGAACTATCCCTTTAACTGTTTTTTTTTTTATAAATAATAAAAAAAACAATATGTCTTTATAGAATTCCAAGCTTTTAATAAGCTTTAATAGGACTTTTTCTTCACAATTACAATTCTTCTCCAGACAATGTTTACACATCCCAAGCCCCACAAAAAAATAACTGTAAATTCAGAAATTAAAAACATGTTTATCATAAAAGGTGTATTCATAAATCATAGTCATAGTATAAATTAGTTTTTTTAATGTATTTTTAATTTTTGAATAACTTAATCAAAGAGAGTGTCATTCTATTGACCCATATGTATTCGACGACAACCCCAAGAGTCAAGAGAGGATAATTAAAATTTATAGCTGAAGGCTTATTTTATAAACATCATTAACTCTGTCCCCAGGATGCTAGATGACATATATTTGCATAAAGCACATTGATCTTACAATGCAAACAACCTGAGAGGTTCATGCATTAACTTCTGAATCAGACGCACACACTGAAAAATGCACGCTTTCACAGGCACACAATGCTTGTTTTAGTGGTTTGCATGGTGAATAGATATTATCAAAAACATAAACTGCTGTGGGAATGTGTCACCATGATGACTAATCCCACACGTTATCGCTAATGTGTCATTATTTTCAACTGGGAGATAATGTTTTAAAAAACCAATTGTTCTTGCGTGTGCACATAGCATACTTCACCCTTACTCTATAAGGAAGATAAATGGTTGCACATGGCAGGCTGGGAATTCAAATTGAGATTTTTGCTCATAAGAATGCAAGAGCAAAAAAGCAATCCTTCTCTAGACAAAGCTTTCACTTCCTGACCTTCCCCCACACAGACACACTAAACCTGCGCAGAGTCTGCAGATACAGTGCTGCTGGAGCTCACACATTCTCTGCGTCGAGAGGGACATGCTGGGAAACGGTGGACTGGAAATGAGCAGGGATGAGAGGATGCGGGAAAAAAGATAGCAACCGAGCTAAAATGCATAAGAGACTACAAACCACACTCAAGGCCTCCTTATAGCATCACTGTAAGCTTATTACGTTCGATGAAAGGCATGCCAAACAGCATCTCTACTATGGCAATCTAGCAAAGCCACAGATGAGCAAGAATTCAAGGCACTCGAATGCAAAGCTGTGCGCCAGGATACACTTACATGGTCACAATAATAAGAAAGAGAGATAAAGAGCGCTGGAGACACAGGATGGCTATGATACCACAAAAATATGATTGTTCTGGCCACTTTGTGCTTAAGCTGTCTAGCCAAAGAGAAATGAGACAGCTGTAAAATTAATGCATCAAGTTTTATTTCATTATGTATACTTTTACCTAAAATTGCAAAATCTACAACACAGGGTTATGGAAATATGATTTTTCACAAAAAAACTGGTCCCACATTAAGGGAATTCTGAATTATTTGAGGATGATTAACTTTTCAAATAATTATATGCTCACAAATGAGTTGCAAGCTGTGTATACAATAAACTGTTAAGAAATTATAATGAAGACATTACACTACCTTATTCCAAATACTAATTTTGCTCATCATCGTTCACATTTTCTTGCACCCAAGATTTGAATAAACCAGCCTAAAAACATTTTTAATATTCAGAAGATTTAAATGTTTTTTTTTCTCTCTCTCTCTGATTTTTTAGAGATGCTGTTGTGCTTAACAATTTGTGGTTAACTTTCAGTTAACTTTAAGCAATTTACATATTTTTGCAAAATAGCTTTAACATAAATGCTTTACAATTGTTTCATGTAACTTTTACAGTCACAGACAACTAAATATGATGCATGTGACAAAAATAATGTGAAGTTTCCTAGAGTTAACAGGAAGCTATGGCACATCTTATCCCACTCTCCAGTGATTTACACTATATGATGGAGAAACTTGCTTTACAAATGGTAAGCAACAATGTGTAGAATGCATGCATAAATACAGTGGAATACTACTGTACAAACACTAGCAGCAAAACCATTGTGTAATACAGCTCTAAATGACAAAGTGTAGCACATCCTAATGAGGCAGAGCGTTTAGGTTTGTAATCAATGGCCTTGTTAGATAGCGATTGTTGTACTGCTGACCCAGCGCTGTTACACGACTCTGAGAAACACTGGGCTGAGGAACGCTATTTTCCAAAGAGCCAAGTGAAAATGTTGGATTATCAAAGTCAGCAAAATATGTATTTTGGTGTATCATAATACAAATAATTCAGATGAGACAACTTTTTCACTGGTTTACCCAGGTCTGAAGTTACAAAGTCTTAATGATGGTTAAGACATTAATTGGTGGACTGGAGTGGTGTGGAATACTTGTAGATTATTGTGATGTTTTTATCAGCTGTTTGGACTCTGATTCTGACGGCACCCATTCACTGCAGAGGCTGGTGAGTAAGTGATGTGAAGCTACATTTCTCCAAATCTATTCCAACGAAGAAGCAAATTCATCTATATCTTGGATACCCTGAGGGTGAGTACATTTTAATTTTTGGGTGAACTATTCCTTTTATTTCTTTTATTTCTTAAAAAATTTAAATTAAAAAATAAGCTTTGCCCTAAAATATCGTGCATTTAGGGTGTGTATTTTATTGGTTAATGTTTTAAAGATGATGTCACAGCAAATGAGCTCAAGATCTCTCTAAAGTATGCAATGGTATGATGTCATTTCTTTTCTCTTCCCTCATTCATCTTTTATTTTATCTCCTCTTTTCTTTCCTATACACAAGCTTGCAGAGCTCAAAGTCTGAATTTTCCCACAAACAACAGCTTTAGTTATTTCCACTCAATAGAAATGCCTCATAAAGAGAGAGCAGGGAGGACAGAGGAATTCCTCTCTCCTGAATTCTCTCATGGGACATTCCAGTGGAGTCTGTCCCGTTTCAAACCTCTCAGTTATATGGGTCAGAGGAGCTGTCACAAATATGCAGCTGAAATTCCAGTGCACTTAAGCTGCTCTCAGACTGCATGCTTTTTGATATGAAAAACAAAAAAAACAACAACAACAACAAAACCCTTCTGACTGTTGCATCAGAACTCCCAACATATCAATCAGAGAAAAAGGTATGCGTGCCGTCCCATCTGTGCATTCTTGACCATTTTTCTCCTTTATTGGAATAGAATTCCAGTGGTGCCATTCTATTTTAGTGTATCACATTCCAGGTTGTATGAAGCTCTCAGTAATCGGCAGCGCTGAGGCCTCAGGAGCGTGCTCTCAATGACACACACACAAAGGAACAGAGTGTATGAATGTGGCAGAGCTGTTAAAAGTTCAAATGAGCCACGCAGATTCTTCTGTAGCAGTGGGATAGAGACAAGATGAACCACAAATGTTCATTATGAGGGGGGTGTACACAGCACTCAAGAAAGATAACAGCATTCTTTTCTCATTTCAGTTGTCCATAAGCACTAAATAGGCTTTTAAAAAAGCCATCTAGAAATAGATTTGCTCTTTCTGAAGGAATTAAATACCAGTGCTTGCAGACAACTGAAAAGGACATTGTATGGAATTTTGGCCAAAGATTTTCAATACACACAACACAACAGGACCATTGTTAAAGTTCATAGAATCCAAATCTTTGTGAGGGAAAATTTGAAATGCAATGCAATAAAATGAAACTAGTATTGTTTCCAAGATCAAACTGGATTTTAATTAAGCAAGCTGTTAAATATTATAATATTAATATCTATAAATTTGCAAGTTAACTTTAACAGTCATAAAAAAAATTCTTGGTTATCAAAGACTGCATTACCAACAAAAGAAAAATAAGCAGCCCTGGCTGAATTATCTGCAAAAATAAAAATATACTGTCTGAGGTTTCAATAAGTGCTGGTAAGAGGTTTATGAATGAATTCTCATAAACCTCTATGATTGAATGAATCCAAAAAACGATCCTATCACTGAAGTGACACAATTTTAATGTCTATTCAGCAGTCTCCAAATCTGGTCTTGGCAATAAGACAGTGGATGGACGCCAGCACACTGCGGGCAGCATGGGACAGTCTTTTTCCTTTTTATTTCCTACATTTCAGCTGCTGTAATTACAATCTCTTTCTATTTCTCTTCTTCATCTCTCTCTTTAAATCTTCCTCTCAAGTGGCACAATCTCTCGCTGCACCTCAGTGAATCGATCCATTTTACTCCTCTCTGGACTCTAGTCTTTTGTCTCATTTTGGCTGTCGCTCAGGATTACAGCCAGTCTTCTGCTTTTTGTAGATCCCGCCAACTTCTCTCTTTCACCCAAGTTACTTTTCTCAATCTATGTCCCGCCTTCCATCTGTGTCTAGGCTCTGTTCCAGTCATCCAGGGCTGTCTGCTGCGGTTCTCTGTGAAGGGTCATGGACTGGGAGAGTTTGGTTAATGGCTGACATGTGTTTGCAGAAGGAAGTGTGCTTGTTTGCAGTCCCACATTCTTCACAGTGGCCTTGTTCTTTGCACAAGGCACCATAATATGGTGAAGGACCTGTCTGCAAGTAGATGGATGTTGTATTCTTAATCAGAAATGGCCATGCACTGCTCTGTTTTCTTAGCTTTCATTAAAACCTCTTTAGCTGTGCATTATGGTAATTTATTCAAAGGAGACAGGGGTGTTTTATGGTCCTGTGAGGCCCGAGACACCACCCTCTTGTCCCCCACTAGACATCTGATGCAAGTCTGTTGTATCTTAAGTAGTCATCAACTGCACAGTCAACCTACTTTTTGTTGCCTGTACATAGCGCATCCTGTATTTACTGTATAACACTCTGAATAGTTTAGCATGGTAATGAATATGACAATGTTGATGTATTTGGAGTTAGAGGAATCGATTTGCTATGCTGCTGCTGTTGATGCAGAGCAAGTGCAGAGATTTGTTACTGCCAATCCACAGGTAAGCTACTGTGAAGCTGGTGTGAAGTGCTGCCGCACAACATACATGATGCATATGTACACGTACATAAATTACCTGTAACTATATCTATACTGGTGGAGCTGGGGGAGGTGAAGGGTTTCTGACTTGCTTAAAGCAAACACTGAACCAAACTATTTAAATGATGATTAGCAAGCTCATTGGCTGCAGATGCAACAGGGACCAATCAACATGTGCCATGTGGTAAATTATGTGATAGCTATCAGATTGCATTAAGGACATATCAGCCTGCACCATACATAGTTTAAAGACTGAACTACATATTCATTGTCTGATTTTATTTATTGTCTACCAAACAAAGCATTATGGCAGATTGTTACAAATGAAAATCGAGTAGGAAAGGATGAGGGAGAAGATGTGGTCTCACTTTAGAATACTGTTTTGTCATTAATGATTAACTACACAGGAACAAATTAGTAGTGCACTATTACCATTCTAGTAACTACTATAAACTAACAAGGAAGTCTGATTAACAAATTAGTAAGTAATAGCGCTTAGTTGAAAGTGGTAGTTAACTATTAACTAATCAGTAACTACTATTTTTTATACCTCCCAGAGAACTAGTCAGAACTACTATATACAGGATCATAATTAATGTGAATAATGCAAAATGTATAATTAATTCTAAAGTGAATATCATGGTAACCCACTAGTAATGACTCAAGTATTACCAAATCCTTTAGAAGGGATTAAAAGTGAAAAGCATGATAACTCACTAATATTGACTGATGTCATTGTAAGCTTTTGAGATATACGGTTTTGGATAGTAATGACTTCAGTGTTACTACATCCTTCTAAAGCAATTAGTAATTATTTGGATCAGTATTCTAAAGTGAAGATCATGTTAACTCCCTAATATTGACTCAAGTGTTGCCAAATCCACTGGAATGAATTACTATACAGAACCTTGCAAAAAGATCAAAAGTTTACATTGACTTCAGTCAATATTAGGGAGTTATCATGATTTTCACTTTAGAATACTTAGTAATTCCTTCTGAAGGATGTAGTAACACTTGAGTTATTACTATCCAATACTTTACAAAACCCTCATTTCTAGAGAGTTAATTAGTAATCCCTTCTGAAGTATTTGGTAATACTTGAGTCATTACTAGTGAGTTACCATGACCATCACTTTAGAATGAATTAAACATTATGCATTAATCATATTAATTATTAATTATGAACTATAAATAGTAATTACTGGTTATATAGTGAACTACCACATTTGACTAAGCATTATTACTTACTAATTCATTAATCAGAGTTTCTTGTTAGTTAAAAATAGTTACTAGAGTGATAGTATTTCTAGTTATTAATTAATGATGGAAAATATTCTAAAGTGCTACCAGAGAAATTAATAGAGCAGGATCACATAGAACTTTTCTTTTGCTTGTCATCCAAAAAAAAATATTTAACTGAAGTACTACCTCAGTTTAAAATTAAATATTAGAATAATTTAACATTTGCATGTTCACAGTTCTCTGATGTTTGTTTAATGAATCTCATGACATGCAAGTAAAAAAAAAAAATAAAATAAAAAAAATAAAAAAAAATTCATATGTACTTATTTTGATTGTGGTTGTTTCATTTATTTACTTTCATTTCACACTTTTATGTTTTAATAATTTATTAGCTTTTCATCAACTCACCAACCCCCTGCAGTTCCTTCACGAGACCCCAGGGTTTTAAAATTTTAAGTATTAATATAAATATTGATATTTTAAATATTAATATAAAATGGTGCTTTAATAGGGATGAAATAAGAGATGCTAAAAGCTAAGCTAAAATCTCTTGACAAAACTGCATGCATTTAGCTAAAACCAAAAGTAAAGCAAAAGTAAAGCAAAACTTTCAACAATTTCTCAATCTACAGGGGAAAAAAAACTATGGCAGGTTTTATGGTAGTAAAATGCTACATAAAGTCTGATCAGTTTTTTTATGCTTGTCTGTGTACACATGCAAATGGGTGTCTTTTGCTGTTGTCATATTATTTTTAAAGAAAAAAAATGTTAAAAAAAAGTTAAACTTTTAAAACTGTAAGACCAGAACATTCTGCTGCGCTCAGTCTGTCTAGCTGTTGTTGAACAAAAGAATACCCCTAAGAAACGTGTCAGGGTCTGGTGGACCCTAATTACACAGGGCTTCCTTGAGACCGTCGTTTACACATCCCATTTTGAAAACATGTAATTTTGTGGAGAACAACTACAAGCACCATAAAAAATTTGTTTATTTCAGTTATTATCAGAAAAATAGTCTTTTTATTCCATCTTCCTTGACTCTCCTTGTCTCTGTATCACCTCATGCACCAGTATCAGAACGAGCAGAGCTAAATTTCTTGATCCCTTGTGTAATTTCCCTCATCACCTCATCCTTCCCACTGTCTGTTCCTCCTTCTCATTACAAGGCTCTTTCAAGCTCTGCCAGCAGTGATGGCTATACAAAACAGGGCCATAAAACTCCAGCACAAAGCCAGTGACAAGACACTGCGCGTTCATAGAGAAACATGGGGGAGGGAATTGTCGAAGGAAAACGGGTGAGAGAAAACAGATGGTAAACAATGCAAACTACAGAACGGTGATGAAGGAGATATGAAAGAAAAGAAGGAAAGAGAGAGGAATCAAGATAAGAGTGAAAGCTTATCAAACGTGAGATAACAGTGACAGAGATAAAAAAGGAAAATAACAGAAAAGAGTGGATATGGATAGTGTTTTTTTTTTCTATGTTAATATGCAGCAGATGGTTTCCAGTCAGAGTATGAAATATATTACAGCTCTCAAGCAACACTGAGCAACAAAACAACCATAGCAAGTTTGCATCAGCCCTGTTCTTCAAACAAAAAACTTTTGTGTCTACACTAAAGTTCAGTTTTAGTATTCATCTGTTTTTGTCAGTATAAATCAACACATGACCAGGTCCAGACAAAACCTGCAGATTTTTTACATTTCTATTCTTCTTTTGGGTAACAAACTGAAGATTGGATTCAATGTGAAATGGAACTAACTATACTACACTTTTATTGGTAGCACAAATACTATATAGTATTCAGAGATTGAGATGAACAGCTTAAAATATCTGCTCTCATTTTAGCTCTTTTCCCTGTGTCACACTGGTGTAACCAGGTGAGCAGTGTTTATATCCTCTTTATAAAAGACTGACCAGCTGTTTGTGGACATTAGACTCAAACCCCGAGGGAGAAAGAATTCCTTCAGCCAGAGGCTCATTGCAAGAGATTACTGAAAGCATTTTAGTGACGCTTATAAATACTGATTGTGCTGACAGGAAAAATGCTGTGTATCATTATATGGGGCCATGAAGACATCAAGTCCAAATCCAACGTGTGAGTAACATCCTGTTTACTAAAGGCTGGAATACACTACAGGACTTTACTGAACAGACTTTAAAACACTAGGCATCATTAGTTTTTCAACTCAGCATCATACATCTAAGAATCATACACTACAAGACTTTCAAGTCACTCCGAACACAACAAAGTCACACGGAAAAAAACATGTGCCACATAGCTAACAATTTGTGTTCTAAAAAGCGTTCAAAATACGAAATATGTTTGATATCCTCCAAATTGGATGGAATCAATCTGAAGCTGAAAAAATTAGAGTCTGTGCCCAACATGCACTACATGATTTTCAATGAAATCTGCAAACTCAAACCTGCAGACTGGCTCTGACTTTCAGCAACTAGTGTCGACTTGTCCAGACTGTAAATTGGGGCAAAAAATCTGGGAAGTCATGTAGTGTAATCCAGCCTTCATCTGCTTGACGGCAGCAGATGTATCCTTTGCTGCCTATGAAAACCCAAAATCATTTGTATGCATTTTGGCAGTTGGTGGAAACAAAGATTTTAGATATACCAAAAGTGGTGCACTCCAATTACTTATGAATAGGGGAAAGTGTCACGCACACTTCTCAATAAAAGAACCAATCGCCAATTGATAAAGTCATCGTATCGCTGCATCTGTCGTTCGAAGCTCCAGTTGCTCTCCACACTTATTTTTAAACGTGGAAGTAAGCCATTTTCTGTAAATGTGTGAGACTTCCAGTTCATTAGCCTCTGTAGGGAAATAATGAGAAAAATAACAATGTGCAGTTAACTGTAAAATTGTTTGCACTGCAGTGTGTTCATAATTAAGATTATACATTAAAATAATATGGTAAGACACACCAGTTTGCAATTTCAAGCATCAAAACAAGCTGTTTTGTATAGCTAAAATAGCTGGTAGCAGATGAAACCGGAAGCCAGACCCATAAAATTTACAAATGGCTGCACCTGCTCTTACGGGAAAAATAAGGTGGATAGAAACAGTCAGCGTTCTAAGACACGTGCTAGGACTGTGCATGTGCATTGGCTGATCTAGCCTGAAAAATAAGCTTTTTTATGAGTTAGTTGTTGTCAGATTTCATTGGTGATTTCAAATTTTAAATTTAATCGTAAGCTTGGTGAACAGTTTTGGAGAATCTGACATTTCCCCATTCAAAAAGATAGGAGCTGCACTTGAATGCCCGAGAGGCGTTTCAAAGATGACCGCTGAGTGAAATGACTTGTCTTAAGGTCTTTGCACACTGAGTTTGAAATTCACGTCCAAAATTTTCACACGTTAAAAAATAAATACGACCTCATGTTGTGTCAATCACGTTTACACACTGCCTCCGAAACATTCAGCCGTCATAAAAAATTCGGATCAGGTTCGATTTTCTGCGTTTTTGCATCCGTAGCAAGCATTTTGATAGGAAATGATGACGAATATGAAAAAAAAAAAAAAAACGCATACGAAAATTTAAAGCAAGGACCTTTAAAGGGACTTTGGTGGAAATAATAAAAATGGCGTCTGATAGAACTAATGAATAAATATACACTGTACACTTCCATGTCTACTGAGAAGCACGCATTGTTGTCATTGAAAATTGTTTGGTTGTTGCCTAAAATGTTTTAAAGTTTAGCTGGCTAGCTTTAGCAGTTAGCCCCTGCGGTAACAAAAAAAATAAAAATAAATTAAAAAAAAAAAACTCTTTCTCCTTTAACGGCCATTGAAAGGTAGCTGTGTATTCCGCTGAATCAATTTTGGCTAGTAACATTTACATTGATTATAATGGCTCCAAGCTCCATTGAGATGAGAGGGAACACTCACAGACTTACTGACCTCCTTGGTAATTTCTTAGCTCACGTGAATGTGTTCTGGATCATTAGACATGACGTTATGCTGCATTGGCAGCCTGTCTGCAACCAGTTTCCATATGAGGGGCCTTCATACAAAAACACGAAGTCATTGACTGACTGGGCTGTGAGGCAGCTGGCTTTTCTGGCACAACCATTAACATGCATTAGGAACAAATGCATATACATTTCTTTCATTATAACACCACAAAAGACGAAGGCATTACATCGGGAAAAATCAAAACAACAATTTCACTATGGTCTGATTTGTAATTTACTTAATTTGATTGAAATCAAATAATTGCCATTATTAGTTGAAATCGCAGCAGGCTCTCATTAAAGCCTAGTTACTCTCTTAGTAAAGCCCACTTATCTCCAGGAGATGGGGCATTGTGACCCTGACAGTGTTCTCTTTCACTACACCTCTCTTTTTCCCTACCTCACGCTCTCTTTCTCCCTCATTTTCTTTTTCCCTCGGTAACTTCTATTTTTATCAGGGCTTGAAGCACAGTTGATTCACCTGCTGTAAGGCAGCAGTGAAACGCAGGTAGAAAGCAACTCAAAACTCTGCGAGCACTGTTTTTGATCGTAGGATGGGATTTAGGTAACTGCATTATCCTGCCTCTGCTATTACATTTAGTCGTGTAAGAAAAACCCCAGTGCCATGAAAAGAGCTGAATTTCATTCTCCTCCACAGTTTGCGATAATGTGTTTGTTTGTGAGGGTGTGTGTGATAATGTTTCACATTCTGGACTGTCTCCTTCTATTTTCTTTGTGCACTAATGTATACTGTCAACAACAACGAGAGACAGAGGATAAGACTGAAAGGGAAAGAAAAAAGGGCTCTTAAAAATTAACTGTTGACTATTTTTTAGATTCTTTTATTGCACATACCAGAGTTTTTCTTTAGAGTTTGATCCTTAGGCATGCTGATTTTTGTGCATAAAGCACCCAAAAATTTAACTTCTCTCATCATGTACTTGCCTTCACATTGTTCCAAACCTGTATGAGTTTCTTTCTGAGGAAGATTAAAGATCTTTTAGAATGATGTCTTAGTGTTTTATTTTGTCCATACAATAGAAGTCAATGGTAACCAAAACTGTTTGGCTACCAACATTTTTTCAAACATATTCTTTTATGTTCCACAGAAGAAAGAATGTCTTACAGATTTGGAACAACATGTGGGTGAGTAAATGATGACAGACCCTTTAATGGTTTAAAGTTTCTTGCTGACTACCAATCATAAACCCTGCAATAAAGCACAAAACAGTAACATTCTTAACTTAAAAACCCATTGACTTTCTCTGTAGTGAATTGATTGGCAATAAGGTGCAAACCTTTCAGTTAAGACCTACCACAAAAGATTGTTGAGCAATGACATTTGTTACAGTTGTTATAAAGCAATAGTTTTATATAGCTACCTCGTTTTTTGTTCAATTATATCATTTACAGTACTTTAAAAGTTTATGATTATTAAAGAAATGATCTACGCAATCTTGTATATTTTTGTCTCTCTCTACCCCCCTCTTAATTTTCATATACACTTTTGCTTAAAGTTTATGATTTGTACTGGAGCTGGTTTGGTTCTCTTTACAACTTCTCTTTAAATCCATATCGAGAAAATGATTTGTGAAAATACTTCTTTATATGTGCTCTATGAAAACACATAATCACAAACAATGAAGAATATACTCTTTCTTGGCCTCAGACTTCAACTATACATGTATACATGCACACAAATCCATACACTTACACTTACGATGTGCATACTCTACCAACCAACTACAAAATCATCCCAACACAAATTGTATTTGTAGGAGTACGAAGTTCAGTGTGTTTTAATTTGGGGTGACACTCTTTAAGAGTTTGTCTATGTAAGCAGCAGTGTTGGGCACATTACTTTAAAAAAGTAATTAATTATAGTTACTAGTTACTTCTCACAAATAGTAACTGAGTTAGTAACTGAGTTACATCATTATAAAAGTAACTAATTACCAGGGAAAGTAACTATTGCGTTACTTCTTTTTTTTTTAAAAATGTTCAAATGTCAAATAACTTGGATGCCCCAATATTAAATATGCTAAATTTATGAAATGGACTCTAAATAGAAGAAATTATTATTATAAAACATTGTACATTAATCTACACTATTTATCCACTGACACTTAGCATCAGTCAGTCAAGCATTATAATATGATATTATGATAATTTAGCATTATATGATGATAGAACTTTAGAATAACCATGTATGAATGCATATTTGTCATGTTGACTGAACTTAGGACTGGTGGTGGTGCTTAAGATGTTGTTTGTCATTTAGTGTTTCTAAAAAAAAAGGGGGGGGAAATTGATAAGATAACAAAACTACTGTGAATTCTACTACTAATAACAATATAAAACGTGCTAAGAATTAATGAGCTGCTGCGTTCATGAATCTTAATCACGTAGTCTGCGTTCGCTCGAACTGATTTGATGAAATCAAGACAGGGATGATAATAGTTGAGCGCCAGCCAATGAGATTGTCGTTTGCGCATTAGCTCCGCCCACTACCAGAGAAACCGGCAGTTCTTAAAAGCTGAAGAATTCCAAAGGAACTCCGTTATTTTGACAGGAAAATACAACAAAGAATATCGTTTACATGTAGAGCGTCAATTCTGCATGTTATGAAAGACTCTCTTGCTCTGTATCTTTCTTTGTGTGTGTGAGACAAAGCGACGGCGAGCTGTGCGCCTTCACACTAGAGTTTACGGTAAGTCAAATACAGGTACACTGCGCATCCATTCAGATGAACTGAAAAATACTATTATAATAATATTATAATAAATTATAGTAACGCCGTATTTTATTGTCAGTAATGGTAACGGCGTTGTAACGGGGGAAACAGTAATTTGTTTGATTACTCGTTAAATAAAATAACGCCGTTAGTAACGCCGTTTATTTATAACGCCGTTATTCCCATCACTGGTAAGCAGCACATCATGCCTTTAGGGAACACAAGCTCTGACAGCTCCAAAGCCCCCACTGAGTGAGATACAAGAAAGAGACAAACCACAGCATGAACTGCATGAATAGTGGAGAGAAGATTCATGCGGGTTGCATGACACCCATTATGAGCTGCTGTTCTTTTAGCTTAAGTGTTTTCTTATCAAGCCTGTCAGCATGAAATTACTTACAGATAATTCTAGACCGGAGACCATACAATATTATGCATGCTGTAATACAATAGCATGCTCTAACTACAACTACTCTTCATTTAAATTAAAAAATAATGCTTGGGAACATGTGATCTCATGTCATACATTTTTAAAGCTAAAACCACTTTGTTTTTTGTATAATTGTGCTTGTTTGAGAATCTTCAGATGTTTTACACAGGAAGTGCATCCTTGATACATGTGTCACTGACACAAGGGATGACTTTCACCAAAATGTGTGTTGTTTCTTAAAATGCATAATAGTAGAAGGCATTCTCTTGGATTTCATGAAAACCAAATGAATAGGACATTTTCACAATATAGTGTAAGAATGTTTTCATTTGTAAGTTTTGAGTTCCTCTTCTTGTGTGGCTTAAAAACACAGCTCACCTGGCAGGTTGTTATTACACTAGAGCGAAAGAACACAATTAACTCAATACTAACAAACACAGCATATGGCCCCCATCAGCAGCTGCATCTGAGCATTGAAATCAGTGTAAACTCACTGGCCAAACACCTCCAAACAGTTTGTTATCTGATTGGTTTTAACAGCTGTCTGTTTACAGCTCTTCTGAATTTCCAACGCAAAGACCACCAACCTCTCACCACACACAGAGTTCATTAACCACACAAACACAAACCAGGTGATGTAAATGTGCGTTTTGTGACAGATGCATCTTGACAACTCAGCTGGTCCACCATTCTTTATAAATGAGGTGAAATGATTAGTAGGCTTATATCTTACAAGAAAATACCATTTTGAATACCACTTCGTGTTTAATTCAGTGTCCCATTTCTTTGGAATTATTTGTGAATTTTACTAGCGATTTCTGAGTGACAAATGTTTCACCACCAACTTTAATTTTTCAGTGCAAGTTAATTTTAAAGTGTCTTATTATTACAAAAAAGTGTTAAAAATTTCTTAAAAATGTCACAAAGTCTGGTTTCAATGACTTTCAAACACTGTGGTACTTACAGAGTATTGTTTACCAATAGAAATGACTCAAAGACAATCAAAGCAAAACTCTTTATATTTATGTTTACCTGGGTCGTATTTATAGTTACAGGGGTTTTGGATATTATACTGACATCTATCTGCCTGGATGCATTGCATTTGTTTACTCATGCAACTTAACATCAAATATATAAAACAAACATTTTAGTAATAGTAGCTACAGTCATGCACAGTCAATTGCAAGACTGATCACGTGATGCCAATATGACGGCGCCCATGAAGTTGCGACCCGCTCCATGCAAAAAAGCATTTTTTTTCCCCTAGAAGACTGATGTGTGGAGTCATCAAAACTGCTTTTCATTATGTGTAAAGCTTTTTCAATTAGCAAAAAGAAGAAAATACTGAGTTCAGATTTAAAATAACCATCATTAACCCCTTGTTTTGTTTTAAGTTAACGATAGTTGTCCGGGCTCCTTTCTTTTACAGTTCATTAGGCGCAAGTTGGATTCCAGAAAAAATGTAATCCGGATAACATAAACATTTTTTAAAAAGACGAGCTCTTCTCCTTGATGAATGCAGGTTTGATATAACTTACCTCGGCATGACAGCAGACTACAGCCAGGAGGAAAAACACGGGTAAACACCGAAACATCTGTAACGGGTGTAGCGGGCGGAGAGAAGAGAGAGAAGGGAGGAAAATACATTACACACAGAGAAAGCGTTCCAGGCAATACGACACAAGTTGTTTAGACGCTGTAAAAGATTTCAAATAGTGTTCAGTTTGCTCACCATTTTTGAAAGAAGAGCCGATGGAGTGTGCAGGAGCAGGAAAGCGCAGCGTCTCGCTCCGCAGTAGATGTGGATCTGAGGATGTGATCTCAGGAAACTCGAGCAGCGCTCAGGAATCCGCTTCTTCCCCCTCCGTGACGTGACGTGGCCCGTGAAAACCCGTGGAGCAGATCCAGATAAAGAGCACACACTCACATTCACACACTCCTCAGAGAACGAGTGACCGGCTCAACCTGTTAGAGGTTACAGAGTCCAGTCCAGGGAATACTGCATGCTAATTAATTGCATGCTTGTGAGGATGCAAAACAATAGAATATTGTTTTAGGTCAAAAGGTAGAAAGTTGTAAGCTCAAATATAGACAAAACGTAGATGGAGAAATACACTGAGACTGATAATAATGTGATATATAGATTAATGAATAAAGACAGCTGCGTCCAGTAGGCTATATGAAAGAATAGACCCATCACAATTCCAGTTAGGCTACAGTTTCAATGTGAAAATTAATGGAAATCTATTTTGTATCATCGCTGTTGGTTATGGCTGAATGAAGAGTGTTTTATTTATGGGCGAGATTTAAATTTTCTTCTGTTCCAGGGGCTGAATTGTATTAAAAAGAATTAAATTTTTTCTTTAAGTAAACGAAGGTCACATTGTCTTTGTCATGCTACTTTTCAGCTGCCTTTAGGTGTAGATTTTATTGATATAAAATATAAAAAATCATAATTAAAATAACAAAAATATAATGTTCTTAATGCAAGAAATGATCATAAACAATGTCGATATTTTTTGAGGATCATTTATATATTTTTTTCAGTAATTGTAAATTAATGCCGAACAGTTGTTGCATTACTTCCATCACAATGTTGCTACTAACAGAGCTTTATTAGAAGTTTGAGAACTTGTTTACCAGGGAGACAGCAAAATAGTTTGAGATGAAACATGAAATATGATCTGCAAAGAAAACAAAGAAAAATTAAGGTAAATATCAAAAACATACAGCACAAACAGTGGAGTTTAACAGTATTGTAGCATCATAAATAAACTACCATTTTGGCTAACTCAGAGGTCCTCGGAGAAATCATATCTCAACTGGACAGGAATGTGTGTGACTTCAGTCAAATGATTTTTCATAATGCTGCTCTTTTTTGACCTTTATAGCATACCGACTATTCCTATGGCACAAAATAACAAAATACATTTTGTCATTTATTTTTAATTTTTTAAGATAATTACTTTATTGTCCATCTGAGGAAACTGTTTTGCATATTCATGGACATTAATGTATATGTCAAGCCCTAAATCCACAAGAACTGTGCATGAACTGTGCTTGATTAATTTGTTGCCACCTCTCATAGTCTTCATGCCACCCTAATAAATAAGATTTGAAATCTGCCCCCCTTCATGTTGTTCTAAAGATGAGATTTTTAGGGGGAAGAAGACTCTCAGCAAATAATACTGGGGTAATTTCAGGGTATTATAATGTGGCTTCAGAGTGAGTCGATGATGACAGAATTCTCATTTTGGGTGAACTATCACTTCAACCTAACAATTCATTAGCTGCTTCTCATAGCAACAAGTCTCTTTTGTGGTTAGTCTAGTTGAAATGCAGAATTTCGATGAGATGCGGGTTTGCCAAATGACTGATCAAATTGAAATGATATCCTTGGCAATTCCACATAGGGCCCTCTTCTTTTTAAAAAGAGAAAATGAGCTTTGATGGGGTGCTGAGTTGTGTCAATGTATATGCTAATTTGACAATGAATTTCTACTGTAATAAAAGTGTGAAACAGAAGTGCACACTAAAATAATGCCAAAATACTTTGCTCTCGAGTAAGTGTTCAAGTACATTCGTTGAGCCACATAGATCTGTTTTTGTGAGACTTGTCAATCACGAAGAGCAAATAGAGGCTTACCTAACCCAGTCTTTGTCCTCCTAATGTCTTTCAGCCAAGAGTGCATGGTAATCAGAACAGCACATAATTGCCTCTCCACAGCTATTTTTCATCACTGTTTATCTAACAGTGTCTGCATAAATTCACTTCATGAATGAATTAACCTGTCACAAATGCATCTGCTATTCAATCTCCTGTTGTACACCTTTAACATCGGCCAGTCAGATATTCAGAAGCAAGGTCAGTGCTGATGAAGCCTTTGTTTTTCCTCCTGTATAATCCATTTATCTTCCTCTTTCATGCAACCACCAACACATCAACCCAGCTGGTAAAACACACGTTGGTTTGAAAAGTATAGGTATGTCCATGAGGAACAAAGAGGGGTGTGGTAATTCACAGTAAATCACAGTAAAGTGAAAATGGGAACAAAACGACAAATGGTCCATTGACTCTAAGACCTAAGCGAGGCTATTTGTTGGGTTAACCAAAATTCACTCTTCCACAATACAGTGGCAGTGATCAACAAATGAAAATATTCTTAATTTTTCAGGCTTTAACATTTTTTTTTTTAATCAAAATCTGTCAATGTACAATAAAAGGAAAATAATTACTGAAATATTTTTCATTACTGGTGTTTTTATATTTACTGTAGTACAAAGGGGTTAATGTACTGCAAATAATATGTATATAGTTTGCAAGACAGCTTTAATGCCACTAATTCAATGAACTGTGCAGCAGCAGTGGCTCCAGAAACATGAACAAATGCACTGTTTCTATTCAAAATCTTGTTCACAACTAATACAGTATTTCTGCGTATTGGCCAAAAATGAAAATCTGCTTAAAATGTATCCACTCTCAGACTGTCCAAGATGTAGATGAGTTTGATTCTTCATCAGAACAGATTTGGAGAAATTACCATTACATTACACTCACCAATGGATCCTCTGCAGAGAATGGGTGCCGTCAGAATGAGAGTTGATAAAAGCATAACAATATATTCCACACAACTACAGTCCATCAATTAACATCTTTTGAAGTGAAAAGCTATGTGTTTGTAATAAATCCATGATTAAGGCATTTTACCTTCAGATTGTTTCTGGCTAAAATATGTCCTCTGTCCATAATATTGCTTTTTCCAGTGAAAAAGGTGAATCAGGAGAGAAATATGCAGAGATCAAACACAGTTTACAATCAAAAACAGTTCTAAAAAAATATGTGTGTGGATTTTGATGAGAGGACAACAGAGGATGGACGTTTTTACTGGAGGAACCGTTAATATTACAGACTTTTCCAGAAGCAGGATCATTTGTGAGCAAGTGATGCAATGCTAAGTTTCTCCAAATCTGTTCAGATCAAGAAAAAAAAATCATCTTGGATGGCCTGAGTGTAAGTAAATTTTCAGCAAATGTTCATTTTTGGGTGAAGTATTTCTTTAAGACACAGAAAATCCTCTATTCTGTTTAAACTCAATTTGACAGATGTGGTTTCTTGATTGATACCTTTTTAGATGGTGTATGAACAAAAAAAGTACTCGCATATCCATGTCAGACCTCAGAAGACCTTGAATCACTGTCAATCAAGTACTTCGACTGAAAGTTTTAGACTTATTCAGCAGCAATGATATGATGTCAATTATACGCCTTTGACAGTAATTGAAATTAAGTCACAATTTCAGCAAATATGAAAGTGAAAACTGTCAAAGTAAGAGAAGTTCCCTCCCATCACAGAGAATGCTGTCAGAATCATATAAGCCAGATGTCCGATGCAGCTGATCAGTCTCATACAGCACAGGAAGAGTGTTTCATGATACACTACTACAGATTCTTCATCCCTTTGATCATGAGTCTGTTACACTGAATCTTTCTGTTATCTGATTTACTTTGGCATATAACCATAATCCCACCACATAAATGTGCAACAAAGGTAGTGTGATATTTGTGCATTTTTCACTATGAACATCACTTCAGAAGAAGCTTTTCAGAACAATGAAACTAATCAACAGCAGAATGCATGCTTGACCATTTAATATCTTCATGCAAAATCTTGTAGTCTGTGCAATCAGCAGAGATGCAACACCTCCCCTTTGTGGTTGATGTGTGAAGTGCTGTTTAGTAGTTAATTATGATTTAGCGTGCTTTTTAGCCTCAATAATGGGAGATTCATGGCTACTTGCCAAATAAATAAATAAAGTCAATAAGTGGACATGGAATGGTTGTACTGTTTTTAAAATGTGATGAGTTGCAGAATGTAAAAGATTTTAGTTCATTTGTAGTGAATGTGAAGTGCATCAGCTTTGTGTGGTTTGTTATTCCGGCCACACAGACAAGCTTCCTGCTTCAGTCATATTATAGCCTAGTGAAACAGGACTGATGAGCTATATATAACAACTAAATTACATTCTTTAGTTCCAAAACATCTGGGTCCCACACAAAAGGAGGGACACTTCTTTTATTATTATTTTTTTTATATTATTACTTTTTTTACTTTTGATTTAACTTTAGATGCTAATCATGCAGCTATTTGCATGTTTATCTCAAGTAACAAAATATGAGCTCATAAGTAGTAACTGATTAGTGTGGTTTATGTAACCTTCAATGGTTTATTGCTTCCAAAATGGTCCAATAATTGGAATAAATTACATTTTACCAGCAAATGTGTTTATATCTCTGAAACAGAATGAATAAGACAACCCTCTGTTTTAACCTCTTAATCATTCAGTACATCTACATGATACTGAGCAGACAGTAAAGCAGTTATACTCTTTCACACCCTCCTTAAATGCAATTGAATATATTTATTTGAATATTTTTATTAGTCATACCTCTGTATGGTCAGTCTTGTGTAATGTGTGCATAAAACAATGTACTGCATCTTCAGAGATGATAAATGCTGAGATAATTGTCAGTGAAAAATAGGGAAGGGACAATTTTAGTTATTCAATTTAGTATTAAATTATTTCATATTTGTGTCATTTTCTTCCCGTCCTTGTGCCCTTGTTTTGTTGTGGACTTTTAGTTTGTAGTTTTAGCTTGGTTCCTGTTTCAGTTTCTCCTTGTCATTAGTCTCGGTTGTTTGTGTCTGGTTCGTCTGGTTTACGCCTAAGCCCTTGTGTTTCCTGTGTTCTTTGTCAGGTGCTGTCATTTCAAGTCTTGTCGGCCCCTCAATTCTGTTCCTTCTATTTCTGGATTCCTGGTTTTCTTGTGTTTTTGTTTCATTGTAATAAACCACTTGTATTGGATCCTGCACTTCCTCATCTCTGAATTTGTTTATGCAACAGTTTGTTCTATATCATTTTAAAATTTGGTCTTTTCAACGTTGTGTTGAGAAGGACTGAATATCATAGAAATATCATTGGAACTGATTTTTTAAAATCACACAAAATAAGGGATTTTTCTGTCTGTAAGTTTGTAAATTTTTGGTTAATGACATGTCAAAGATGTCTGAGATGACTGGCTATTGAGCAAAAGCCACAGAGGTTTTTGAGGTAAAGAGTAGCAATCATGCAAGAAGATTTCACACTTATTTGCAAATATCCTCTATTGCACATCTGTAAGGCAAATGTATTTGCAACTTGACGGGTTCTAATAGGCCAGATCAGAAATATGACAACAAACATAAAATGATGTTTGATCATCCAGGTGAGGAACATTACAAGCAAACTGAGAGCAAACTAGACCAAACACTCATTACACTGGAGCAATACCCAGTTTAAAGAGAAATCAACTTTATTACAAGCCAGAGCATAAATAAGAATGTATAAAAACAGCAGAGAAAAAAAGAAGGAGAGATTCTTTTAGTGAACACAAAGCTGAAAATGAACAAATGTGGGCTGCTTAACATAAACACAGTAACAGGATGTGATGGTTTGCTGTGGAAAATTTGCTCAGTGGTTTCACTGGTCACTGCAAATAAAAGCACAAAACTAAATATAATATTTTTGTATACAATTCATGCAATATGTATTGTATTTAGATTACCTGTGTTTGCATTCACACTTTAAATCTTTAGCATTTTTTTTAAAGACAGCTTTAAAAAAAAAAAAAAGTGAACATATGACTAATGCAGACTATATTCTGTGTAACTGATCATGTGATTTTTATTTCCAATAATTTGCTACTGTACAAAATGTTATTAAGTATATTCTCATCTGCTGTTTTAGGCATTGCCCTCTGTCTTCTTCTTCCTTTATTAGTTCAGTCTCTCAGGCACGTGTGCAAGATCCTGAGCGGACAGTAAAACAGATTGCACTCTGCCACAGACCTTAAACTGAGTGTCCTGTTATGGCAAATTTTCAAACCAGGATTCTTCATCTGGATCTCTGTGTCGTCTTTATTGTCCTGATTCATGCAGGTACCACTCATTTGTTTTATTTTTTGACTTTTCAAAGCTGATAAACAGAATGTGGTCTACGTATGCATGTATGTTTATATTGTGATGCATTTGTTGAAAACTGATGATTGCATTCGAATGTATTTTTCCCATCAGGTTAAAAGCTTAAGTACCACATGAACAATGTGTTTTGTGTCTCATGAGATTTTGCAACTTTGCATTTTTTCAATTGCATTATGACAATGAAATTATTTTCACAAATTTACCGTCTAATGAAGTTAGTGTAAACATGCAGTGATTGTGATTTTCTGTCTTTTCATCAGATTATTTCAAATCTAATCAAGAGCAAATGATTCGGCAGCACATCAACAAAACAGTGTTTGTGGGGGAAACAGTTACACTTCACTGCAACAAAACCCAGTTTGATGACGTTTTCACATGGAAAATGAACAGCTCTGTTATTTTTAGTCATGACTCTGAGAGTAACAGAACAATGAGAAACTTCAGCTCAAACAGGATTCACATCGACCCAGCAGCTCCAAGAGAATTAACAATACATCAAATACAAACGTCTGATGTTGGAAACTACACCTGTTACCCAGCAGCAATAAGATGGACATTAACAATAACAGGTTAGAACATGACTTCATTTTTGTTTATCTTTTCTGTAAAAGTGTTCAGTACAGCAAGTGTAAGTTTGTAACTATAGTGACTAGTAACTTGTAGTGATTAGTGCTGTTTGACAGATCTCATAAGTGTTTGACACTTTTGTGTCCTTCAGAGAATCAGATCAGACCAGAATCACTCAAACAAAGGCCGCTGTCAATCATCATCATCATCTCATGTTGTGGAGTCATTATGATCTGTCTGATAGTCACTGTCAGCATCTGTATTCACAGGTGAGAGACAATGAGTTTTCATTAACATTTCTTACCTTCAGAAACACTGACATGTAGTTCCATCTCCAGCTCGTGCTATAAAGCGATGAACTTCTTACTTCATACCTGTTTCGTTTTTCAACTTTTTATGTACTACATTTCAAATGTATATTTGCAGGTTCAAATTCAAATAGCCAGCTTTGATGGCAAAGGTTAATTTCATTATCTCTGCCTACCATTGCTCAGAAACAGCTCTTCTAATTTCAGTTTGTGTAAATAACATCTGTCACTATTTGCACTTACTGTAAGCAAGATCTTAGTGCAATCAATTAGTGTAAATAGTACCCACTGTTTTTAAAAATGTAAATACAGTGCCTGCCATACTTTTATGTATAGCATTATATAAATGGGCCTATACTTTTAGATATAGATTTTATTATTTTATTATTTAACTCTTGTCCAGGACCCAAAATTTCAATTTTAAAAGAATAAACTCTATGACATAAATAATCATTTTTTTTAGAGAAGAATATAAAATATGTATTATGAATTGAGCTGCATTCTGTTCTCTAAATTTATCATTGTAACAGGAAATTGAGTCAGAAGATCAACTCTAGTTCAGAAAAGCAGGCTGTAAGTATATTTACAACAGTGCAGGTTATTATTGACCACATATAGACTATCTGCTCTTGATTTAGAACTTTTATGCTATATTTTCATTGTCTTTCTATTTGTGCATGATCTGTACAGGTGAAGATGATCTCATACTGTGACAAACACACAATAACAGCCTGTGTAAGTTAGCTGAACTCGACACACACCTACACTCCTCCATCATGTTCACCACATCATGTCTGTTCACTTGCCTCCAACAGCAGCTGCTGCAAAGTTGTAAAAATAACTTCTTTACAACTAAGTAATAAATGTATAATTTTTATGAATCAATTATTTGATCACTTATAAATTGTTGAGCAGATATTTGAAGAAAAGCTGAAATGCCTGTTAATTGTGTTTCATTGATTTATCTTTGTCTTTATCAGGTCTACAGTCTTCATACAGTTTCATGAACATCTTTTCTTCTCAAGACAGCAGTGTGTGGGTCTGACATTCATCATCTCAATATAGAAAGAAGATTGTCAGTCATTTAATGGGTTACAGAATGAGACCATCATAAGAAAAAAAAAGTACAGACGATCAACGTGTATGCCTCTAAAATGCTTTTTGCAAGTTTCATTTAAAATATCTAGAAATATATGTAATTTTCATACAGAAAAATATGAGTTTTAATTTTGATATGCCTAATACTAGATAATTTATCATTATCAATATAAAAATTCAGTGTGTTGCATGTGGTGAAAATATTACAGAAAAGATCCAGAGTGATTTAAAGGTGGTTTGTTTTAAAGAACTGTTTAACAAATGTCATCACAGAAATAATTTTAGACTATTATATTTGGCATATTGCTGTTGTGACTAACTGACAGTATAGTCAGAACAGACTTCAGTAGCTCTTGAGTTCTTACTGCAGGAAAACACAAGGTGGCACCATAACAAACACTGAGCTGCAGTAATGCAACATTACCAACAGGAACAATGAATGAGAGACTTTGTTAAAAATGTGTCGTCACAAAACAAAAAGAAATGAAGAAACATTTTCACCTTCCTCATGAACACACGCTTGTCTTGAATAACCTAAATAATACAGACAGACATAACAAAATCTGTTTTTTGTTTAATTAAAACATGAAAGTGATGTTCCAATAGCAGGGAAATCCCTAATTACACCAAATACTTGCAAACAGTAGGTCAGTGAGCATGAATAATTCCGTCAGTTATTTATGGTTTTACACCACAGCTGTGCACTATAATAATAATAATAATAATAATAATAATAATAATAATAATAATGTCATAATCAAATATTCTGCTATGTTACCAAATATAAATTAAGCATTATTACATAAGGAAAAGTGTTGACGTTTTGAATATCAGGTAATTTAAGACTTTAATCTCAAATAAAAATATTGATCAATGCACAGATACGAAGACAATGTCAAATATGGAGCTACAAACCTCAGAAATCATGACCTTGATCCTGTGATGAGCGAGGTTTGAGGTTATGTTTTGGTGTACAAATGTAATAATTTGTAATAAAAGAGAGGCTAATCAGAGAGTTGAGGATGAGAAATGATGAATGTCCTCGCAATCAATGTTCTTGTATTTCCAACAATTTTGCATAATCACAGTAAATTAATAAATTGTGTTTAACGTTTTAGTTTTTTTGCACACATTTTCAGGGATTCAAGTGGCAAAGTGTCATAGATTTTGTAAATTTGCTTCATGTGCTTTATACGTTTCACTGTAGCATCATGAATAGAGTGAATTGGTTTTGTTTCTCTGTCATTAGCTCTCTGTGGCTACTTGCTTCCTGCTTGTTTTTTTCCTGTCACTTAGTTAGTGACAGGAAAACACAAGTTAGTTAGTTAGTAAGTCATGAGTGCCTCTTGTAATAGTACTCTGTGCTTGTACTTATCACATTAATACACTTCAATAATGAAAACAGAATTCTGAGTTCTTATAACTCGTTTAGAGATTAGAGATTATTAAAGATTACAGATTATTTTTCTTTTGTATAAAATGAATTGCTCTGTGAAATCATGAATTATAGTTATTCCACACCATTTAGTCATTATTATGCCTCTGTCATTATTATTGCCCTCCGTCTTCACTTCTTCCTTTACTAGTTCAGTCACTACAGCACGTCTGCAAGATCCTGAGCAGTTTAAGCTCCTTCACAGCCCCGTTATGGCGAATGTTCAAACCAGGATTCTTCATCTGGATCTCTCTATCATCATTATTCTCCTGATTCATGCAGGTACTGATTTAATATAAACATTTTCTCCTCCTCACTTGTTTTATTTATGATGTCTGAAAGCCAGTAAACATGATGTAGCTTATGCATGTTGGTATGGGTATGAAGTCCAACATACTTCATACCTATACTTCATGTTTTGATGAAATGTTACTTACTAAATTAACATTCACGCAGTTGTTGATAAAATCTATGTTTGTATTTGAATGTGTTTTTATCAGGTCACCATATGAACATTGTCTTTCATGAGCATTATTGTTTCTACTACATGATGACAGTGAAATAATTTTCACAGTTTTACCATTCAGTGCAGTTACTGTAAACCTGCAGTGATTGTGATTTTATGTGTCTTTTCATCAGATTATTCCAAATCTAATCAAGAGTCAAAGATCAAGCAGCACATCAACAAAACAGTGTTTGTGGGGGAAACAGTTACACTTCGCTGCAACAAAACCCAATATGATGATGATTTCACATGGAAAGTCAACAGCACTATTATTTTTAGGCTGGTCTCTGATATTAACATAACTAAGACAAACTTCAGCTCAAACAGGATTCACATCGACCCAGCAGCTCCAAGAGAATTAACAATACATCAAATACAAGCATCTGATGCAGGAAACTACAGCTGTTACCCAGCAGCAATAAGATGGACATTAACAATAACAGGTTAGAACATGATTTCTTTTCTTGGATTTTTTTTTTAATAATGCAAAACAACTGTAAGTATGTTTGTAACTAGTAGTGAGTAGTGCTGGTTGACTGATATCATAGGTGGACTCTTTTGTATCTTTTAGAAAACACAACCAGACCAGAATCACTCAAACAAATGCCGCTGTACATTATAATCATCATCATCTCATGTTGTGGAGTCATTATGATCTGTCTGATCATCACCATCAGCATCTGCATTCACAGGTAAGAGACAGTGAGTTTTTGTTTGTATTTTTAAAGTTGTGTTTATGAATATCCTTCCCAAGTATCCAAACATCACTACATTTTTATAAATCCTTATATGGTGGTTCTTCAACTCTGTGCACTTTTATGTCCCAGGGCTTCATAATCATTAAAACAAACAGATTTCTACTTTTTCATTTTGTCATATAAAGGTCACATTAAAACTGTGTTAGACACATTTTATCATGGCATCATTATTTATTTCTGCTACTCTTGAAAATCCTTTTATGCATAGATTTTTATCACTTTATTCTTATACCAGACTTTTAATCTTAATATATGAAAATCCTTCATAAAACATGATTTTGATTTTAATGTTAATCTAAAGAAAGTGTCAAATAATCACAAACCAGCCCATTTAAGTATTTATGAATGAATTGATGAATGAATTGAAAATTAAAATTGAATATTAAAATGAAAATAAAAAATTTCAGATTTTTTTTTTGCATAAATTGTGACCCTTTCCATAATGACCAATAATTATGAAACTAATATGTTTGTATTAAAATAATAATATTTGTGAGATATTAAATAATTCTAATCCAGTAAGAGCCCTCTGCATTTTATCATTTTATTATTGTTATACTTTATGATTTGATGTCCATAATGAACTGCATTGTGTTGTTCTGCCAATGCTTCACCACCTCACAGGAAACTGAAGCAGATGAAGATGAACTCTGATCTCTGTGAAACAGACCACGAGGGTGTAAGTATATTTACTACACAACAGGTTATTATTCAGCATATATATGAGATATGCTCTTGAATTCTGTACATTTATATACGTCTTAATCTAATTTCTACAACTCTGCATGATATGTACAGTTGAAGATGATGCCTGACTGTGACAAACACACAATAACAGCCTGTGTAAGTCATTTGAACTCAACACACACCTACACTCCTCCATCGTGTTCACCACATCATGTCTGTTCACTGGCCCCGTCTGTCACCGGCCCCCATCAAACATCACTGACACACTTCTTGATGGAAAAAAGTTGTGCAATCTAACTACTACTTTATTAAAAATGTGTACTTTTTATAAATTAACAACCATAAATATACATGATCACTTATAAATTGTTCAGCAGAGTTTTGAACAGGAGCTGAAATGCCTGTTGTTTGTGTTTCATTATTAATTTATCTTTGTCTTTATCAGGTCTACAGTCTTCATACAGTTTCATGAACATCTTTTGTCCTCTCAAGATAGCAGTGTGTGTGTGTGTGTGTGTGTCTGACACTCATCAGATGAGCATCTCAATACAGGAAGATGTTTGTCAATGGGTTAGAGAGTGGGACTGTCACAATAATAATAAGTGCAGTCTCAGAGGATCTGTATGTACATGTGCATTTGCCCCTAAAATGCTGTTTGCTTATTTTATTTAAAATATCTAGCAAATAAATTTCATTGTAATACAGTTTTAATCTTTAATATGTGCAACTATAGATCATGTATCATTATCAATATAAATAATTAGGATTAGGAATGGAATACAGAAATTATCCATCAGAGCGACTGAAAGGTGGCTTACTGCAAAGAACTAATGTGAAATAATTTTGGAATATTACATTTGACACATTGCAGGAGAACACACAGTGGTGCCATAACAAACACTGAGCTGATGCAGTATTGTAGCATTGCCAATGACAGTAAAGATACAGGATAAGAAAAGACAGAGTCTTTATGTTGACGCAATTCCTCTAAGAGTCACAGTTACATTCTATGATAAACAGGTAAATTAATATAAAAATATTGATCAATGCACAGATACAAAGACTATGTCAAATATGGCGCTGCAAATCCCAAACATTATAACGTTTAATCCTGTGATGAGTAAGGATTGAGGTTATGTTTTAGTGTACAAATGTAATAATTCATAATTAAAGAAAGGCTAATAAGAGAGTTGAGAATCGGAAGTGAATGGGAAATGGGACTGCTCATGCAGTGCTTATGTATTTCCAAAAACTTTGCATAAGCTCAGTAAATTAATATGTGTTTAATGTTTCAGTTTTTTTTTTTTTTTTTTTTACTTATTTTCAGGGATTCAAGTGGCAAAGTGTCATAAATTTTGTAAATGTGCTTCATGTGCTTTATATGTTTGACTGTAGCATGTTAAATAGGGTGAATCATGATGTTTCTCTGTCATTAGCTCTCTGTGGCTACCCATACGGAAATGTAATATAATATGATATATATGTATATCACGAGTGATGTTGTCATATTTGTGTCTTAAAAGACAATATATTATTATTATTACATATGTACATCCTCAGGATATAAGAAGTTACAAGTTCATACCATATATTAAATACCCGTATTGAAATGAATTTAAATATTAAAAATATTTATATGACAAATTTGTATATGGTAGTGTATGTTAAAACCATATATGTAAACAATATATGTGTAATTTATAAATGTTAGTGTATTTGAACAACATATATGCAAACATTCAGTATACTTATATAAGATGTTATAGGTTTAGATCATATATGAAATAGGAATACCCATAGTAAAATTAGAATATATACACATATATTAAAAATATTTATATAATGGATTTTTATATGGTAATGTGTGTTAAGACCATAAATGTTGACAATATATGTCTAATTTATATATGCAATTTTATTTAAACAGCATATATGCAAACCTATTCTGTATGCTTAAATAGGATTTTCTTGAACAGCTTGAATTTTGAACAAGTCTACACTGTCCACATTTCATTTTAACGTATAGCCCATTTCTAAACACTTCAGTTGGTTTTTATTTTTGGTTTGGTGACAGAGTTCTGACAATCCTGTAATCTTGTCTTTGTGTGAGCGTTCGCTCAGGACGTACACTCCTCCTGTCAGGGATCAGTCACCATCACAACAGTCACCACCCAGCACAATCACCCGATCACAATCACCTGAGTTCTGATTGCACGCACCTGCTGACACCAATCAACACCACTATAAACACACACACTGCCATAACTCACATTGTCCGGTCTACTGTTCACTGGATGGACAGCTCTGGACTCTCTCTGCGATCTCTACTTACCCCTGAGCTTACCTATTGGATTCCTCGCCGATTCTCCCTCGAAGCCTTTGACCACCGATCCGACCCTGCAAACAAAGACACTACGTCAACTACAGCTAAGCAATCTGAACTCCACACTAACTTGCTCACTCACCTGCTTTTGGTCACTCCCGATCCTGATTCCCCAATTCCCTTCAATAAACCTGTTTGTTGTTACTCATCAGTTGTGTGTACCGTGCTTTGTGACATCTCCATGCACGGGGGTTGCTTTGTGTGTGGAGCTTGTTGTTCGGAAACCCTCAACATCACCTTCACATATACAGTTCTCCTCCACATAATCTTTACCACATCATCGTAGCATAAATGCAATCTGATTTTAATAAAGCATACGAGGATCAAGAGCAGCAAAGTTAGTGATCTTTGTGCATTTTTTTTTTTTTTTTCACAATGCACACTACTTCACTGTTGAATGATATTTCCATAATGTCTTAAATTCCAAGTCCGTAGTTAGCAGTTCTATTTAAAGAAAAATAATAATACACAAGTAAACACCCAGTACAAGTCAACAACTGTGGCAACAAATGATAAAACTAATATATGCTTGCATCTTCATGTTTGTTGTGTGCAAAACCCATCAGAAATTGAGAATGTGAAATGGTCTCAGAGATGCAATACCTCCCCTTTGTGAAACTGAATTCAGTGGTTAATTATGATTTAGCTTGGTTTTTAATCTCAATAATACCAGGCGCAGTGTATAGATGTCATTGGCTCCATATTATCTATGGGGAAATTATCCATACATGGTTGGATTTTGCAATATCTGAAAATGTCACAATACAAAAATAAGTACATACAGTCAGACGCAGGTCATTATTGCAAAATAACCCATAACTGTACTAATGCACACAAATGCTACACGACTACTTGCCAAATAAATACACATGCGGACATGAGATATTAACATTAGTTGAAATTATTTTATCTAATTTGTAGATTGGATTAAAGTTCGAAAAGCTTTGAAACTGTGAACTGTTTTTGTTTATTTGCAATGAATGTTTAGTACTCTTGGTCACGAGAAACATTTTAAGCTTTGTGTGGTTAGTTATTCCGGCCACACAAATGCTTCTTGCTTTATAGACCAACCAGATCTTCCCTGACATCCTAGACTGTCATATGAAAGCCTGTAGACTGATTTTTTTTTTTTTAATGTGAAAGAGTCTCTCACATGAAATGAGTGCTTACAGTGTTCAGGTTAATGCTGAAAGAAGCATTTTGTAGTTACATGTGCAAGGGTAATGAGCTAACAAGTTGCTGGCTGCAGTTCACTTAACGGCCACCGGTCGCTAACAACAAGGGTCTCTGAATTTAACCTTTTCTTCTTACCAGCACATTCAAATAGGCCTGTCTTCAACTATTCATGATACTGAGCATGTGCATGAATAGAAATTCCTGTTCAGACAGAAATGAATTCTTAGATGATAAAAATTGAAAAATCAGACACATAATTACATTTTTGTTCGATGTTCAAACATTTGGTCTCACCAATATTGTGTATATTCATTTTGAATAATGTTACATAATAAACTCGCAGTTAAACAAACAATAAAGATGCAGAGATCATTTTGCAGTTTTAAAGAATGCTCATGGATTTAATGAATCTCATTTTTATATGTGTATGTGTGACAGCTGACAATTTTTATGACAATTATTGAGACCAGGTCAGTTCTTGCTCAGTTGGGGACACTTAATTTCTAACGATTATCGTCAATTTGATTTCATATATACTATTTAAACTAAACTGAGCTAGACAATGACATCTCTGAATTCAATAATGAAATGCCTTTAACTGAAAATTGAGTGTTTAATCTTATTATTATACATTACTGACACTCTATCCTCCAATTTGATACTGTTAAGTGCTTTGACACAATCTGTATTGTTAAAAGCGCTATATAAATAAAGGTGACTTGACTTGACTTGACCAGGTGTTGAGAAGGTTACAATAGCCTTCATACAGTTCCTCGGTGCTGCAGATATCTAAGGCAAATGTAATTTGATGGGCTTTAGTAGTGCACATCAGAAATACAGCAATAAACATGAAATGATGTTTAATCACCCAGATATATACATGAGAACAAGCAAGAGCTTAAGAAAAATGTAGAGATTGTTTTATTAAACACAAAGCAGAACATGAAATGCTTGAAAAGACAAGCAAACACAGTAGGCAGTGACAGGATGTGACAGTTCTGCTGTGGAAAATGTTCTGTGTGGTTTCACTGGTCACTGCAGACTAAAGCACAAAACCAAACACATTTGTAGGAGAGAGCGAAGCACAACCTTACACTTTTTGACTTTCTCAGTTTGAGTAAATGCACATGTGGTTCAGAGTATCATTTTTTTATCCACAGTAATTTTCAACTTGTCTAGAACAAATATGTCACTTTGTTTCGTAATTACAGTGTATACATTTCTTTCATTATTTACCCTCAAAAAAATGGAAGTGAAATGTGACAAAATGCTCCGTAGGTGGGGTTCATTGTAACAGCTGAGGGGCATTTTGTAACATGACCATATGACAGCTTAAAATGTTATCTGATCTAATGAAAAAAAAAAAAAAAAAAAAAAAAAAATATATATATATATATATATATATATATATATATATACATATATACACACATACAAGACAAACTAAAAGATTTTGCCAATAAAATGATGTTTTTTAGAATAAAAAATAATGTGATTTTGGAGTCTGACAATAAACACAGTGCAACTTGGGACAGCCCACATAAACAAGCAAAAATGTTTTACATTTCTTGAAATAATAATTTCTGAACATTAAACATTGACTGTCAGTCTTTATTCACCTGTTACACATGGTTTCTCATTAAAATTCATTAAAGTAAATAGTTTAAAGTGCATTGCTAATGTCATATAACAGCATAGTTTAATAATGGTGGGGCACATTGTAACACAGCGCTCCGCCTATAACTTACTTTGCTATCCATTATATATAAGTATTGTATTTAGATGACCTGTGTTTGCATTCACACTTTGAATAGTTGTTCTTCAGCATTTTTTTTTAAAGCAGCAAAAAATTAAAATATGTGGACATGATAATGCAACTATTATGTGTAACTGATAATGTGATTTTTATGTCCAATCTTTTCTGTTATATAAAAGTATATTCTCATCTACTGTCTTAGGCATTGCCCTATGTCTTCTTCTTCCTTTATTAGTTCAGTCTCTCAGGCACGTGTGCAAGATCCTGAGCAGACAGTAAAACAGATTACACTCTGCCACAGACCTTAAACTGAGTGTCCTGTTATGGCAAATTTTCAAACCTGGATTCTTCATCTGGATCTCTGTGTCGTCATTATTGTCCTGATTCATGCAGGTACTCTTCACTTGTTTTTGATTTCTGAGAAATAGAATGTACCTTATGCGTGCTGATATGGCTATGAGTCCAGCATAATCTGATGACTAAATAATATTGTTTACTATTTTACAAGTGCAGTTCTTCAAAAAGTAAGTTTCATGAGCTTTTGCATGTTTGCTGTTTTCTGCTGCACAATTTTACCATCCAGTGAAATTACTGTAAACATGCAGTGATTGTGATTTTCTGTCTTTTCTTCAGATTATTCCGAATCTAATCAAGAGCAAAGGATTCGGCAGCACATCAACAAAACAGTGTTTGTGGGGGAAACAGTTACACTTCACTGCAACAAAACCTAATTAGATGATGATTTCACATGGAAAATGAACAGCTCTGTTATTTTTAGGCAGGTCTCTTATATTAACATAACTAAGACAAACTTCAGCTCAAACAGGATTCACATCAACCCAACATCTCCAAGAGAATTATCAATACATCAAATACAAGCATCTGATGCTGGAAACTACAGCTGTTACCCAGCAGCAATGAGATGGACATTAACAATAACAGGTTAGAACATGATTTTACAGCAAGTATAAGTTTGTAAGTGACTAGTAACTAGTGATTAGTGCTGGTTGACTGATATCATGAGTGTTTGACTCTTTTGTATCTGTCAGAAAACCAGATCAGACCAAAATCACCCAAACAAATACCACTGTACATAATCATCATCATCATTTCATGTTGTGGAGTCATTATGATCTGTCTGGTCATCACCATCAGAATCTGCATTCACAGGTCAGAGACAATGAGTTTTCATTAACATTTCTTCTTACGCAAAGAAACACTGAAATGCTGTTCCAGCTCATGCTATAGAGTGATAAACTGCTTCCTTAATACCTTCCCTCATTCTTTATACATTAATTTCATAATTAATTTTGCATGATTTACTACTTTTCAAATATATTTGTAGGCAGTGTCTATTTAAATTGAATAGAAATAGGTAACTTTGCTGACAAAAGTTATTTTCTTTCACTTCTAATTACAGTTTGTGTAAATAACATCTACCATTTTTACCATTTGTTATTTTAGCCCCTGCCACACTTTATGTTTACATGTACTTTTAGATTTCATTGTTTAACTCTTGTCTGACATAAATTTCAATTTTAAAATGATAAAAATAAATACTGTATTTGTTATATATAAAATGCACTGTTGTCATTTTATTTCATCTTTAAAATGTTCCATCTTTAGAATTCCATCACATTAAATATGGTTAGGGGCCAAATGAAACTCCTGTGAAAAGTGTTTTAAGAGACTTTAAAAGACTAAAATAGGCCCTACTTTTGACAGACATCCACACATACTACATAAACAGTGATCAGCTACTGCTTTTCTTATGAATTGAGCTGCATTCTGTTCTTCTCAAAATTCATTATCATTTTAACAGGACACTGAGGCAGAAAATCAACTCTGGTTCAGAAGACGTAAGCATATTGACCACAGCACAGCTTATTATTGAACACATACGTATATCTACTCTTGATTTAGAAGTTTAAGTTCTAGCAATATATTTTCTTTCTATTTGTGCATAATCTACATAGGTGAAGATGATCTCAGACTGTGACAAACACACATTAACAGCCTGTGTAAGTCAGTTGAACTCGGCACACACCTACACTCCTCCATCATGTTCACCACATCATGTCTGTTCACTGGCTCCGTCTGTCACCGGCCCCCATCAAACATCACTGACACACTTCTTGATGGAAACATGTTGTGCAATCAAACTACTACTCTATGAAATCACTTTTGTTCCATCTTTATTTTCCATCTTTTTTATAAATGAACAGCTATAAATATACATGATCATTTATAAACAGCGCAGCAGATATATGAATAGGAGCTAAACAATCCCTGTTGTTTGTGTTTCATTGATTTATCTTTGTCTTCATCAGGTCTACAGTCTTCACACAGTTTCATGAACATGATCTTTTCTTCTCAAGACAGCAGTGTGTGTGTCTGACACTCATCAGATGAGCATCTCAATACTGGAAGATGTTTGTCAGTCATTTTCATAGTCAGACTGATGGCAGAAATCTGTGGGCATGATATCTGAGACTGAGACTATTTTCATGCTAGAGAATGGCATTCATCATTTAAATATTTTATTTTTGCCTAATTTCTTTGCCTCTACCTGATGTAATAGATTTTTTTTTTTTCAAGCGGGTGAGGAATTAAATTTGTGATGCCATTGGAAAAGACTTTATGATATATGTTGTTATACATCTGACAATCATTTTGTATGCTAAAACAGGTAATTTATGCTTGACTTTAGTCTTAAATGATTGCTTAATGTCAAATATGGTGCCATAAACCTCAAACATCATGACGTTTGATCATGTGACATGCGAGGTTTGAGGCTGGAGCTTTAGGATGCAAATGTAACTGATAATAAAAGAATCAGAGAGTTGAGGATGGGAAAAGATGACTCTCTTTCAGAGATACAAAATGACCCATTCGTGGTTAATTTGCAAAATGGTGTTCAGTTACCAAGTTAAAGTAAAATGGCTGCTCATGCAATGCTCTTATATTTCCAATAATGTAAGACGGCATGAGCTCAGTAAATGAATGTATCATGTTTAATGTTTCAACTCTTTGGCACCCATTTTTAGGGATTCAAGTGACAGAGTGTCATAGATTTTGTACACGTGCTATAAAACAAGTAAAATGCAGCAACTATAAGTATGTTTATAATTAATAGTGAGTAGTACTGGCTGGCTGAGTGTTTGTCTCTTTTGTGTCTGTCAGAAATCCAGATCAGACCAGAATCACTCAGACAAATGCCGCTGTACGTTATCATCATCATCATCTAATGTTCTGTAGTCATTGTCTCTCATCACCATCAGCATCTGCATTCACAGGTCTAAGACAATGTTTGATTGCATTTTTTAAGTGGTGTTAATGAATATCCTTCAAGTATTTCCAAGCATCCCAACATATATTTTTAAATCTTTATACAGTGGTTCTTCAGGCAACTTCGGGAAATTTATCATTATTAAAACAAACAGATTTCTACATTTTCATGTTGTTATACAGTATGCTGGTCATATTAAAACCGTCTTGGACACATTTCCCATGCCTTCATCAATTATTTTCACTTATTGCTGTACTCTTATCCTGACCTGGACCCATGACTTTTAATCATAAAAAATGGTATTTATTATTATTATTATTATTATTATTATTATTATTATTATTATTATTATTATTATTATTCCATTTAATTCCATTTATTATTATTTCCATTCCATTTCAATATTTATTGTGTGAAAGTTATTTAATTGCATGTTTACAAAATTATGAATTGTGGCATCATGCATTGGCATCATGACCAGCAATTATGACACCCAAGTTTCATCAAAATAATAATAATTATTGTTTGTTTTGGTATTTGTGCATGTGGTTATAGCTAACACTAGTTGAAAATAGTGTGACTGAAAAGTTTTAGATGAAATATGAATGTGATGTTTAATGAAATAACAAAAAAAAAAAAAAAAAAAAAAAAAATATATATATATATATATATATATATATATATATATATATATATATATATATATACAAAATTGTTTAATTGTGTTTATTGAAGATACATTACAAGATAACAATGAAATTAGTTCTAATGTAACACTTGAAATGATCTTAACAGAACTTTCCATGTGTGTTGCATCAGCGTGTTTTGAACATTGTGAGTGGAGTGGAGTTGTTGATTAGATGTATGTACATTCTGTGATGTTCAAATTCTTCATCATTTAACAGGAAACTAAAGCAGATGAAGATGAACTCTGATCTCTGTGAAACAGACTAGGAGACTGTAAGTATATTTACTACACAACAGGTTATTATTCAGCACATATGTGATATCTATTCTTAAACTCTGAGTGAAAAGGTAAAATCTTGCAGTGTATTTTCAACAGTTTTCTTTGTCTTTCTATTTTTGTGTGATCTTAATCGGTGAAGATGATCTCAGACTGTGACAAACGCACAATAACAGCCTTTGTAAGTCAGTTGCTAAACTTGTCACCCACCTACACTCCTCCATCATGTTTACCACATCTGTTCACTGACCCCTAACAACAGTTGCTGCTGCTGCAAAACACAAATATCACACAATGTTCTTTACACTTCTTTACATCTAATTAATAATGGTGTCATTTTCATTAATCAATTATAATATCACTTATGCATTGTACAGCAGAGTTTTGAGCAGGAGCTGAAATGCCTGTAATTACACTGTAAAAAAAAAAATAAAAAAAAAATAAGAAAAAAAAAAGTTGAGCAAACTTAAAAGTTTAAGGCAACCAGCTTCAGCAGATTTTTTAGTTTTCTCAACTTGTTGTTTTAAGTTTATACATCAAAAAGTTGAGAGAACTCAAAAATCTGCTGAAGCTGGTTGCCTTAAACTTTTTAAGTTTGCTCAACTTTTTTTTTTTTTTTTCACAGTATAATAGGCATTTCAGCTCCTGCTCAAAACTCTGCTGTACAATGCATAAGTGATATTATAATTGTATCTATTAAATTGTATTTATAATATTATAATACAACAAAAAGTTGAGAAAACTCAAAAATCTTCTATAAAAATAAGTTGAGAAAACTCAAATATCTGCTGAAGCCTGTTGCCTTACACTTTTAAGTTTGCTCAACTTTTTTTCTTTTTTTACAGTGATTTGTGTTTCATTGATTTATCTTTGTTTTCATCAGGTCTACAGTCTTCACATCAGTGTTAATTTTGACAGGCATTTTTGATTTAGTCTTAGTCTTAGTCTTGAGATGAAAATATTTAATAGTCTTAGTCACATTTCAGTCATTTGAGTCTTTCATAGTTTTAGTCTGGTTTTAGTCGACGAAAAGTCATTACATTTTTGTCAACTTTTAGTCATTACTTTTAGTCATTAATTTGTCGAACTGCAGTTACAAACATTTATTTAGGTAGCTATTTTATATGTAGTCTTCTAACAGAAATAGTCATTAATTCTTATCTCTTTAGACCAAATCAATTAAGCTTATGAGAAATTTGAATCAAGGATTGAATTTGGAAAAACTGGAATAAATGATGACAATTTTCATTTTTGGGTTGAGATACAAATTAAACTAATTTTTAAGATACAGTAGGTTTACTTAACATGTTTACATTTACTTAACATCTTTTGTTGGTCAATATTAATGACAGATATAAGGTATTTAATTAGGAATGCTGTCTCTTTAAGTTGCCATACTGAGACTAGATATGTAAACGCCCCTTATCCGATCGCAATCACGCGGCAACCTCCCGCTCTCTCTCGTGAAACCAACACAGAAGTGACTTAAACTGTAATTCGTCAACTGGTCGCTAGAGGCTGGCTGCAAAAGGGAGTCAATCCCATAGACTACTCATGTTAAAATGCCCAACTTTACAGCAGAAAAAAAAAACGTTTACAGCCTGGTTCAAAAAAAAAGATTTTGGTCTATATAGCTAATTTTGCCCTTCATGACAACTGTGAAGGGGTATTTCTTTTTTTTATAACTCCTCCGTTTAAATTATCCATGGGTTCCAAAGACGTCACTTCCGCTATGCTCGCCGCCATATTTGTGTCCGATGTGAGTCAATGATAGTGTAACAAGATAACGTTATTAGCTTACTACACAATCTGAATTTAATGGCAATTTAGCTAATATTAGCACAATTTATAATTACTCATTCTTTCTGGACAAATTACTGTTTGAATTGCGAACGTAGCGGCTCGATGAAGGCTTTAAGAGCTTGAAGAATCCTCTGGGGCTGGTCGCTCCTGCTTCACAGCGATCCCCTTCTCCGTCCGCCTTCTGATTTCAGCAACTCAGTTTTAGTGAATGCAAACAACGTGATTACTGATCATGAGCCCAACATCCAGCAAACCAAGAAAACATGCAATCTACCTGAGGGAAGACGCCTTTCACTTCTAGTGTATTCTTAAACCTGGATTTCATTACTGAAGCACAAATCCAGGCACCAAAAGCAGCCCACACTAAGTTCTCTTTAATTAAAAATATGCATTTTCATTTATTCATAGGCTACATGGCTGCAATAACATTTCAGTTCAAAATTTTGCCATTGTTAAAAAAATGCTTTACTGACTGACGTTTCAGACTTTCAGTTTGTTATGCTCTCAAAATGTATGCCATATATATATGTATGTAGGCTATGTCCTAAATTATTACACCACTTGTGCAGCCAGTCACAATTCACAAAGGTAATTTACTCAGGACGATATATATATATATATATATATATATATATTTTTTTTTTTTTGTATGACAAATTCAATATAATGATAAATAAATAGGTTTAGCAAAACAAATGTGATTATTTTTGAGAACCTTGTGATATATACACTTAACTGCAGACACAAATGACATGTGGTACAATACAAATATTTTAGCTTCCTTTATTCTCCTATAAAGAATCACAGTTGTCTCTTATTATCCTTTTCTGACCATACGTTAGCTGCCAGTGGTGCCTTCTGATTGAAGCCAACAATTTATTTCGCCGATCTAACCTCTTTGGGATCGAATAAAATTGAAGTTCGGGGTTTTTCTGATGACTGTTGTTACAGCACAATATATCCCGGGCATACTGTAACCTTGTGAACCTTCTGGGAGTGTTTGGTTGGTCTTCCTCTGGTAGTTGTGGCTGCTGTGACCGTAGACTGACAGGTCGCGCAGATGTGACTCGGACACAAAAATGGCGGCGATAAAACACTGTGACGTCACATGAAACCTATGGATATTGAGCCTTAAAGTTCTGTATAATTAAGAGCATGGCCAGTTGAGTGACAGGTGAATTGCCGCTGCTGTCACCACTGGCGAGCTAGGCAGGTGTGGTTTCAGCAACCAGCTCCGCCCACATCCTACCTCTTTGCCCATTTTCGATTATCCGGGAGCGGCGCGTGGTGACGCGCTTGCCAAGATGGCGACGACCGGCTCCGCCCACTTTGAGCTTCAAAAATGCTTTTCAGAAACCTACGGGTGATGTCACGGACACTATGTCCATGTTTTTTTCAGTCTATGATCGCAATCCAATGACAGGGACGCACATTTTGAAAGACAAGACAGTTAACTTATCCTATAGGATGTATTTTGAATGTCCGGTAGTCCTCAAATAACATTCTAGTCCCGTCTCATCTTGTTAACGAAGACGCGGCATACATTTTGTCATAGTTTTTATCATCAGATATTAGTTTTAGCTCGTCAACCTCTCGTCTTAGTCACAGAAAAAATGTTCGTTAACGAATATTTTTCGTCATCGTCTTCGTTGACAAAATTAACACTGCTTCACATAGTTTTAAGAACATCTTTTCTTCTGATGACAGCAGTTTGTGTTTCTGACACTCATCAGATGAGCATCTCTCAATACAGGAAGATGTTTGTCAGTCATTTTCATGGGTTAGAGTATGAGACTGTCCCAAAAATGAATACAGTTTTAGTTTTAATATGCTGCATTAGATAAAGAATACAGAAAAGATCCATCAGGATAAACAGTGATTGGAAGGCAGTTCATTACAAAGAACTGATTACCAAATGTGAATGTGCAGAAATAATTTTAGACTATTATATTTGGCATATTGCTGTCGTGACTAACAGTATAGTCAGAACAGACTTCAGTAGCTCTTGAGTTCTTACTGCAGGAAAAAAAACAAGGAGGCGCCATAACAAACACTGTGCTGCAGTAATGCAACATTACCAACAGGAGACACACAGGAGAGTCCTTCAGAAAAAAAGTGTGTGTCCACAAAACAAAAAGGAATGAAGAAGCATTTCACATTCCTCATAAACACACACCTGGGTTTGGATCTGCTTATTCTTAGATTAACAGTAAATAATATACATTACTTTTAATAAAATAAAATAGACATTACTTTTAATTTGTTCTAAAAAAGAATGTGGTAATTCAGGTTTAAATCACAGAAAAATCTGTTATTACTCAATTTATTAAACAGTTTCAGTAGTTCAATAGTTCACTCAATGATAGTTGTCTTCATCAATAGACAGTTCCAAAAGAAACCAAAGCATTATTGAGCTCCAAGCAACGCACAGACTGGAAGCCGAGCTGGAACAATATGAGTGGAGCGACAGAGGTCTCCCTTTCTCAACTCAATGCAACAGTATAATCATGCAATACTGCAAACTACAGCTTTTTATTCAATATTATTATCCAAATAAAAACGTATCTGCATATGTTATGGACATCAGTTATGATCATCTTTGGTATCTCCTTTGAAAGCATCTTGAGTAGAACAGTTCCATATTTAATGAAGCACATAGACTCGAAACAGAAGTGACGTGACCTGTTTTACAGAATACAGAAGTTTGTTGTGCATAATTTTAAAGCCTGTTTCTAGCTCAGATTGAAAATTAGCTAATTATGAGATATGAAGTAAGATTTGTCAGACATTCAGAACTGAAAATTATTAAGAAAAATAGTTGCAACTGTGAGAAAATGTCAATTCACAGTTATGGAGTATCACAGTTACCTTTTCTTTTTTACTCTGAGATGGAAACACGCTTCACTCTCAAACTGCAGTTTTGTCTCTACAAATAGCGTAGCTATTTAAACATCTCTCAGAGGCGAAGTGGTCATCTTGCTATTCTTGGAAAAATGAAGTAATGCTTCAGTTCCAACCAGCATGAGAGTACAGGTTTTGCTATTGTGAGTGCCAAATGTCCTTACCAACACAATGATAACCAAACGCAATGATATAAACACATTGTTAACCAGCTTGTGATGACATTTCATGTGTCCTCACAAGTTAAAAAATGCTCATAAAGTGACCAGTGATGTGCACAGGATTAGGTTTAAGGGTAGGGTCAGGTTACATCATAGAAAACATCATTAACCTGATATTAAACAATTGAAGTCTTAAGTGTTAGCCCCACTGATCTATATATAAGGACTATAATAGATCATTGTTTAATCGCCCTCATCCTCATTCTTATCTTCCAGTTCTTCATTTTTGCAAAGTTTGACAACTCAATACAACAAAATTTAAGTACCAACTCTTGCTTGTTGCCTTTGTCAATGGCAGTATGCATTTTTGATTTGATTTTGTATTCACACATTTGAACATGTCTACAGTACATGTAGAGTTACGTAAAGCAAGTTAGGTTTACACAACTCTGGTACCAGAGACATAATGAAATTTAAAAGTTGCGTAGTACCTTTGAATAAAACTAGCATTAAGAAATCAAGTACCCTTGACAATGAAAATCACTTTAACAGTACACAATAAATTTGTGTAATGACAATCAGTAATGACAAATTATCTTGAATCAACATGATTATTTTAAGTAGTCTAACATGAACGAAATATGTTGGTTTGGCAAGCAATAAGTCATTACGAAAGAGAAAAAATTATGTCAGTTGAACACATTTTGATCATGTGGGACTGATGTACACATTAAAATTAAGTAAATTCAAAGGATTTTTTTTTTTTCCCCCAGTGTAGCCCAGATTAACATCAGTGTTAACTCAGCGGTAGAGTAACTCTCACGGGACACTGCACCTACCTATTCACAATCACAAAAAGTGCATTATTTGCATCTGTTTTAAAGCCTTTGTAATGGTGGCGGCACCCAGGTAAATAGTTTTAGTGGAAAAATTTCAAATAACTCAAAATGTTCGGGCGCCAGAAAGGAATAAGCCATGTCGGAAAGTAATTAAACCCAGATAGCCTTGAAAAGCCACCGGTAACATACAATAATCACAACTGCAAGGAATAATAATAATAATAATAATAATAATAATAATAATAATAATAATGCATACACCAGGCAATAAATGCACAAGGAGAAGAAATTTTCAGTTCAGTTTTCACTTGTATTTTTCACAAGGAAAAAAAAAAAAAAAATAATAAGTAAATAAAAAAAAAACAATAAGTAAATAAAAAAAGGATCAGTTCACATTAATGCGTTTCCACACTGCACATTCTTCACTCAAATAAATAAATAAATAAAATAAAATAAAATAAAATAATAACAACAACAACAACAACAACAACCAAACAACTATAAACCATCGTTAGTACTGCGGCGTCCGAGAGTCTCCAGTCTAAAGCTGTTTTCACAGCAGCAGTTGCGATAGTCTAGTTCTCAGAGTATTTACAACTCAAAACAGATAAAAAGAAAAAAGAAAAAAAATACAAACAAGATTAATTCTAGTCACCCAGTTCATTAGACAACTTAAGAAAATACTCACCATAAAGGGGAGTTGTACTTTACAGTGTGCTTTAGCGAATGTGGTGTGGGTGAATGTTGGATGTGTGTGTGTGTGTGCGCGCGCGCGTGTGTGCGCGTGTTACGGCAAGCCGTGAGCCATTCGACCGGCCACTCGTTAACTTGAGGAAACAGTTTTCCAAACGGTGAATGGAAGTGGATTTCCTCCAAGGAAAAGGCATCCCGGTAAAGACACTTCCCTTCAGCTCCTGAACAACACACGCCTCTGCGCTGGTCCTACAGCTCGGATAACGATCTCTTCGAAACCCTCCGGCGAACGCTCCAGCATACACAGCGCGTGAATGTGTGCTCAGCTGAAACCGGTGCGACGTCCACCCCAGACATTCGCGACTTCTTCCTTTAATCTCATCAAACACCCGCCATCTTTTTGATTCTATTCCACTATTTATAGCTACCTCGCTTCCTTCCCAAATTAGACTCTCGTTTCTATTCGCTGGCGGTCATGACAATTGTTTTGGTTTCACTTACTGATTAAATGTTTCATTTGTGTGCTGTTCTGACGAGCGCTTTGTCTGAGCACACTCAAAGCACGGGCACTAAAAAGCCCGTCAAACAGAGCGTGATTACTGAACTAAGTTATGTTTTGTGCTAATATTGTCAAAACACACTCAGTTGGTTATGTCTAAAATGAAAGTAAACAGTTGAGAGAAACGGATGCATGCCTGTATATTAGATGCGTGCAGGTCTTAAAGGGAAAGTAAGTACTAAACATGCTGCCGACTGTAATTAAAGGGATAGTTCACCCTGAAATTTAATTTCTGTCATTATTTACTCACTCATATATTGTATTTGTTATAAATTATAAATATGTTGTCCCAAACCTGATTTGGGACAACATATTTATAATTTATAACAAATACATATTTATAATTTATAACAAATTTCTTTCTTGTGCTGAACACAAAAGAAGATATTTTGAAAAATGTGGGTAACCAAATTGTTGCTGGTCCACATTGATTTTGATGGTAGGAAAAAAAAAAAATTCTATGGAAGTCGCTGTGGACCAGCAACTGTTTGATTTTTCACCTTCTTCAAAATAGCATTTATGTTTAGCAGGAGGAGGAAACTCATTCACATTTAAAACAACTTTTGAGCGAGTAAATGATGGTATAAAAATAAAACACTATTTTAATTTTTTGGGTGAATTATTCCTTTAATGTTAATAAAACACATGTCACAACCCTCTGGACTCTAGTTTTGTCTCTGCCTGTGTTCCCTTCCTGTTTGCCCATATTTGGTTATGTTCCTGTTCTCATTAGTTCGTTGTCTAATTAGTTAATCACCTTCAGTGTGTCCACCTGTCTGTCCCTCGTTATCTGCCCTATATGAGTTCCTGTCCTTTTGAGTTCTGGTTGTCGGTTATTGTTGATGTTACCCTGTGTGTGAACCTCCTAATCCTGAATCCTATTAAAGACCTTATTCCCTTTTAACCTTCATCTTCGTGTGGCTATTGTGTGTGCGCTGCACAGGACCGTGACAGAATAACCGACCCTATAAAGTAAAGTATAGCGGCGTATTTCCCCTCGTTTTGTTTTCCGTTTCTGTCAGTTTTTATTTCTTTCTTATGGATGACCCTGCTGTCCTCGTCCTCCTGCTGGAGCAGGGGGACCGCTCTCTCGAGGACCACACCGAGGACTTCGTGTTCCTGTCTAATTACATGCACTACCCGGACAGCTGCCTCTGCACTTTTTACTGAGCTGGACTGAACACCACCACACAAGAGCAGTTGTCCGGGGATGGTCCTCGAGAGAGCCTCGCCGCCTTCATCGAGTGGGTACTGGTGTCCTGCAAGTCGCACCTGACTGTGGATATCGCGGATGATGACACCAGCCCCACTCTGGACCCAGAGCCCAGTCAACCTCCACCCTACGCCACGGAGCTGCCAGACCCCACCGCAGACGGAGAGCCAGAGCCTGCCGCGGTCGTTGAGCCATCGCCATCAGGAGCGACGGAGCTGACGATCGTCCCGGAGCATGAGCCCCAAGTGTCTGACCAGGTGCGAGAGCCGACAGCACAAGCGACGGTGGATACAGCTGTGGAGATCGTGGGGGCTATGGAAGGCCCCGCCCACGGCGCCACTTCTGAGGGTGAGCTCACACTGGACTCTGGACTGTTAATGGACTTTGATACAGAAATACTCTTCACTCAACCTTCATCAGAACTGTCGGATTGGCAAAATATCCCACCCAACCTCCCTCTCCCACCGCCTCTCATCGATCAGTTCCTGTTCTCAACGCAATCTTCACTGGATCCTGTCAGCCCCTCTGCTCACCCTCAGCCCACCATCTGTGGTGTGGGCTCGCCGCTGGTCTGCCCATCTCCAGTTCCATTGGCGTCGAGTCTGGAGGATCCCTCGACTCCGCCTTCAGCCTCCGAGGCCCAGACTCCGCCTCGGTCCTGCGACCCAGCGGCTCCACCTCGGCTTCCAGCTCCCTCGTCTCCACCAGAGCCCGTCAGTCCACCAGCTCCACCGGGCTCCCTCGTCCCTCCGGCTCCGCCTTAGTCAGTCGTCCCCCTACCTCCACCTCGGGACTACACTCCTCTGGCTACGCCACGTCCCTTCATCCCTCAGGCTCCGTTGGGCTCCTCCTTCCCTCCAGCTTTACCTCAGTCCTCTGTCGCTCCTGCTCCGCCGCGGCCTTCCGGATCTCTGCCTATAACTCGGTCGCCGAAGCCTCTGGCTCCACCTTGGCCCTCCGGATCCTCGGCGTCACCCCGGCTCTTCGGCTCTCTGTCGCCGCCTCGGGCTCTACCACCACTTGCTCCGCCGCCGTTGGTCGGCCCCATGGAGTCGGCGGCCACTCCTCCACCATGGCTCCTCCCTCCATCGGCTCCTCCATGGGCCACCATCGCGACTGTGGCCTGGGTCCTGCCTGGCTCCTCCAGGTCCCTCCTGTCTCCGTCCTGGCTCCTCCCATCTCCACCTTGGACTCTGTTGGTCGTCCTCCTCCCGGGTGTCCGGCCTCCGCCCGAACCTCCTCCAGTATTGTCTGCCTTCCTGCCAGCCCTTTGCAGTCCCCCACCATCCCTCCCTGTTGTTCCATGGCGTGAGGTCACGCCTTCCGGGAGGGGGGCGAACTGTCACAGCCCTCTGGACTCTAGTTTTGTCTCTGCCTGTGTTCCCTTCCTGTTTGCCCATATTTGGTTATATTCCTGTTCTCATTAGTTCGTTGTCTAATTAGTTAATCACCTTCAGTGTGTCCACCTGTCTGTCCCTCGTTATCTGCCCTATATGAGTTCCTGTCCTTTTGAGTTCTGGTTGTCGGTTATTGTTGATGTTACCCTGTGTGAACCTCCTAATCCTGAATCCTATTAAAGACCTTATTCCCTTTTAACCTTCATCTTCGTGTGGCTATTGTGTGTGCGCTGCACAGGACCGTGACAACACCAAAACACAAAGAGAAGAATCACTCACTACTCTTGACTGAAAAACTTTAATACAGTTGCTTTAATAGGAATCAATCTGTATAGTGTTTTATTTTTATATTTGTTCATCAATACACCTATTGTAGCCTACCTGAAAATAAAACACTGTTTATTTTATTTGTAATGTGTATCTTTGTTCTCACTTTATTAATGACAAATGGCCTAAATATCCGCCATAATTTTTTTTTTATATTTTGTTACCTTAAAGCTTTGTCTTTATAATAGGGAAATTAGTTTGGCTGTAATGCTCAAACAGCTTGCAAAATAGAAAAAACAACATGACAAAGAATCATGATAAAATTGTGAATCGTGATATTTCTAAAAAAAAAAAAAAAATTGTGATATATTTTTGCCATATTACCCACCCCATGGCGAGGGGGACCAAACCCATACCCCCAACAGCACTGCACTGGATTTGCTAAAGTTTGCAAGGTTAGTGTCACATATTCTTTGAAAGACATTCACAGTTTTGTTAGAGACACTTAGCAAGTAAGGAAATTACTGACAAACAGTGTAATCTGCTTTACTTCTGTTCATGAAATATTCCTTATTCTTTTTGGAGGAGCAGAAATGATCACGTTTCTGCTAATTTCTTTGGTGTTTTCTGTGCAAACAGTTGTGAAGCAATCAGCTGTACTGCTCCATGACGTTATTACTGAGATGTTAACTACTTAAACTTGACCTTAAGCTGTATATAAAAACAAAACAAACTATGATTGGTTGCTTTATATATCGATCAGACAGACTCTTCCTGTGTAGGTGGGCGGATCTTCACCAGAACAAGCTGCACTGTGGAGCACACAGTGTGCCATTAGTCAAAGATCTGGCTACTTCACTTTGTACTGTTACATAGAGCTTTTAGTTACCTTTTCAATATCACATTGTATTATTTATAATAAAAACACACACACACACACTCACAAAAACATTGAAAAACATTAAAATGTTACAAAGTTTGTATGAAAAACAAAGTTTGAATGCATATATTTTAGCAATTTTTTTTTTTAAATGTTAAAAATGTTTTAATTAATCATCTCCCAGTGCAGATCACAATAACAAGCAATTATTGTAATCACTGTAATTGTCAAATCACAATAACAATCAATTATTGTAAATTATAAGAAGAAGACAAAAGTGTGCTTCCTCAGAATACTAAGTTTAAATTTATCATAAGTTTAAATCGTTGTAGGTTCGGTTAAATATGTTATTCAAAGATCTATTGAATCATCTTATTACTTTACTGATGATGACTCATCATTCTGTTTTAAAATAGACTTGAACTAAAACAAGTCAATAGTTGAAGTCAGGAGAAAAAATTGCAAGATGTCTATTGTGTTTAATAGCTCATGAACTGAACCAACAACCTTTCAGTTACAAGCCCAGATCTGCATCTCATGCTGTAGTGGTTTTTGGTCTGTTTGCTACAGGTCTACTTCTTCAATGACGCTAAACCAGGCGGAAAACCTAAACAACGGTCTGTGCACGTTTTCTTTCAACAACTTTGACCAGTGGAATTTAATCACCACATTGCATTGCATTACATTACCCCAAATTAAAATAACTCCCTTCCACTGGACAACACAGCCTGTGATATTATGTTGCTACACAGAAAATGAAACAATGGGAGATGCACAGTGATATGGTGTGGAGTTGTTTTGCATCAGAGCATCAGCATCCAGAACTGGAACCATCTTTTTTATAAATAGTTTGAAAATATGGTGATCCTTGTATTCTTACATCCCTTTTTCATTTTCACCCACACTGAAGAAGTCCATTCAAAATGGTGAACATACTGTAGTCCTTATTATAAGTGATTCAAAAGTGCTTAAATCTTTTAAAATTAGAGTAAAGAGCTTTTGTGAAAGAAGCATAAAAATAGACAGTTACTTGTGTGTTAGCATTGGTCCGCAAATGTTTCTACGGTACAGGGGTACTAGAATACAGGAAGTGTGTGGGTTATGAGGCTTGTCTCACAACTCATCAAAGAGGCCGTTTTAGTGCACATTACTGAGTTCAGTGAGTGAATTTAAAGAAAATATTAGCCTTGCCACCAAATTAATTAATGAACTGAAATTCTGCATATAAATTTTGGGGGTATTTACACTATACAGGCCTGGCATACATGTATGTTCAGAGCTTGAAGTGCTACTTTGCATGTTCATTTATAAAAGACCTCAAACACAAACCCAATTTTCTTTCTTTACCAAAAATATAGCAATAAATAATTATGAGAATTTTGTGAATTTTTAAAATGGTGGAAAAAAAATAAAAGAAATGATGATCAGTCACAGGGCTTAAACATATTATATTTTATATTTAAATAAATGTATATAAATTTTAATATACAATCTTGATGTTGATTTAAAAAAAACATACATGTTATGTGTCAACTGTAGTATATTTCAAATATAATAGAAACACAGTTATGAATATTCATAGGTTGTCAGAAAGCAGCTGTTAAAATCAATATCTTAAGCTGTTTCACACTCTGATCATCAGGTTGTTCTTTGGAGCTCAGTGGTTCTCAGTGGTGTCCCACTCTCATGTAACCACTTCCCCTTGTTCCTGTCTGCAGACTCTCTCAGTTCGATCAGAAACACTTGAAATGCTGAAGAAAGAGTAAGAAGTTAATTTCTACCTTCTGCTATGGAGATTTTTCAAACCAGGATCCTGCATCTGAATTTATGTGTGATGATTACTTTACTGACCAATGCAGGTATGTTGTAGCGTTGTTTGTTTGATTTTGCGTTGTGTGATCTCCTTGTGTCTGTTAGTGGTGAATAAGGAGAAGAGAAACAGCTGTGTCTCATGAGCTTTTGCATGTTTGTATTCAGACGCATTTTACTGCCTGATGCAGTTACTGTAAACCTGCAGTGATTGTGATTTTCTGTTTTTCATCAGATTATTCCAAATCTAATCAAGAGCAAAGGATTCGGCAGCACATCAACAAAACAGTGTTTGTGGGGGAAACAGTTACACTTCACTGCAACAAAACCCAGTTTGATGATGTTTTCACATGGAAAATGAACAGCTCTGTTATTTTTAGTCATGACTCTGAGAGTAACAGAACAATGAGAAACTTCAGCTCAAACAGGATTCACATCGACCCAGCAGCTCCAAGAGAATTAACAATACATCAAATACAAACGTCTGATGCTGGAAACTACACCTGTTACCCAGCATCAATAAGATGGGCATTAACAATAACAGGTTAGAACATGATTACATTTACATATACGCATGTTTATTATAGAGGAAATATAACTGCGTTTTCAGCCAGTGACTAGTATCTAGTGGAGTACTGGTTGACTGATATGTGTTTGACTCTTTTGTATCTATCAGAAAACCAGATCAGACCAAAGTCACCCAAAAAAATGCCACTGTACATCTTTATCATCATCACCTCATGTTGTGGAGTCATTATGATTTGTCTGATCATCACTATCAGCATCTGCATTCACAGGTCAGACTTTAACACGATGAACTGTTGAGATTGTTTATTGATTCCAGATTTCATATGTGAAGAAGTGACAGTGACTCTAGTCTTTTCATAAATGCTAGTAAATATTTATGACAATTTCATCAGTATGCATATATTTCTTCCCCTTGCTTTATTTCTTTAATTTAAGAGATAACAGATATGATGAGAAGAGTTGTGCAAAGCATATCTCATTAGTGTTTGTTGTGGTATTAAGCCTAAAACCAAATAAGAGAACAACACATAATATGTGACTGTATGTTTACAGGAGATGGAAAAACAGCAAAGACTCAAGTCAAAAAGAAGCAGGACAAGACTTTGTGAGTTTTTGTTTATTTATTTATATATTTTTTTGACTATCACATAAAAAGCATTTAAGTAGTAAATTATCCAGTATTTCCTTAATTCAGTAAATAATGATTTGATTTCTCATTTCATTTTAGGCACAGGCACCAGCCAGAGGAAGGATACAGACTCAAAACAGTCAGTACTTTGAAAGATACAACTCAGTATATGGACAAATATGATGTATTTTTTTATTTTTTATTAGGGTAACACTATAACAGTACATTAATAATCATACAAATACAAAAATTAAATTTAAATAATTTAATTAAATTAAACTTTAATATGAAATACTAATGAGTTAAGGCATGCACTTATCAAGAACTAACCTTAACCCTCTGGTATTGTTCATTTGGGAGTTACACTTTCGCAGTCAAAAGTGACTGAACACCTGAAATTAACTTTTCTTTTTTTTTTCTTTTTTTCCCAGTAAAATCAATGTAATATATTTTTGTTCCATAATATTTTTTCTTTTTTCTTTTGTATTTTGAGATAATTTCATGGTACTAATTAATATTTATGCAATAATTATAATCAACTTTTTCCCATTGAAAATAATACAATTTTATAAAAAAGATTTTATATTACTTTTCAATTATGGTAGTATTTCATGTTAAAATACAGACTTGGGGCCCTACTTTAATGATCTAAGCGCATGGTCTGAAGCACATGGCACAGGTGCACTTAGGGTCTCAGAGTCTCATCTTCCATTCCCTTTAAGAGCCAGTTGCGCTTGTGCCATGACTGATTCACTATTTACACGGCGGAATATACAAGAGCAAAGACTGAACGCGTCTCAAGAGAGGAAATGGAGCTGCTCGTGCGTGAGCAAATAGGTAGCCTAATTCTGATACATGCAATGACTATCCATTATGACATGTAGGCATTTTTATATTTATGTAGCCTTCACAATAATAAACTTTTACATTGTAATCCTTTCATTTTTGATATTTGTCATGTTGTGTGTATTAACCCCTTGATGTACAAGCTATGAAAACCCCTTCCAATGCACAACATGGGTCTAAAATGACCCGTATTCATTTCCTGTGTTATTTCATACTTCGTTGGGCATTTTTTTTTATGACTCATCATTTCTTGTTTTATCTTTTGAAATCAGTTTATTTCAGCATTTACAGTTTTTCTCGATTGCTAACACACAATTCATGAAACAATTCACAATTTTCTCACAACTATAAACACAATCTCAAAACTACACACCAACTTGTGCAAACTTCAAACTTCCAGGTCAAAATCAAATAGTTTAGTCAAAAACATGCTCTCTTTTGTCAGACTCAGACTTTGGCCTCAGATGGTACACAAACCTGTCAAATACACACACTACTTCACTGCCTAGAGAACACTAGTGAGATCAATTCAAAACACTGTTACAAAAACCTCCTTTTGGGAAAAAGGAATCCTTTTGCTAGTCAATGTCTGTTACAATATGCAGCATAAATAGAGCGGTGCAGATACAGTAAAATTCAGCAGTAAACTTTACGAAAATGTTTACTTTTATTACACTACTGTAAAGTGATCTTACAGTAGATGAAAAGCACTAGAAGAGAAAAGTTCAAAGACCAAACAACTGAATATATAGTAAACACAATTTGGAATATACTGTCAGTTACTTTACAGAAATAAATAATGAATGAATGAATGAATGAATGAATGAATAATTGTGGTGTGGTGTGGGGGGGTGTGGGGGGGGGGGGGGGTGTCTATAACTTATACTAAACCTCTGTTTCATTTAGTTAAATGTACTATACTTGCACTTCCTTTTGTCATGATGGAATGCGGTCTCGGATGAAAAGTCTTGATGGTTTCAAGGTTTTTGGACTCGCGATCACGTTCTTCTGGGTTGAAGAGTGATGACTTCCAAAGATGTTCTGAGGTAGAAATGTTCTTCCAGGTAGGGAGTGGAAAAAGAGTTAAGAAAGAGGTCTGCTGAGGTAATAATTGAATAATTGAAGCAATAATTGCAAAAAAAAAAAAAATCCTCAGTCTAGTATAATGAGGTGCTGTATGTGCATTATTGGAGTCCCAACTGCTCCAGGAGTCTTTCTGTGTTGAGTTTGTATGTTCTCTCTGTGTTGACGTTGGTTTCCTCTGAGTTTCTCTCACAATCCAAAGACATACAGGACAGGTGAACTGGAGACTGTAGTGAGTGTGAATATGAATGTGTGTGGTGGACTTCAGGGGCTTGTCCTGCCTATGACCCAGGAAAGGCTCCAGCCTCGTGATCCTACATAGGACAAGCGCTTTAGAAAATGTATGGAATAGATGAATGGATGGATGTTCAGTACCGTGAGGGTTCTAGTCCTCCCTCTCTCTGCCATTCTTTTTTCCCCCACTAATGCGTCTTCCTTGATTCATGTTTCCAAACAAAATCATTCCGAAGCCATCCATTTATCAAAAGATAACAAAAAAGAAAGAAAGAAAGAAGAAGAAGAAGAAGAAGAAGAAGAAGAAGAAGAAGAAGAAGAAGAAGAAAAAAAATAGTACATCTGGCTTGCCTTTCAGCTGAAATTGCATTTAGTTGTGTTTGGAATAATTATTATTTAATTTCATAATAAATATTCTGCTAAGATTTTATATTTCAGTATAATCCCTGCAGAAATGGACAGTTTGCCATTGTTCTGATTTGAATGTGCTTTTATCAGTTTTGAAAGCAGTGTGTTAGCATATGAAAAATGTGCTGAAAATGTACAGTGTTTTGCAGATTATGGAGTATGAATGACAAAAGTGTTTGTGGATTTTGAAAAATGATGTCATTGCATGCATTTTGTCTGAAAGCAATGAAAAATTATTCACATTTTAGTCCACACTTTTTAAAATGTGGCTTCAGTATTGAACAATGCTTGTTAGCAATTGAAAAAAACTGTAATTATATTGTGTTTGTGTTTTCTGAATGAGAACATGGTTAAACCTGTGCAAAATGATGGAGTTTTTGTGTAGAGTTTTGCAGAAAAAGAGCAAATTGGAACTTGTGCATACAGGTGAAATGTGTTAAAAGTTTTGAGAAATGTGTCTTTGTTTTCGAGAACTTTATGAATGGTTTGGAAAATTGGGCCAAATGAATCAGTTATAGTGTGTTAGCAATCGAGAAATCTGTAATATTCCCTGATCTATAAATTACATGATCCATGAATATTCAAAATGTCTATTTTACAATGAGCACAAATTAATATTTTATTTTTTTCCTAGGTTTTGTTACTACATCAAGTTTACACACGAGTCAAAAATGACCCATGTTTGCAAGCATGAAAAAACAAAAGAATAAAGACATTTTGTTAAAATAATTATTTTAGCAGTTATTTAGATTTAAATATGTTTATTTGCCACTTTGTCACACATAACATACGCATATCACTGATAACCGCTCACACTGAAACTGAACTGTCTGTAGTGCAACTGTGGTGAATTGTAGTGAATGTGACCGAATAGATGAAAATAAAACTAACAAAATAAAATCACATGGGCACAGCAAATCTCAAATTGCCCTCTCAGTGTTGACATGCCTCACAAATGACAACTACAGGTTTGTGCTCCTTGCACACAGGCCTGTTGCACTGGGAACACTAGCTGCTAACTTGTCTGTCTTTGGCAGCTGAGCAGATCCTGCATCTCTTTCTCTTCGATTGAGCCTTCTGTCTGATGTATACCTGTGGCCGGGTGGTGGCTGTGTTTTGTTTTTTATCCCACATTTTCCCATTTTCTCTGTAATATAGTTTTGGGGCCTGCCCTCCAAAAGCCTCTTCATATGTGGCACGACCAGCTTCTTGATGAATAGCCATCATGCATTGGTTACACCGCCCATGTAATCAGGGTGTTGCAGAGTTTTGGGTAACACTTTCTATGAAGCCTGTATTTATAATACATTATAAAGTTATTCTTAAGGCATTATAATGAATGCATAATGCATTATAAATAACTTTTTAATATGTTGTATCATCTCATGAATATTCATAAGAACAGTTTTAATGCATTATAATAGTTACTTATTTGTGGTTATAGCTTTTAAGAGTATGATGATTTATAGCACAATGAACACGATCCATTCTCTTAAGTTACAATGGATTATATTTCTCATAGTTTTAATGTCTTATTAGTCTTATATCTTGCCACGTTACTTACGTTACTTTACTTAAAGCAGACAAAGACCACTTATAAGTAATAATAATATATATATTATTATAACAATAATATATATATATTTTTTTCTCTCAAACAGCCATAAGATCAGATATCAGATCAGATGAATGTGTAATTGTCACGGGTTGCTGAGGCGAGGAATATGAAGGAGCACGAAGGAGGCAGATATCAAACAAAAAAGAGTCTTTTAATAAATCCACATGGAGAAAACGCAGGAGAAAACAACCACAAAAAACGACGTTCAGACAGGACAAAGAACTCTAGGAACTGAAGGCTTATAAAGACATGGAAACAAAAGACCAAACGAGATGATTAAACACAGGAGAACTGAATGAACGATGATTAACTAAGAACAGGAACTACCAAATAAGGAAAAACAGGAACTCAACAGAAATATAGATGTGACAGATCGCCCCCCTCCCGGACGGCGCATCCTGTGCCGTAACAGTACCATCGGGGAGGGGGGGGGCGGGCGCCCTGGAGGCTGGTGCAGGACTGGAACAGGGCGGAGACCAGGAGAGCCTCCAGGGCAGATCAGGGAGCCATGGCTGAGCAGACAGTTCGGGAAGACATGGCGGATCAGGGAGTTCGGGAGGCCATGGCAGATCAAGGTACTCAGGCGACCATGGTAGATCAGGAGACTCGGGAGGCCATGGCGGATCAGGAGACACGGGAGGCCATGGCGGATCAGGAGACTCGGGAGGCCATGGCGGATCAGGAGACACGGGAGGCCATGGCGGATCAGGAGACACGGGAGGCCATGGCGGATCCGCCTCCGTGGCCTTGGCCCTTGGCCCGGCCACTATGGCCATGGATATATGCCACCCCCCAAAAATTTTCTTGGGGAAAAGTATGAAGTCAGGGGGGTGCTCTGGAGGAGCAGGTACTTGAGGGCACTCTGGAGGAGCAGGCACTCTGGATGAGCGGGCACTCTGGATGAGCGCTTTCGAGGAGCAGGACTTGAGGGCGCTCTGGAGGAGCGGGCACTGGAGGGCGCTTGCAAGAAGCGGGAGAGCATTGGAGAGCATTCTGGAGCGGACTCTGGAGTGAGAATAGGCGCCGAGGACCCCGGGGGTAGCACATACATATATATATATATATATATATGTATATATAATGCATTATGCATTCATTATAAGGCCTCAAGAATACCCTTATAATGTATTATAAATACGGGCTTCATAGAAAGTGTTACAGAGTTTTGCTTCAATCTTGATAAAACTCATCTGCCTGTAGCTTTCTAGTAACCCTTAGACCTTCATTAGCTTGTACAGGTGTGTTTGATTAGGGTTGGAGCTTAACTCTGCAGGACTTCTGGTTCTCCAGGACCAACACTGGCCGCCCCTGGTGTAGGCTAGACATTGAGGGTGGCAACATCCAGCACAGTGCATCATAGCATCATGGGGCACCTAGGTGTTCTCTGCTTACATGAGTATGTGCAAACCATTTTTACTCAATCTATATGACTGGATCTGAGTTTGCACTTCAGAGGACTCATCAGACAAGTCTTCAGTGTCATCGAGTCTTCTTCATCTAGGAGAGCTGGATTTACACCCACAACTAGGTCTAGGTCATCAGCATCAGATATTTCAGACTCTGAATCAGGACTAAGAATTGCCTGATCGTCCTCATCATGCAGTGGGGTGCGAGGACTGGGATTGAGAACCGCTGACATAGGGAATGAATACGGGTCATTTTGGACCCAAGTGTGTAAAAGTGATGTAAAAATATAATGTTTGTTTCTAAATTGAGCAAGGAAAAATAAACAAAATTATTTGTCGAAGTCAAAAACTTAAAGATTATCTGAAATAAAAAATTGTAGAAAAACATTTATTTCAGAGATTCAGTGAAGAAACACTCATCCATAACTGAAATAACATAGTGAATGAATACGGGTCATTTTAGACCTATGTTGTGCATCAGAAGGGTAGTGACACAAAAATAATTTTTATTCAAAAAGTAAGAAAGAAAAATTCTACAGGAAATTCTACAGGAAACATGCAGGACTCCAGCAGGAAACCTACAGGAAACATGCAGGACTCCTGCAGGAAATCAAATGCATTAGCATTAGTGTTCAATCTCTATAGGACATCTGCAGAAATCCTAATTAACTATTATGTGTATTCATCATGTTGGACTGCTGAAGGGATATTCAGGACCTCCTGTATAACAACACACTTTTTAAAAGCAATGTTGTGTCTCAAATTTAAATATCAACAAAAAATAAAAAAAGACTTCAGAAAATGTTAATTATAAATTATTTATTAGTCAAAAGAGCTTAAAGATAAAATGAGCGTGTGAAGAAAATGAACAGAACGTGGCCCATCATTCTGCAGAAACCAATAACTCTGGACTCTGGAAAAAAAGAGAGAGACATTTTTGCCTTAACTTTTAATAAGTTAATAAAATATGCATAAATATAAATACATGCATATGTAACAGTGAATTTGCCCTCACCTCTTATGTGCTTCACCACTCAGTGTTGCAGCGTAACAGTGTCCTTCTTATGTTGCCTGAGAAATATGAGTATATACTACATATATAAATACTGAAATATAAGGTACTGTAATTATAAGAACTGTAAATGATCATCTTATAGATTAGTAGACATGTGAAACAAAATGTTTAATGAATAACACTTAAAATATTAAAAATATATTAGAAAGTAAAACCTGCTAAGGAGTTTATGTTCATCATTCATTTTTTCTCGTAAAGCAACCCGAAGAAACTTTCGTGGAGCTGCTGGAAATTTCTTCGAAACAGTGTCTGAAAGAGAAATGTAAATAAACTTTAGTGTCAGTTATGAGAGCATATACACTTAAAAACCTTTAACACCTTTATACCTATAATAAGTTCCACTTTTGTGGGGTCCAGAGGGGCCTTGGCTTGTGATTCTTTGTTGGCATTTCCAATTTTTCCAGAAAGGTTGTGGGTAGCTAACATGCTCCTTCCAAAAACAGCCACGGTTAAATCCTTAATCATGGCTGAACATGATGTGCCCCCTCTACCACATGCTTGGAATGTATCCTTTGCAATGTTTATTTTTTTGTGGATTTCAACCTGTGCAATACACATTAAATAATAAATTGAATTGGCCATATTTTTTAATCTGCGTTTTACAAAATCCTTGTTTTCCTAAATCTCACACACAAAGAATAGACTTATTATATGGTGTGAAAATAAAATAAAAAAAATTGTATTCTCACATGGTCCAGTCCAGAAGAACTAAGATGTGAAGAGTTGGCTGGTTGAAAGGCAGCGCTGCAAGCTGCATTTGTTAGGGAGGTTTGCACAGCATGCTTGTTTACACTGCTGTTAGGCAGCAACTCCGCAAATCTGTTAATAATCTCTAAATAAAAAAAGCCATGTTTAAATGAACTCATTCATTCATATAGCAAAAAAATCTATAACCATGTATATCAATAGCCTACCATTTTGCAGTTTAACGTTCAGGGCCTTTAGTTGCTGATTCTCTGCTCTCAAGGCCTTGATTTCATTTCTCAGGTCATTTAATGTGTAATTTTCTTTGTTTTTTTCTTCTATTTTTTTAAGCAACAGTGTGTTTTTTCCACCTAAGTTGAGAGACAAAATTAAAGTCACAGAACAACAAAAACACATGCATTGTCACTTAACCCTTATGCAGTCTTCGGGGTGTTTTTGACCCGCAAATAGCGTTTGCTAAAATTTAAAAAAAATGTTCTCTTTGTCCAAATGTCATGAGACTTTGTAAAATGGTCAACACTTTCTAGATCTACAAATAAAAAATAAAAAAAATTGGAATGATATCTTGATTTTATGTTAGTGTGAAAAAAAAAAGTCACACTCATGGTCTTTGGGGTCTTTAGAGACAAAATTGAAATTTGTAACAAAATAATAGTTTTTAAAAAAATAAAATAAAATGCAATTTTCCTGTTTATTAATGTTTTTACTCATTTGTGCAGTTTTCGGAGGATTTATGATATTTTTTTTAAAATTATATTTTTTAAAAAATAAAATTTTGGCTTGCAAAATAAATGTGCCACTCACAAACTGCAGAAATAGACTGTATGAGATGAGACCACCAATTTATACAAATTTAAAAAATATCATAAATCCTCTGAAAACTGGAGTAAAAACTGAAGTAAAAACATTAATAAACAGGAAAATTGAATTAAAAAAAAAAACTATTATTTTGTCACAAAATTAAATTTTGTCTCTCGAGACCCCAAAGACCACGAATGTATATCCCAAAACGCATTAAACAATAGATTTTAGAATAGAATTAGATTTTACTTTTTTAAATCTCTTGATCTGGACTTGATGATGGGGTGTTTTCTGGACTGAATATTATTTTCCTTTTTATTGCTCTCTTTTCAGGCAGCTTGCACTCCTCTTTTTGCCTTCTCTCTGACTCCATCTGATTTAGACCCTTCAGTAGCATGTCTTTATTTTCTGTACAGGAAAGGTTCATTATTTCAAATGAATAGTTCAACCAGAAAAAAAAAAATTAAATATGCATGCATTCACTCATTCACCAATCTCACCATTCATCTTGAGAATAAGTGCAGGAGAGCTTTCATCTTCATACTTAACATCAACAACATCCCCCTCATGAACTACAGATTGAAGAATGTCTTTTCTCTTTACAATGTCCAGAGAGGCTTCCATTTCTGTCCATTCAATTAATGCCCACATTTTGTCTATAATGGCAAAAAAGGACAATTTAAAACAGATGGATAGATAGATAGATAGATAGATAGATAGATAGATAGATAGATAGATAGATAGATAGACAGATAGATATTCAAAGAGATTTAATAATTTCAATAGCAACTCAAAACCGTTATAACTTCATTGTTGCTATATGTTTCCATGGTAACATATTACACTTAACCTTAACTGTGTTAAGAAATCTTGTGGTTTGGTCAGCATTTTATCGTTGTGTTCACTACACCATTGTTCTAAGGTGTCTTTTTTACTTTTAAGTATTTTAATTAATGAAAAATTAAGTTTTACTTACCCGATTCACTAGTAGACGGCGCAGCTGCTCCGGAATTCACAGCGTATGACGCGTTTCCTCGAGTATGTGCGCGAGCGACAAAATAACGGACCCTTAGCAACAAAGTAACCGCGCTTTAAGACCAGCAACACAACTGACTTTTTACTGTAAGTACAACGCTTATTTATTTATCTGTTTATTTTAATGAAAATGTCTATATTTAAAGGTGTTATAGCCAATTTTTACTGTTACATTACCGTTCAAAACAAATAAGCCCGAAAACATGGTTGCTATGTCAACCACACATTAACCGAGGTTGTGCTACAATAATTATGTTTTTTGTTAAAACCAGATTAACGCTATTGAAATTCAAACTCTTATTGGATTCTTCATTTTAAAAGTGACACATTTCATGCCTGGTTTATAAAGTAAGAAAAAACACATTACTTAGCCTACACATTACTGTGCAAACACATTACTTTATCTACCAAACTAATGTAAGTTAGCATACACCTTTAAATCAAGATCATAAGACTCATTATAGTAACCCTAAAGTCTTAACTTTGTATTTCTTATCTTTGTTACTTTTCGTGCCGATGCAGTGTCTTAATATGTTAATTTTGCACTGTATTTTTACCTTGCAGTCAGTAACTCTATAAAGACAATGGAGTATAAGTTGTACTTGCAAAGCAAGAGTACAATTCCAAGTAGCACTAAAAGAAGATGGAGTGATTGCCATAAAGGTACTGGCTTGTGGACATTGTATTGTATTTTATTGTATTACTGATTTGAGATGGAACTGAGGATTCTTTTCTGTTGCTTTAAGGTTTTAGGAAAAAGCAATATAAAGCATGGTTGCAAGATCCAGTTCGTCAAGTAAGTACAAAGCTTAAATGCAGCTTATGTTTCATACCATTATAAGATGCTACATTACTATTATAATACAGCAGGGCTATTCAAATCTGGTCCTGAAGGGTCACTGCACTGCAGAGTTTAGCTCCAACCCTGATCAAAACATACCTGAGCAAGCTAATCAAGGTCTTCAGGATCACTAAATCACAGGTAGATAAGTTTGATCAGGGTTGGAGCTAAACTCTGCAGGGCAATGGCTGTCCAGGATCAGATTTGAAAAGCCCTGGAATACAGTATATCATGACTAAAATTATCGCCACATAAATTATTTTTTTATTTGAGCAACAAAGTCACATATTTGTATGTGTTTCTGATTACAAGGATGACACATCTAACAGTGAAGATGAGAACAGTTACATTACAGCAAAAGCAGTAATGTTGTGAAATATTTTTCTATTTGAATATATTTTAAGATGTAATTTATTCCTGTGTGCAAATCTAAATTTTCAGCATCATTACTCCAGTCTTCAGTGTCACATGATCCTTTAGAATTCATTCTAATATGCTGATTTGCTGTTCAGCTGAATTTATTAATAAACATGTATTATTATTATTATTATTATTATTATTATTTCAATATTTAAAACAGTTGAGTACATTTTTATCAGGATTATTTGATGAATTGAAAGATCCAAAGATAAGCATTTATCTGAAAAAAATAAGCTTTTGTAACATTATACACACTTCAAAAGCTTTTTTGGGGGGGTGGGGGGATAAAGACTAAAGACATTCATAATGTTACAAAAGATTTATATTTCATATAAATGCTGTTCTTCTGAACTTTCAATTTATCGAAGAAACCTGAAAAATTTTACTCAGCTGTTTTCAGCATAACAATAACAACAACAACAATAATAATAACTAAAAAAATTGAGCAGCAAAACAGAATATTACAATGATTTATGAAGGATCATGCGACTGGAGTAATGATGCTAAAATTTCAGCTTTGAAATCACAGGAGTACATTACATCTTAAAATATATTCAAATAGAAAACAGTTTAATTTTAAATAGTAAAAAAATATTTCAAACTTTTTTGTTGTACTTTGAATCAAATAAATGCAGGCTTGGTGAGCAGAAGAGACTTCTTAAAAAAAATAATAATAATAAAAAAAACATTGAAATTCCAAAAACTTTTAACTGGGAGTGTACTTTTAGGGCATAGTATATGTTGGCAAATTAGGATGCAGTCTGTGGTGTTAGATTATATTTGAGCTATACTATTGAAGGCTATAGTGTACATGTACAGAATAAGGTATCATGTTTAAATAGAAACAATTTTGTGTTCCTTTCAGATGGATGCTGAAGCATATGACAACACACAGAATTATGATGGAGAGAACCCCAAAACAACACAAGACAAGATCTATCCCACTGCTAAGATTAGTAATGAAGAATCACAACTGGCAATTTTATGCTATGCTCTTAGGCACACCACAACAAAATCTGCTCCCGGTGACTTATTAGACCTAATTAATCTACACAGCAAATTTAAAAGAGTGAGTTTAACTCCCTCAGAGTTAAAATTAACACTTACCCAGAGTATATATGGGAATCACTGCTAAAGTGTTAAATTAACACTTTTGAAAGAGTTAACATTTTTAACACTCTGACAGTGTTAACTAACAAACTCTTAAAATGTAAAATATTAACACCAGAATTGATAATGAGAACACCAAAGTTGGTGTTGAAAGTTAACACTTATGGATTAACTGGTCAACACTGCACCAGTGTTCAGGTGAAAATATTAAAAAATAAACTCACAAAACAATACACGTTTACATTTATTTTATTGAAACATAGTAAATCTTTTTCTCTGCACCAAAATGTCTTCACACTCAATGTTTTCAATACATGTAAAGAACATGTTCTTACAACAATTAAACATCATAATGTAGAAGCAAATCATTCCAAACACACAAAAAACATTCTATTTGGTCCATGTACTCTTAATGTCATAAGGTTTATAATGCTGACATTTAGGAGGTTAAACAACAGCATTCCATTCATTACCATAAAAGCTGAATGCATGTTAATGCTCACTAATCAAAGTCTGTGCTGGTGTTTGGACCTTCTTGGAGAGAATAGTCTCATTCTTTTTTTCAGCACGATGAGATGCGTTTCTCTGCAGTTTTCAGCCAAGCAAGATATCCACTCCTATTTGCTGCATCACAAAACTGCCCCTGTAAAATTGAACAATAAATAAATATTAATACAAAACCAAAACAGGATCATTTCACATCCATTTGTCAAAACTATTATCAGGTGAAATGTCAGAGACAAGTATGAATTGCAATACAAGAAGTTCACCCAAAACTGAAACTTCTGTCATTATTTATTTTTCCTCATGTGGTTCCAAACCTGTATGACGTTCTGTCTTCTGAGGAACACAAAAGGTTATATTTTGAATAATCTACAGAAGAAATACAGGTGCATCTCAATAAATTAGAATGTCGTGGAAAAGTTCACTTATTTCAGTAATTCAACTCAAATTGTGAAACTCGTGTATTAAATAAATTCAGTGCACACAGACTGAAGTAGTTTAAGTCTTTGGTTCTTTTAATTGTGATGATTTTGGCTCACATTTAACAAAAACCCACCAATTCACTATCTCAACAAATTACAATACTTCATAAGACCAATAAAAAAAAAAAATAAATAAATAAATAAACATTTTTAGTGAATTGTTGGCCTTCTGGAAAGTATGTTCATTTACTGTATATGTACTCAATACTTGGTAGGGGCTCCTTTTGCTTTAATTACTGCCTCAATTCGGCGTGGCATTGAGGTGATCAGTTTGTGGCACTGCTGAGGTGGTATGGAAGCCCAGGTTTCTTTGACAGTGGCCTTCAGCTCATCTGCATTTTTTGGTCTCTTCTTTCTCATTTTCCTCTTGACAATACCCCATAGATTCTCTGTGGTGTTCAGGTCTGGTGAGTTTGCTGGCCAGTCAAGCACACCAACACCATGGTCATTTAACCAACTTTTGGTGCTTTTGGCAGTGTGGGCAGGTGCCAAATCCTGCTGGAAAATGAAATCAGCATCTTTAAAAAGCTGGTCAGCAGAAGGAAGCATGAAGTGCTCCAAAATTTCTTGGTAAACGGATGCAGTGACTTTGGTTTTCAAAAACCACAATGGACCAACACCAGCAGATGACATTGCACCCCAAATCATCACAGACTGTGGAAACTTAACACTGGACTTCAAGCAACTTGGGCTGAGCTTCTCCACCCTTCCTCCAGACTCTAGGACCTTGGTTTCCAAATGAAATACAAAGCTTGCTCTCATCTGAAAAGAGGACATTGGACCACTGGGCAACAGTCCAGTTCTTCTTCTCCTTAGCCCAGGTAAGACGCCTCTGATGTTGTCTGTGGTTCAGGAGTGGCTTAACAAGAGGAATACGACAACCGTAGCCAAATTCCTTGACACGTCTGTGTGTGGTGGCTCTTGATGCCTTGACCCCAGCCTCAGTCCATTCCTTGTGAAGTTCACCCAAATTCTTGAATCGATTTTGCTAGACAATCCTCATAAGGCCGCGGTTCTCTTGGTTGGTTGTGCATCTTTTTCTTCCACACTTTTTTCTTCCACTCAACTTTCTGTTAACATGCTTGGATACAGCACTCTGTGAACAGCCAGCTTCTTTGGCAATGAATGTTTGTGGCTTACCCTCCTTGTGAAGGGTGTCAATGATTGTCTTCTGGACAACTGTCAGATCAGCAGTCTTCCCCATGATTGTGTAGCCTAGTGAACCAAACTGAGAGACCATTTTGAAGGCTCAGGAAACCTTTGCAGTTGTTTTGAGTTGATTAGCTGATTTGCATGTCACCATATTCTAATTTGTTGAGATAGTGAATTGGTGGGTTTTTGTTAAATGTTAGCCAAAATCATCACAATTAAAAGAACCAAAGACTTAAACTACTTCAGTCTGTGTGCATTGAATTTATTTAATACACAAGTTTCACAATTTGAGTTGAATTACTGAAATAAATTAACTTTTCCACGACATTCTAATTTATTGAGATGCACCTGTACATGGGACCACTCTGATCCTTTTGCATCTTTTTTAAAAGCTTGATATTGATTGGCATATAGTGACATTATAAGGACAAGCAGGTCCGAAAAAGAAAGAAGTGCATACCGCATTAGAACAACACAAGGGTGAGTAAATAATAACTTAAAGGGTTAGTTCACCTTAAAATTAAAATTACACCATGATTTACTCACCTGCAAGGCATCCTAGGTGTATATGACTTTCTTCTTTCAGACAAATCCAATCGGAGTGATATTAAAAAATTTCCTGGCTAATCCAAACTTTATAATGGCATTGGGTGGGTGTTTCTGTTCAACAGTCCAAAAGAAGTGCAATAAAGTGCATCCATCCATAATAAAACATGCCTCACACAGCTCTGGGGGGTGAATAAAGGCTTCCTGTAGCGAATACATGTGTTTTTGTAAGAACAATATCCATATTTATAAACGTTTTATACTTTTCTCTAGCTTGTGCTAAATGTTGTACGTGTAAGCCCTTCCGGGCGGATGACGCAGGACGTCGGTGTAGTGCATGCATCGGTGAGAAGTGACGAACGCGGAAGAGCAGAGGAGAGAGCAAAACAAACAAATCATGAATTAGAAATACAAAACAAGGATTTGTAAAGCGAAATGTCAGAGGATTTCGATGTAAGACAAGAAGAGAGTGGTTTTTCTTTGCTAAAGTAAGGAAAATTTGCTTCCTTTGCTCCTGTAAACAAACGTTGGTTCTCGCGAGACTAGCATATTTCACTGGAGCCAAAACTTCACTAAAATCCTACGTCATCCACCTGGAACGGTATGCGCACAGGACAGTTAGCGCAAGCTAGAGGAAAGTGTTTGTTTTAAATATGGATATTTTTCTTACAAAAACGCATTGATTCGCTACAGGAGGCCTTTATTCACCCCCCGTAGCCGTATGAGGCACTGTTTATTATGGATGGATGCACTTTATTGCACTTCTTTTGGACTGTTGAACAGCAACACCCACCCACTGCTATTATAAAGCCCGGAAGTGCCAGGATAATTTTTAATAAAACTCAGATTGGATTCATCTGAAAGAAGAAAGTCATCTAGGATGCCTTGAGGGTGAGTAAAACATAATTTTAATTTTTGGATGAACTAACCGTTTAATTTTCATTTTTGGGTGAACTACCCCTTTAAGGAAAAGCATTTAATTCACTGTAAATGTATTTTGTAAAAAGAAAGTCAGTCTTGCTAGAAAATGGGTCTTCTAACGACAATTCCAAGTGCATACTGAACTCTCTGCATTGAGGTTGGACGACTCCTATCAAAATTAATGCACATAAATGGGACAGCACATAAATTAATGACAGTCCAAGCATATCAAAAGCTTACAGTTGATATTTATTTTTTAGAAAGAAATCAGACTCTTTGTTATTAGTGTTATTTTATTATTATTATTATTTTTTTAAATAAACGACAATCAATAATCTTAAAATGTGCAATTGTGGCTTACCCATGTATTGGTGGTTTCATACTCTTCAAGCACATCATCTCCTTTTGATTTTTCTGTTAAGCCAGCATGAACCATCTGTAACAATATTAAAGAACTAGTTTACTTAAAATTAAACTAAACACACAAAAAAATAAAAATTAAACACAATTTAATGCTTAAAGATTCACTCAGTATAAAGAGTTTGAGTTTACTGAAAGTGTTATTTTCAAATTAATTCAATGAAAAAAGCACTCAAATCCAATATAAGGACACATCAGCATCATGAAAACTCAATTCATGCTTAATGAAATCACAAAAATTGGTCATGAGACACAAGAACAAATGACTTAAATTGCCATTTAGATTTGGGCAGTTTACAGTGGTTTGATTTGACAAAATGACGTTACAATATACATACTGTATTATAAATGAGGTAAAACACTTACTTTCGGTGTTTTCCTTGTTAAAACCAACTTCCCCGTCTGCTCGCACCACGAGAGAAAGACAATCTCTCTCTGAGAAAAAGTTTAGGAGAGCACAGCACATAAGTATCGCTATAAATTAATATGATGTTATAAAATACATATTTTAAACGAGATAAAAACACTTACTTTCGGATTTTCCCTTTTAGAAATGTCCTCGTCTGTTCCGCATCGCGAGTGAAAGGAAATGCCACTGATAAAAGTTTAGGCGCACACTACACATTAATATCATTATAAAACGATATGATATTACAAAACACACTTTGTGAGTAAGATTAAACACTTTATTTCGCTGTTTTCCGTCCTAATATGCTGCGCGTCGCGAGCAAAGAAAATGGCGTCTGTAAAAAATATTTCAGACGGATTAGGCGCGCACAAGAGAAAATGTCCCGGATGTGACTAATAACACTCAGCAGTGTTAATAAGGGTAATTCTCCGAATTTACACCGGCCAGAGGGTGCGGTTTACACTAACTAGTGTTAATCCTTTAATATTCAACACCACAACTTTAACTCTTTACTCTAAAAGTCCTTAACACCGGGATTTCAACACTGGAGATTTTACTGTGTACATTGCCCAGAAGGAACCAACGGAGCACCAAATAGTCTTTACACGTTCTTGAAGGAATTTGATTATAATTCATTTGAAATAGTGTACATCTGTCCCACATGTCATCAATACTTTGGTAATGAAATCCCAGCAAATTGTGATTCATGTGGTTCTGATCCAGGGGATAAGAGCTCTCTTATTAAATCTGGTGACGTTTTCATGAAATTGTCCATAAGAAAACAATTGGAAGAAAAAATGTCAGATTCTGCATTTACAGCAGCACTGAGTTACAAATGGACCAGAGTCAAAAGCAGTCCAGACAGTGTTCAAGACATATTTGATGGTGAAATGCATAAATCAGTAGGTCCCCTTAATGATTCAAACCAATTCAACCTTTCACTTACATGGGATGTTGATGGTGTCCCAATTTTTAAGTCCTCTCCTTTTCACATTTGGCCAACACAGATGTATGTGTTCAATCTTGTCTGTGTATGTGATTCGGTTGCTCGCTGCTCTGTCCAAAACACTAAGCAATTTAATGGTGAATATGGATGCAACTGGTGTTATCAGAAGGGAGCAATAGTTGCTAAAGGAAATGGTTTCACTAGGGTGTGTGTCGCAAACAAGAGATGCAAGACCACGCACCCACAGCCAGCATTTTGATGATGCTAAAACAGCAGTTGAAACAGGCACATGTGTTAAGGGAGTCAAAGGGCCATCCCCTTTAATGCTTTTAACATTTTTCAATATAATTCTGGGATTTGCTTATGACTACATGCATGGCATTTTGCTGGGTGTCAGTCGGCAATTAACAACTTTATGGTTTGACTCAAAATATCATGGAGAGAGATAGTATTTGGAAGAGAAATAATCAACATTGACAAACGACTACTTGAAATCAAGCCACCAGTTAATATTACAAGACCTCCACGCTCTGTTAGGTTGCGCCAATATTGGAAGGCCTCAAGAGTACAGGAATTTTCTTTTGTTTTACAGTCTTCCATGCTTGAGTGGCATTTTATCATGTGATTACCTAGAGCACCTACTACTCCTTGTCCAAGCAACATACTGTCTATTAAAAGATGACATGTGTTCTCATGACATACACTCTTAAAAATAAAGGTGTTTCATGATGCTATAGAAGAACCTTTTTGTTTAAATGGTTCCATAAAGAACTTTTAACATCTGAAGAACCTTTCTGTTTCACAAAAGGTTCTTTGTGATGAAATAAGGTTCTTCAGATTATAAAAAGGTAAGGAGGAGATGGTTCTTTAAAGAACCTTTGACTGAATGGTTCTTTGTGGAACCAAAAATGGTTCTTCTATGGCATCGCTTGAAGAACCTTTTGAAGCACCTTTATTTTTAAGAGTGTAGATGTAGCAGAAAACCTGTTAAAAACTTTTGTGAGCTGATTTGAGAGATTGTATGGCAAATGTCATGTTAGTTTTAATGTGCACATTTTACAGTATGCAGCACAGTCAGTACGAAACCGGGGTCCGCTATGGTGCCAAAGTGCATTTATTTTTGAAAGCCACAATGGTAACTTACAAAAGCTCTTCCATGGCACCCAGGCAGTTTTGGAACAAATAGCCAATAGCTTTTCTCTTTTTCAAAGTATCTCGCGACTTTTATCTACTGTTTACCACAACAGTGTAAAAACAACAAGCAAGGATTTTGTTGACCGTTTGTTACGTGGGTACAGACTTGCCACAAACTGTGTAAAAAAGACAAACATGATCTTTCTGGGCTCACCTACAGTAAGAATGCCAACACCTAGGGAGGCATTTCTATTCAGAGAACAGGACATTGATGTCCACCAATGTGCATTTTATTCCAGAGCTATAATTAATGGAAACAGAATTCATTCAAAGGCAAGCACAACACTGTCAAGAAGAATTAACCATGCAGTTGTAACAGAACAAGGTACAATGGCACTGGTGAGATCGTTTGTTGATGTGGGTCTTGATAGAGGCTACGCTTTTATTGATCCAGTTATTACAGCCAAGTTTAACCTGGTAAAGATAGACAAACAGGAACTGCTTTCTCTTGGATAGTTAGGGAAAATTATATTTCAACTGATGTTAAATTAATCAAGTGCGATGTGATTAGAACAACTTGTGTTTGCTTAAGAAATGTGGGACTTGTATACAATTTAGTTTGCATTCAACCCAACAAATGGGAAGTTGAATGATTATTATTCTACTTCGTATTCGTACTTTGAACATTCTTAAACATCTGCAGTTAATACATGTACAGTAATAAATAGCTCTGTTTTTATATATGTACACTGATCTCTGTTTTAAATATATGTACAATTATAAATAGCTCTGTTTTAAATATATGTACAATTATAAATAGCTCTGTTTTAAATATATGTACAATGATAAATATAGCTCTGTTTTATATATGTACTCTGATCAGTTTTATATATTTAGCTATATACACAATGATAAATAGCTGTTTTAAATATATGTACAATGATAAATAGCTCTGTTTTATATATGTACACTGATCTCTGTTTAATATATTTAGCTATATATACAATGATAAATATGTACAATGATAAATAGCTCTGTTTTTAATATATGTACAATGATATTTAGCTCTATTTTATATAAATGTACAGTGATAAATGGGATCCTTATGGCCTTCTTATGAGTACAGTAGCCTGTATTGCAGGCTGAACCTGTTTGTACTATAACACTTTTTTTTTTTCTTTTTTTTTTTTTTGGATAGTTTGTTAGTATGCATTTTGGAATTTGGAAAATGTATTTGGGCCAGTTGAATACATAAATATTTTACACAATATGCTCCACTGCTTCACTGTGTATATCATTATTTGAAAAATCCTTTGTAATGTAACGACTGTGAGGTTCCTGATATCTGTCCAAAAAAAACAACAACAACAACAACAAAAAAAACATTAACATTCCAGCAAAATCATGAATTTTACATCCTGCAGGAATCTTATCATTTCTGTAGGATGTTACACAATCCTACAGGACGTCAGTAGACATACCTGAAGGAATCATATAAGTACATAAGAAATCCAGCAGGAGTGTTACATTCCCGCAGGACATAACACAGTCATACAGGAACAACCCTACAGGACTCCTGCAGGAATGTGCCCTGTCCTGTAGGATTTTTGCAGTCCTACAGGATTCCTACAGGATCCCTGCACATAAAACTAAAATCCTACAGGATTCCTGCAGGATTTTTTTTGTAAGGGAACAACACCTCGTTTTCAGAACAGCACAACCACGGGCGCACAAATGCATTTACTATTTAAACAACGTAGCGCAGGATGTGACAATGATAACAGGCGGGCTGAAACTAGCAAAAAAAAAAAAAAAAAAAACACTTGCGCCGTGCCTGGCGCGTGTATGATTGGGCCAAATTACTTTAAAATCCAATTTTTGAAGGCAGATTAGTGCCATCTGGTGGGAGTAAAAAAGAAAAACATCTGCAATTCCATGGTTTAGCCACTAGATTTCTATATAGCTCTATGTAAAAGGCTTAAAAATTCTCTAGCTGTTTTTAGAGATAAAGATTATTAAGATTAACATTAACCTAACATTTATTAAGTTGTGGATTTAGATATATATTTAGACATTCTCAAAGACAACTTTTTGTAAAGGTTTAGGTTTTTTTTTGTTTGAAATGTCAGTTTTTGCATTAATTTTAATACAGTCAAACCTGAACACAGAGAAAGACATTTTGTTACACAAAACACCAAAATGTAACAAATATGTAACAAAAATGAACAGGAATGCTTTATCAGAGGTTAATCAATCTGATTTCAACCTCTTATTTGAGTCTTCTGGCTCAATTTTGCCATATTGTTACAGCCAGACCAGTTAATTTTTGTGTGTATAATAGTGTGTTGTCTGTGTGTGTGTGTGTGTGTGTGTGTGTGTGTGTGTGTGTTTTGTACTCTTCATGTTTTAGAGCAGTTGTCACCAACCCATCGATTGAGATCGACTGGTAGATCTTTATCACTGTCCAAGTAGATCCCGAAAATAACAATAAAATAAGTACAAAAATGCATTACATTTCTCCATTCTTTGTACTGTATTTTACTGTTATTTTTGGTAGCTACTGAGACAATGATAAAGAAAAATAGGTAACACTTTATTTTAAGGTGTCATAATACAGAGTAATTACCTAAGTACTTAGTAGTAGCTGTTGTACTTGAAACAAAATGTACTAAATGTAACTAAGTTATGGAACAGCCTGTACTTACAGTTTGTAATTATGTAGATGTAATAGGCAGCTACTGTTACACATATGTAACAGACTGAGTCTGTTACACAACTACTCGGACACTTAAGTACAATCTTGATACACTTTATTTTAAGTAGCTTATGCCCGTGTAATATTCTGTAATTGTAATGTAATTAGAAAGGTATTACATGTATTTAAGCTGTGTACTGGTGGGTTAAATCAAACTAAGGTGCAGCTGGATAAGGTGTAGAGTATAGATACACATGAAGTACACTTAAGGACAGTCTTGATACACTTTATTTTAAGTAGCTTATGTTTGTGTAATATTATGTAATTGTAATGTAATTAGAAATGTATTACATGTATTTTAGCTGTGGACTGGTGGGTTAAATCAAACTACGGTGCAGCTGAATAAGGTGTACACTATAAATACACATGAAGTACAATTTTGATACACTATTTTAAGTAGCTTATGTCTGTGTACTTACATTTGTAATTACGTTGTTTAAGAGTGCAACACATATGTAACAATCTTTTGGTTACATAAGTAGCTGTGTAACAGACTCGGTACATAATTACAAACGGTTAAGTATAGGCTGTTGCATAACTTAGTTACATGGTAAGTAAATTTTGTTTCAAGTAAGTATAACGGCTACTACTAAGTACTTAATTAGGTAATTACTATGTATTATGGACACCTTAAAATAAAGTGTTACCGAAAAATACATCACGCCTGAGTCTGTAAACAGGAGGTAAACAGTGGCCAGAGACACTGAAGACGAGAGCAAAGAGGAGAAAATACTGTAGCAGGCAGAGAACAATATAAGCTTACTGTTCACGATGGTCGAAATATAAGAAGAAAATATAAATATTGTATTGGGGTATATTAATGTATCACTGAAGGCCACTTTTAGGGTATAAGCCAAAACGCCCTGATTTTGAGTATGTTGCTTTAAATGCAAATGAGCTTTTGAATGAGCTGAGAAGAGTGCGAGCTTTAGGAGCTCAAGCTCTGGCATTAACAGTGCTAGCCTTTGCAAATAAACATTCCACTATTAGTACAAGCCTGTTATCTTTACAGAAAATGTACTCGGTTTCAAAGTCAGTCATCTGATTATATTGTGCATAATAAATTCACGTTTATGAATTACACAGACGAGGAGCATGGCGGGATAAAAATAACAACATAGCTGGTCTCATGCTATCACAAACTTTATAAGTCCCACTTCTGATTATGAGCACAACAACTTCAAGCGATCGACTCACATTGCTTTCATATGCAACTTTTAACTACCACATTCCTATTTAAGATCATTCTGGTAGCACTTGAAGGCAGCATCAGTGAAAACAGAGACAATGGTAGCTTTAGCATCATTAGCCTTACAGAGTGCCAAGAAGCTCTTTCAGAAAGGCAATTTGGAAAACAAACACGTGATACTGTGGAAGATTTTTATTAAGTCAAAATATGAATTGTTCAAGTATAATCAATGTGAATATAACCATTTACAGTCAGGTCCATAAATATTGGGACATCGACACAATTTTAACATTTTTGGCTCTATACACCACCACAATTGATTTCAAATGAAACGAACAAGATGTGCTTTAACTGCAGACTGTCAGCTTTAATTTGAGGGTATTTACATCCAAATCAGGTGAACGGTGTAGGAATTACAACAGTTTGCATATGTGCCTCCCACTTGTTAAGGGACCAAAAGTAATGGGACAGAATAATAATCATAAATCAAACTTTCACTTTTTAATACTTGGTTGCAAATCCTTTGCAGTCAATTACAGCCTGAAGTCTGGAACGCATAGACATCACCAGACGCTGGGTTTCATCCCTGGTGATGCTCTGCCAGGCCTCTAATGCAACCGTCTTCAGTTCCTGCATGTTCTTGAGGCATTTTCCCTTCAGTTTTGTCTTCAGCAAGTGAAATGCATGCTCAATCGGATTCAGGTCAGGTGATTGACTTGGCCATTCCATAACAATCCACTTCTTTCCCTTCAAAAACTCTTTGGTTGCTTTTGCAGTATGCTTTGGGTCATTGTCCATCTGCACTGTGAAGCGCTGTCCAATGAGTTCTGAAGCATTTGGCTGAATATGAGCAGATAATATTGCCCGAAACACTTCAGAATTCATCCTGCTGCTTTTGTCAGCAGTCACATCATCAATAAATACAAGAGAACCAGTTTCACTGGCAGCCATACATGCCCACCACCACCATGCTTCACTGATGAGGTGGTATGCTTAGGATCATGAGCAGTTCCTTTCCTTTTCCATACTCTTCTCTTCCCATCACTCTGGTACAAGTTGATCTTGGTCTCATCTGTCCATAGGATGTTGTTCCAGAACTGTGAAGTCGTTTGGCAAACTCTAATCTAGCCTTCCTGTTTTTGAGGCTCACCAATGGTTTACATCTTGTGGTGAACCCTCTGTATTCACTCTGGTGAAGTCTTCTCTTGATTGTTGACTTTGACACACATACACCTGCCTCCTGGAGAGTGTTCTTGATCTGGCCAACTGTTGTGAAGGGTGTTTTCTTCACCAGGGAAAGAATTCTTCGGTCATCCACCACAGTTGTTTTCCGTGGTCTTCCGGGTCTTTTGGTGTTGCTGAGCTCACCGGTGCGTTCCTTCTTTTTAAGAATGTTCCAAACAGTTGTTTTGGCCACGCCTAATGTTTTTGCTATCTCTCTGATGGGTTTGTTTTGTTTTTTCAGCCTAATAATGGCTTGCTTCACTGATAGTGACAGCTCTTGGATCTCATCTTGACAGTTGACAGCAACAGATTCCAAATGCAAATAGCACACTTGAAATGAACTCTGGACCTTTTATCTGCTCATTGTAATTGGGATAATGAGGGAATAACACACACCTGGCCATGGAACAACTGAGAAGCCAATTGTCCCATTACTTTTGGTCCCTTAACAAGTGGGAGGCACATATGAAAACTGTTGTAATTCCTACACCGTTCACCTGATTTGGATGTAAATACCCTCAAATTAAAGCTGACAGTCTGCAGTTAAAGCACATCTTGTTCGTTTCACTTGAAATCCATTGTGGTGGTGTATAGAGCCAAAAATGTTAGAATTGTGTCGATGTCCCAATATTTATGGACCTGACTGTATGTATCAAGTTATTCTACTAATATAATCATATCTCTGCCTGTGTGTAGAGGCCTGCATGAGAATGGAATGTGCAGACAATACAAAACTGCAGTATATGGTGAAGCTCCACACTCCATTTGGACATTAAACAAAATATATGATCAGGCCTCCTCATCTCCCTTAACATAAATTGAGGCCCCCTGTCTACGTCCTAAAAGCAGACTGGAGGCACAGCCAAAAAAGGTAAAAGAGTTGATAAACAATAATGGCAATGTATGAAATGTATTGAACATGAACACACCTTGAGGTAAAACTGTATAAAAGAAGTGTACAGGCACAAACTCTTTAGATTGCTCTGCAGAGTTCTCTCGGTTTTATTGTCTCTTATAATAAAATCTAAATTCTGGCCTCAAAACCCCAAGACTTTGAGAATGATTCCTCACAGCACCAGCAGAAGCCACCACAATACTTACTTTGTCTGGAGCTGACGTTCGCGCACAAAGCGTTGGTATTGATTCCTGAACATTTAGGGGACATTTTTACAGGGATATTTCCTTCGAAAATTAAATTTAACCATAGTGTCCTCGGCTCAGATGAGGGGAGATTATGGCAACTCCTATGTTCATTAGTGCATCCCAAAACACAACACTTGTAATGCCTCTTTGGCGGTGATATTGTATATATCTCCAGTAATGGCGGACTGCAGCTTCTCACTCAGTGCTGTGTTTATGCTAATAGGGCAGAGAGCGTCACAAATGGGCAGGACTTTTTCCCCTCAGTGACGTGAACAGAGGGAGAATCTGAAACAGCTCTTTTGGAGAGACTGCTCATGATTTATTGGTTTTATAAAAAAAAAAAATGAGTTGGTGGATTTTTAACATTATAGGCTGGTTGTTTTCACACACTGCAGCCACACAACTGTGTTCAAATGCCTTATAAAAGTGATTTTTGCATAATAGGTCCCCTTTAAGGCCAGTTTGTTTGTTATAAAGCAAATAGCCAATAAATAAATTTGCTTAAAAACAGTATCAGAATCAGCCAATTTGTTAGTTTAAAAAAAAAAAAAAGAAAGAAAAGAAAATCTGATTCTGAATCGCCCATGATCGGTGCATCACTAATTAAAATACTAAATAAAAAAATCCTCAAATCTGAAATACAATCTGGTATGTCTTTTTCTATCAATTCTTCAATAGGTAGATCTGGTCTTTTATAAGGGCCGAGGTCAGGGATCTTGGGCTTAAAAAGGTTGGTGACCACCGTTTTAGAGTGTAACCCCTTCCTTGGTGTCTGTATTTTTACTGCATTTTTGGCCAAATTATTGATTTTATTTCACGCATTTACAGAAACATGCTTTGTGTTACAGTCACACTAGTTCATGTATGTGTGTCTGTGGGGGGTAGTTGGGAGTGTGTCTGTTTTGCACTCTTGATATTTTACAGTGTCACCCCTTTACTGCTGTGCACTTTTTTTGCATCGTGAATGATTTGTAGATTGTACACACAAAAAATTCTCTTTTTTTTTTTTTTTTGTATTTTTGCATATATCCCATTCATTTCCAATGGTGGTCATTTTTGGCCGCGAACAACACAAATGTGACTATGTTTTTATGAACATTTATCTTTTTCGAATCAAGTCCATGATTTTTTTTTTTTTTTTTTCTTGGTGGTCACATAGTGACTGCCATAAAAGTCATCAAGTTTTGTACCATTCTGATGAAGTAGCGATTTTTAAAAATTCTAAATATTTTTTCAGTCTAAAATGACCAAACAATATCAGAGGGTTAAGTACAACAGGAGTCATATGACATTAAAGTGTTAATGAATTCTAGCGCCAATAGCCTTGTGGGCAGCGTGCCGACGGCTGTTGTGCTTCGGGTGTCCCAAGTTTGAATCCCGGCATGAGGACCATTCCTGATCCTCTCTCTCTCTCTTCCACTTTGCTTCCTTTTTCCTCTACACTGTCCTATCATAATAAAGTAAAAAACAACAACAAAAAAACCAAACAAACAAAAAAACACCAGTGTTAATGAATACATTAACATGTTAGATATTAGTACATGTTATTTTAAAGTGTTACCCTTATTAGTTTTTTTTTTTTTCTTCATTTTTCAAAGTTTAGTCTAAAGCTTTTTTGAGTGATTACCTCTGGTTATTTTTTTGAGTGTATTGGTATTCAGTACAGTTTTGTTGTTTTTCTACTTGGTTTAACCACAGAAGCCATCTTTGTGTCATGGTACACAATAAATGATGTTTACAAAAGTTTGCAATCTGTTGAACAAAAACTGATCTCTAGAACATTACAAGGTGCATGTACATATATACATTGTGCACATTCTAGTTCAGGGGTCGGCAACCCACGGCTCTTTTATCCCTCTGCGGTGGCTCCCTGTAGAGTAGGTGTACAATAATAATCAATTTACAAACTCAAGTGGGGAACACAAATATGCATATGAAAAATACACACTTTCCCATACTTAAATCTCCATATACTTCATACATAAATGTCCATGTGTGTATACTTACATCTACTCACAATTAACAACAAACAAACATATTTTGTTAAAAATTTCAGGGGGTTGCAAGGAGAAAAAAAAAAAATCGTACCATTCTTAAAAGGAAAGAGACTCATACATGGTTTCATACAATTCACCAAGGGGTTGATTGTCTTTGGATAAGTGTTTTAAAGATTCCATGTATTTTTTACATTCATTTTTTAAAACAATTTCTAGAGGGTTTACTGTTTGTCACGGATTACACGGAGACGGAGACCAGGAACGGGGAGACGTAGAATAAATCCAAAAGGTCTTTACTTCAAATCAAAACAGGGAAGTTACATACAGGCTGGAAACACTCACGCGACAGACAGGGATGACGATTAATACTCGACAGGAAACACAGGGCAGAACACACTATAAATACACAACGTAACAAGATAAGTAAACACAATAATTAATAAACACGGGAACAGGAAACTAACCAAATATGGGCATACAAGAGGAAGGGGAACACAAGACACACAAGACAATCCTGATACTGTTATTCCACTTACTTTTGTGTATTTGATATTTACCCATTGTAACAACGTTTACCATCAATGACATCTTTTTCAAAAAACCATCTACATAAACCAACACCTGAAACAAATTAAATGACGGAATATCAGTACTAATATCAATATTTAGCCAGCTGTAAAGATCCTGCCAGAGCTGTAAAGTGACTGGACAATAAAAAAATAAATGTTCAATGGTTTCAGGCTCTTCTAAACAAAAAACACATATACCTCAAAACAGAATCTTTTCCATAAAATTTCAGCAGCTGGATAAACATTGTTAATAATTCTAAACTGAATATCCTTTATTTTAGGTAGAATTGGCCATTTAAGATAATTACAAAATTTATTTTTAAATACTTCATTATCAAAATATTTTATTTTTGAAGGTGTATTGAAGTTTGAAAATAACTTACTTTTTAATACATTCCCTATAACTTTGTTCTAACATTTTTTGTCCCCAATATGTATTCCTCCAATCTTCAACTCAGGCAATTTAACAGATACATTTGAATATGTGAGGGTGTTTTGTATTAATTGTTTTAAAGAAGGAGGGATGGCTTTACACAGAGTATTAAATTCTCTAAAGGAACATTTTATCTCAAATTTATCCATGAATGAATTATGTTGAATAAACTGACCAGCTTCATCTAACAGATCTACAACATACAAAAAAAATTTTTTCATACCACTCTTGTTTGAATACTGTTTTTCTATTTATTGTACTGGTTCTGTTATTCCACAAGGTAGAGTTATGCTGTGTGAAATTTTGGGTGAATATCATTTTCCAATAATACAAAATTTGTTTGTGGAATTTTGACAGCTTAATTGGCAATTTGGAAACCTCAAAATCGCATTTCAGCAAAAAATCTAACCCTCCGACTTTCTTGAATACACACTTTGGTATATGAAACCACACTGAATTAGGCTGTGTTAAATAGGATTTAATTCTATTCAGTTTAAGTACTCCAACCATTGATTCAAATTCAGGGGCTTTCAGACCTCCATTTTTATATTCTTTAATCATCTGAGATTTTTTAACATAATGAGTTTTGTTTTTCCATATAAAACTAAACATAATAGAATTAACCTTTTTTATCAGTTGAGGAGAAACATAAAGAGAGTAACATGGGTAAATTAGTTTAGATAGGCCTTCTGCTTTGGTCAAGAGGATTCTGCCCATAATAGACAGATCTCTCATAAGCCAATAATTAAGAGATTTTTTCATACTGTCAATTCTTTCTTCTATGTTTACTAGTTCTCTCATATGTAATTCTTTAGACATTATTAAACCCAAGTATTTCACTTCAGATTTAACAGGAATGGATTCTATAATTTCTTCATTACATGAATACAGAGGAAAGAGTTCACATTTTTTTTTAAATTTAAGCATAGGCCTGATGCTCTAGAAAAAAATGAAATAATGTTCAGGGCTTTCTTGACTATAGAGTTATCTTTTAAAAATATTACTGTTTCATCAGCAAATTGACTAATTCGATACTCATAATCAAAAATGGTTATTCCTTTTAATTGAGGATGGTTGACCACTAAATAAGCTAACATTTGAGTGCATAATATAAACAGTTTTAGAGAAATTGGACAACCTTGTCTAATTCCACGCAAAATCTCAATTCTAGGAGTTATACCTGGATTAAGGGATATATAACTATAAATGTTGTTATAGAACATTTTAATAACCTTGCAAAACCCTTCCCCAAACCCAAACATTCTAAGCGTCATAAATATAAGCTCATGCTCCACCGTATCGAATGCTTTAAAAAAAGTCTATAAATAAAATAAGGCTTTCTGATTGTATCAGTGATTCATAGTCGATCATATCTAGGATTAGTCTAATATGATTTTGAATATATCTTCCCTTAATGAATGCTGATTGATACTCCTCTACAAGTTTCCCAAGTACATGTTTAAGACGATTAGCATACACCAGGGCAAGTAATTTATAATCTGTACATAACAGAGTTATTGGTTTCCGATTATCTAATGATAACTATTGTTTTTTGGCTTTGGGTAGCAAGGTTATTAATCCTGTTTTCATAGTGATAAGCTTCCTTTCTGAATGCATTCTAAAAATGCATTATATAATCATTTCCGAATATCTTTCCAAAAATGTTTTAAAAATTCTGTAATTAAACCATCAACACCTGGTGATTTACCATTATTCTTTTGTTTTAGAGCTACATCAATTTCCTCTAAATTCAACTCATCCTCAATTAAATGTTTGTCTTCCTCATTCAGTTTATGTATTTTATCTCTTATATTCACAAATAAAGAATCACAGTCAGCTTTCTTATAATTAGATTTATAAAGGTTACTATAGAAAAGCAAAATTTCATCCTGAATTACTTTTTGATCCTCCGTTATAATATCATTAATCTTAAGCTTACAAATTTTCTTCTTTGTTTGTCTTTGTTTTTCAAGGCCGAAAAAATGTTGAACTTTTTTCTCCTTTTTCAATCCACTGTGCTCTTGAACAAATATAAACTCCATTTGCTTTTTCTGAATACAACTCATCTAGTTGAGATTGCAGTGACTGTAATTTGGCTAATTTTTCAGGTGATTCTTGTGAATTAACTGCCAATAAATTTATTTCCCCAATCAGTTCCCTATGTTTCTGTTTTCTCTTCACTGATAAAAATCAATTGCTGTTTGTTTGACCTTAAATTTAAACCATTCCCATTTATTTAAGTTAGACATATCTAGCTTTTCAATCTCCTCAATGAGAGCCAACACCTGTTGATAAAATCTATCATTCTTTAACAAGTCATTATTAAACTTCCAAATATCAGGAGAAATTTAAGGTTTCTTAAAGACTGATAGGGACAGAGTAACCACAGTGATCTGTAAGTGGGGCAGCTGTAATTTTACATTCCGAGACAATTTTACATAGTTCACAAGAAATAAGCCAATAATCTAATCTCGAACATTGTCCATTTCCTGAGGGGTTAAACCATGTATACTGAATGCTGTTTGGGTTAGATACTCTCCAGTAATCAACCACATTTACAGTTTTACAGAAATTCAATATAGTATCATTATACACAGAATGTGAACTTCTTTGAGGTCTCCTGTCTAGCCATGAAGCAGGGACTATATTAAAGTCACCCCCTATTATCACCTTTTCTGCATTATACTTTTTTTCCATTCGTTAACCAGATTACCAAGTTTCTCAAACATTTCTCTATTAGCCACTTTGCTATTATAACTATAAATACAGAGTAATATATAACATTTGTCATGAATTTCTACTGCTATCATTATCCAGTGGCCTTCTGTGTCTCCTTTATGAACAATTACAGAGCCTTCAAATCTGTTAAATAATACCATCACTCCAGCTGAATGTGAAGATCCATGTGCAAACAAGGCTAAGTCACCCCACTGAACTTTCCAAAATCTTTAATCATTTAAAGCAGAATGAGTCTCTTGTAAGAAAACAGTTCGCTTTTTGTTCCTTGCAAAATGAAAAATAGCTTTACTCTTAACGCTGTTTTTTTAACCCCCTAGCATTCAAAGATAGAAAAGATATAGACATAAATTAAATTAACATATAACTTTATCAGCTCTCAGCACACACTCAACTTTATAAGCAGGAGTGAACATGTTGTCCTAAATAACTCTATAACAAAACCATACCAACTAAAACATATAGTATTACCTTTAGTTAAACACCTTTCCTTAAACAGTTTTATCAGATTCTTTCCATCTGATATGCGACAATCTTGAATACTTTAACGAGTCTACGTGTTACCTTGTGATCATCAGTTACGGGTCAACGCTGAGTCCATCAGTAAGTGCATAACCTTCTTTTAGGAAGGCTCTCTTCCCATTTTTCCTGGCTTCTTGCACTTTTGGCCACAACTCAGCACGAGCTTCGCGATCTTCCTTTGAAAAGTCTTGTTTGAATTGGATGTTCGTCTCTTTACACACTCTCGCCTCTCTTGATTTTTTTTCCACACTTCATCACGCACAGTCCGCATTGCAAACTGGATGATCACTGGCCTGGGTAACTTGTTAGTAGCGGCGTCGTTTCTTCTTCCTAACCAATGCACAGTATCCACCGACTGCCGGGAGCTTCTCCACTGATCACGGAATCACCCGGGTAAGAATTCCGATCACCGTTTCTCTTGTGTCCTCTTTTTCTTTTTCTGGAAGACCGATCAGTCTGAGATCCCATCTTCTCTTGTATCTGGCATGCTCCAAACACTGCTGTCTCAGTGAAATGTTCTCTTTCCTCAAGTCTGCTACTTCCTTTTTCAGTTCGCCAATGTCATCTTTATTCTCTTTAACTGCGTGTGCATTCTCGTCCATTGTCTTTTCAATTACTTTCAGTCGCTGATCTTGCTCGTCAAATCTCTTAATTAGAGTTTGAATTGCGTTGAAAATCACTTCATTTGTTATTTCGTCTGTTTGTTTAACTTTGTCTATCGCCTTTGTTCTTACTTTCTTAGGATTCGGGCTGGGCAGAGGTGGATGGTCATGTCTTGTTTTGGCAGTTTCTACCATCATAGCTTAAATTTCTTCTTCATCACACACCTCTACGAGAGCATTTAATTAAAAGAAAGTTAAAGAAAAGAAGAAAACTTGTATAGTTAGCGCAACAAGTCCACAAGTTGAAACAAACTTGAAAATAACTTAACTACTGGTTAGTTTTTTATGTCAGAGGTAACAATTTTAGTTTTCAAGCTATTTTTCTCAGAGCCTGCATAAACGCGACCGCGTTACACAGAAATTGAGGGTGAAAATAGATTTATAGGCCTAGATATGTATGCATCCAAAATCTAGTCTTAAAAAAAAACATATAAACTACCAGTCAAAAGTTTTTGAACAGTGAGATTTTTAATGTTTTTAAAGAAGTCTCTTCTGTTCACCAAGCCTGCATTTATTTGATCCAAAGTACAGCAAAAACAGTAAAATTTTGAAATATTTTTGCTATTTAAAATAACTGTTTTCTATTTGAATATATTTTAAAATGTAATTTATTCCTGTGATCAAAGCTAAATTTTCAGCATCGTCACTCTAGTCACATAATCCTTCAGAAAACATTCTAATATGTGACCCTGGACCACAAAATCAGTCATAAGTGTCAATTTTTCAAAATTGAGATTTATACATCATCTGAAAGCTGAATAAATTGATGTATGGTTTGTTAGGATAGGACAATATTTGGCTGAGATACAACTATTTGAAAATCTGGAATCTGAGGGTGCAAAAAAAATCTAAATATTGAGAAAATCGCCTTTAAAGTTGTCCAAATGAAGTTCTTAGCAATGCATATTATTAATCAAGTTTTGACATATTTATAGTGGGACATTTACAAAATATCTTCATGGAACATGATCTTTACTTAATGTCCTAATGATTTTTGGCATAAAAAAAAAAAAAAAAAAAAAAAAAAATCAATAATTTTGACCCATACAATGTATTTTTGGCTATTGCTACAAATATACCCCAGCGACTTAAGACTGGTTTTGTGGTCCAGGGTCACATATTCTGATTTGCTGTTCAAGAAACTTTTTTTTTTATTCAGTTGAGTACTTTTTTTCAGGATTCTTTAATGAATAGAAAGATCCAAAGATCAGCATTTATCTGAAATAAAAAGTTTTTGTAACATACAATATACTATTCAAAAGCTTGGAGTCGGTAGTAAATAGTAAAAATATTTCAAAATGTTACTGTTTTTGCTGTACTTTGAATCAAATAAATGCAGGCTTGGTGAGAGACTTCTTTAAAAAACATTAAACATCTTACTGTTCAAAAACTTTTGACTGGTAGTGTACATGCACACAAAAGGCACCAATGCACAGAAACACACCTATACAACATGATCAGTTCATTTTTAATTGCATTGTTGAATGAAATATTATTCAACTTTCTATTTAATGAAATGCATATGGTGCTGTTGCTATGGCACACTAAAGACAATATTGTCAATTTACTGTTAAAAATAAAATGATTTCAGCCGAAATGACCGGTGTTGTTCTCTTTTTATATTGGCCCATTTTAACTGAACAGCTGGTCCATTTTACCTGAATGTTGTGCCGTACTTCAAGAAGGTACCTGCTGATACTCTAACTTTCTTAATTTTAAAACGATTATACTTTTTGACATTTAAAAAATATATACGTATTTAAGAGACCCATGCTAATTTATAAAAATATCATTATTTCTCATGCATAGCTTATTTGATGGTATTTTAAGTCATTTACCAAAACGTGGTCCATTTTAGCTTCACCCTATTCCTTAAAACAAAATCTCTTTTTTTTTAACTGTGATGATAGAATGCAAAATGCAAAAAACATTTTGTTTTTGTTTTGCAGATTGATATTATTATTTTTTACTATAGTATTATTTGAATTCATTGTAAAATGAAGTTAATGTTAAATTAATCATTTTCATTTGTTGAAAAAGAAAATAGGAGTAACTTCTGTAATTAAAAATGTCATCAAATCAGGAGTTTATTTTCAGCATTTAAACCTCAAAATCATGATACCCTTCAATAATATAACTGAACATATAGGCTACAATTAGGTTTATTCATTCCCCATGCATGAAGAAAGTAAGGTTGCATCCCAGGAGCTCTAAAAGAATGTAACAGAGCAATGAATGCAGCCAAGGAAAACATGAAGAAAAGAAAGTGGAAAATAACACAGGTAAGGCAAATAAATTAATTCTTTCCATTTACATATTAAAATGTTGGTAAACCGACAAGAAAAGTTATTTAGGAAAATTATTATTTTAGTTACTGCATTTAAGACTGCTATACCACGTGCAACTCAATAAAAAAAAAATAATAATTGTGTAATAGAGATAGGCTACGAGCAAGTGTCGATCAAATGAGCACATGATCGAATGACATCACTTTAGGTCACGCAGCATGTATCCATGGCAACGCTCAGCTGCGTAGTGACAGTTAACTGTTCTCCCGGTGATTTCACGGCCTTGAGTTTTAGCTTTTTCGTCGGTCGAAAAGGTATTTATACTTTTATATTTGTAGACATTAGCTCCTGTAACCAATGTGTATCTCGTAATGCTTACATTTTATGAAATGTTTACCTTTTTAGACGTTTGCTGAAGTTGTCCGTAGTGTAAGGCTGCTCCAGGCTGTGAACACTTTCGAAGCTAACGTTAGAATGTAAAGCTAAAATGATTAAACGTATATAATATTGACAGATATTGAACTTAAATATTAAATTTCAATATGGTAAAAAATACACACTGAGACGATTATATGAGCAAAAAAGCCCCTTTGGTACGGCCTATCTTCATATGTGTGCTAAATTTCGGACCGCTTGGTCTAAATCCAAATTGTCAACAACAACTTTACAAATATTTTTTTCAATGGATAAACGGTAGTCTTAGACATATTAAATCAATCATAACACTACTGAATGTGTTCATTTTCTTGTTTTAGGTTATAAGACAACGGGAAGAATTGCCATCGGACTAACCCCACAGCTGACAACCAGAGACGCACACACACACACACACACACACACACACACACACACACACACACACACACATATACTTGTTTTTGTGCATTGTGGGGGTCACCTGGCAGAATTGCTACATAGTGGGGACAGCCCTTTCCTATGATCCTAGAGACCTAAAAAAATAATCTGACAAACTCTAAAAAGCCTGTTTAAAAGTATCACTTCAGATTACAAATATTTCACTACAAAAGTTATAAACCTGACACAGTGGTCACTTGTGGGGACCTTTCAGGTTTTGTGTATATCTGGGGTCCGGCACACACACAACCAGTTTTTGGTCATTGTGGGGACTGAACTCACACACTAAACGCCAGTTTTTGGTCATTGTGGGGATGGAATCTAAACACACCTAACGCCAGCTTTTGGTCATCGTGGGGATCGAATCTAAACACACCTAACGCCAGTTTTTGGTCATCGTGGGGATCGAATCGAAACACACCTAACGCCAGTTTTTGGTCATCGTGGGGATGGAATCTAAGCACACCTAACGCCAGTTTTTGGTCATCGTGGGGATCGAATCGAAACACACCTAACGCCAGTTTTTGGTCATCGTGGGGATCGAATCTAAACACACCTAACGCCAGCTTTTGGTCATCGTGGGGATCGAATCTAAACACACCTAACGCCAGTTTTTGGTCATCGTGGGGATCGAATCTAAACACACCTAACGCCAGTTTTTGGTCATCGTGGGGATCGAATCGAAACACACCTAACGCCAGTTTTTGGTCATCGTGGGGATCGAATCTAAACACACCTAACGCCAGTTTTTGGTCATCGTGGGGATCGAATCGAAACACACCTAACGCCAATTTTTGGTCATCGTGGGGATCGAATCTAAACACACCTAACGCCAGTTTTTGGTCATCGTGGGGATCGAATCTAAACACACCTAACGCCAGTTTTTGGTCATCGTGGGGATCGAATCGAAACACACCTAACGCCAATTTTTGGTCATCGTGGGGATGGAATCTAAGCACACCTAACGCCAGTTTTTGGTCATCGTGGGGATCGAATCGAAACACACCTAACGCCAGTTTTTGGTCATCGTGGGGATCGAATCTAAACACACCTAACGCCAGCTTTTGGTCATCGTGGGGATCGAATCTAAACACACCTAACGCCAGTTTTTGGTCATCGTGGGGATCGAATCGAAACACACCTAACGCCAGTTTTTGGTCATCGTGGGGATGGAATCGAAACACACCTAACGCCAGTTTTTGGTCATCGTGGGGATCGAATCGAAACACACCTAACGCCAATTTTTGGTCATCGTGGGGATCGAATCTAAACACACCTAACGCCAGTTTTTGGTCATCGTGGGGATCGAATCTAAACACACCTAACGCCAGTTTTTGGTCATCGTGGGGATCGAATCGAAACACACCTAACGCCAATTTTTGGTCATCGTGGGGATGGAATCTAAGCACACCTAACGCCAGTTTTTGGTCATCGTGGGGATCGAATCGAAACACACCTAACGCCAGTTTTTGGTCATCGTGGGGATCGAATCTAAACACACCTAACGCCAGTTTTTGGTCATCGTGGGGATCGAATCGAAACACACCTAACGCCAATTTTTGGTCATCGTGGGGATGGAATCTAAACACACCTAACGCCAGTTTTTGGTCATCGTGGGGATGGAATCTAAGCACACCTAACGCCAGTTTTTGGTCATCGTGGGGATCGAATCGAAACACACCTAACGCCAGTTTTTGGTCATCGTGGGGATGGAATCTAAACACACCTAACGCCAGTTTTTGGTCATCGTGGGGATGGAATCTAAACACACCTAACGCCAGTTTTTGGTCATCGTGGGGATCAAATCTAAACACACCTAACGGCAGTTTTTGGTCATCGTGGGGATCGAATCTAAACACACCTAACGCCAGTTTTTGGTCATCGTGGAGATCGAATCTAAACACACCTAACACCAGTTTTTGGTCATTGTGGGGACTGAACTCACACACCTAACACCAGTTTTTGGTCATTGTGGGGACTGAACTCACACACTAAACACCAGTTTTTGGTCATTGTGGGGATCGAATCTAAACACCTAACACTAGTGTTTGGTCATTGTGGGGACTGAACTCATACTCTAAACACCAGTCTTTGATGATTGTTAGGGGTGCACGATAAATATCAACCGATAATTAATGCGCATCTTGTCAGTAAAGCCGGTTCTCTAATCAGCGGTAAATTCTAACACGTGCGTGATTTCACATTGAGCAGCATTTACTACACAGAGCCGTTGTTCACTGACAAGCTGCGCAAATACACGTTCATTATCAGCATGGTTTTGCGCAGCTTGTCAGTGAACAACGGCTCTGTGTAGTAAATGCTGCTCAATGTGAAATCACGCACGTGTTGGAATTTACCGCTTATTAGAGAACCGGCTTTACTGACAAGATGCGCATTAATTATCGGCCGATATTTATCGTGCACCCCTAGTCATTGTGGGGACTGAACGCACACTCATTTTATCATTTGTATAAAGTTATCACAAAGAAGTAAAAACTTCAACATTTTAAATGTGCATTTATTAAAGCAGTTTGTAAAGAGACAATATACTGTGAACAAAATAGGAGCGCCAAACAAAAATGCTATTGTTCTGTGTGTTCTAGATGGTCTATTTAATGCAAAGTAACAAAAAGATAACAAAAAAAAATAAAAAAAATTTGAGAAACGTCATCTGTAATCTAAATAGTTTCTCAAAACTCAATACATTAGTAGGTCAGCAAGTCAACAATTAACTCTTGCATAAACTCTTTCATGTCTGTGTTCAAAGATAACACTAATTTGAGTGTAAAAAGACAAAAAATTAAATTCATAAACCCTTCATGACTCATTCTAAACAGTTTCTTATAACTTAGTACCAATAAATACAGCAAACAACTTCAGTATAACTCTTGAATGCCTGCGTAAACATGGAAACTCAGTAAGACTCACCAGTAACTTGTCTCTGAAGATCAGCAACCTCATTTCAGCGAGACAGTTCATGTTTAACTACTAACAAATCATTACATCAATAAGGATCATTTGAAACACTTTAGACAATATAAAATAAAACAGACTTGAATTCACAAATTTATAAAGACTCTTGAACCATATATAGCAGTGCCTTTGTTTTGTCTCAAGATGCACACCAGTAATGTTTTTCCTAAGGCACGTTTATATAAATTATTTAAATGTCCTAATTGAACTTTGGCCTAATCCTAGCTTCATCTAAGCCCTGTCTGTGAAACCAGGCCCTGATTTTTAATGTAAAACTTAAAAGCTGCGCACTCTCTATTTTTAAGAGCTAGTGGTTCAGTCTCTATACACCTCACACAGTTTCTGCTTCTGAATGAATTTGATCATGTGTGTCTTGGCAGCATGTATTTCCTGTTTGCTCCATGGTATCTTCTTAACCGGACCTGTAAAAAAAAAAAAAAAAAAAAATCAATCAATCAATCAATCAATCAATCAATCAATCAGTCAAGCACATATCTTGCCATTTCAAAATGAGCACTTGCATTGACCACAAGCAGCAGTTTTACAGAACTGTACTGTCATTTTGCATTATTTGTTCAAATGCAGCATTTAAGTCAATGCCATCTTGGTTGCTGTCAAAGGATCATAAGATATAAATTGCTGGTTTTTCTGAAGTCACACTGTCCAACAGTGACAGCAGCAGGTAAAGTTTCAGCAGGGGCCCGTGTCTCTCTTGTCTCTATTGAGTTTGTACAGACCCCTCGAGCATGTGCTGGGTTTGGTGGGGGGTGATTGAGAATGAATGGGGAAAAGTCATGTAAGAGGAGGCAATACCCATCACAATATGATTGGATATGGTTACGATTGGCTAATACTGGTTCATGCGATAAATCATTCTGCATCCACAAATCAGTCTAAATGAAAAACAATTATGGGTATTAATGGAAAGAATAGTAAATAAGTAAATAAACCCATTGAGAAATCACCACTTTGCATCAAGTAAAAATCATATTTTAGATGGCTTGAAAACATGATCTGACCAGTAGGGGTGTAGCGGTACACAAACAGGACGGTTCAGTATGTCCCTCAGTTTTGACATCACGGTTTGGTATGATTTCGGTTCAGCAGGGGGAAAACTAAACATATATTCCTTTATATTTTTATTTTTTAATCAAACAGTGGTTTACTGAACAAGTTGTTCTAACTTTTGCTCTAAAATACAGGGAGCCCTTTTACATTTTACTAAAAGTTACAATTAACAACAGAGCCCCAACTTAAATTTAATTAATATTTATTTCTAAATGTAATAATCAACACTCAACTAAAAAAAAAAAAAAAAAAATGCAAACGTGAATTGCACATAATGCAGCTTTTAAATTAACTTTAAATTATAAAATTTCAATTTGTTTCTGAAATATAGGCTATTCATTTATAGGCTATAGTGGCTGTTATAACTAGTTTCATAACAGATTACATTTACATTACATTTAGTCATTTAGCAGACGCTTTTATCCAAAGTGACTTACAAATGAGGACAATGGAAGCAAACAAAATCTACAAAATAGCAATGATATGCAAGTGCTATTTTTTTAATTATATAATAAAAAAAAAAATAATATATAGACGTCTTTCTGCGGTTGAAAACTGACTGAGCGATTAAATGAGATGTTCATTGATGTTTATTTCGTGTTAAAAGTGGTAGTAAAGAGGAGGGGATGATCGCGTTCACTCTCGCTCCGCTCTGCTGTTGATCGGACCCCATTCACACTGCACACGTCTGCGGTGCGTTCCGGCTCTGACACGGCCACCGGAGCTGATCGCGGCCGCTCGAGTCAATGCTTGTGTTTATACCAGCTGCACCGCGGCACGTTTAAGCGGCTCTCCCGAGGCGTTTATACAGTGATCTGTCGCGCCACATCAAAGAATGTCAAACACCATTTATTGTTTGAATTTCCTGGAAAAAATTGACATAACTTGAAAGATGAAGTTTCACTCGTGCAGTGTTTAAAACAATGCTGTATTTGCTTGGTACACATGCGTACCGAACCGAAAGACCCGTACCGAATTTTTTTTTTAAAAGTTGTAAATATGACAAACACTTCACATTCTTTACACTTTTCCAGTCATTTTTTCCTTAAAATAAATACCTAAATAGAAAAAAATATATATATTTCTTAGTCTCTGCATGTTCTAATGTGTGAAACAAGGCCTAAAGCATATTCAGTAGGTCTGCACAATGACATTCTTAATGGTTAATTATTGACATTGGTAATGTAATTGTGATAATTACTGTCAATTTATAAAAATTACATTTAATGTTTGTTATTAAGTACAGGTGGGAAATAAAATTGTTTCACATAAAACGTAATTCTATTTTCTGCCTATTTGGATCGATTCACAAATTTCAATAATCGATTTTCTAAAGTGTTACATTTCTTTAACTTCGCTGTATTACTAAAAGTAATTGATACTTTAAAGTGTTTTATTTGTCACAGAAAACAGTGAAAAAGGACTCAGTGCAGTTCTGGTGCCGACGGACAAACAGCTGAAGCACAAATACAAACGGCGCCTCTTAGGGCATATTACATAAACCTAGGCTACTGTTCCTGGGAAAAGTTTATTTAGTATACTTTTAATATTGTATTTGTCCTACTGTTTATTTATTTTTATTTACCAGGTTTACCTTTGAAAAAGTTTTTTTTTTTTTTTTTTGTATCAAGGAACTTTATGTACCAAGTATTTTTTCTGTTTGTTTCAGGGCTGCATCGCTTTATTTTGCTTTACTACTACTAGTCGTATGTAATGATTGCTTTCAGCTTTGCCATTTGTTTTAAAATAATGAGTTGACTAAAATAAGAAAAAAACTAGTATCAAGGTTTACATTTAATTCAGTGAGATTTTTTTCTTCAAGATCTATTGAATCAATATCTATCTGACTGTCTATTGCAGTCATATAGGAAAAGTACCACAAAACAGTAAACTAGAATCAAATCTATGCATAAAAGAAACTGAAATTTGATTAAAAATCATGAATCATTTTTAAATTGTATCACGACCTCAAGAATCAATCTAATTCACATAGTATTAAGAACTGAACTGTCCTCACCCATTATTGTCCTTGTATACATTAGTAATTCAATTTCCAAATCAAAATAAATAGCATGTAATATAAATATTGTTAAAATTATGTATATGTATATACTCAACTGCTTTAAACATGCTATAGTAGTCTGGTAAGATGAGGGAAGATGCCACCCTTAAGAACAATGTGAATTTACTTGTAAATTGTAACATATTTAGACAGAAATGTAGCATGTATAGGATGACGACGATGATGCATCAGCCAATGTGATGAGGGAAAGAAATAGAATAATTTGACATTTGTGCTATGACAACTAAATATGCAAATCTAGCATTACAGGGGGTAAGATGGCCCCTTATTTATTCTTCAAAAGAGCACCCCAAGTAAATGACCTCTTATAACATTCTTATTAATATTTTACATTTTTAAATTGTTTTAAAAACTTTGTAACTATAAATACAAAGTCATTCTAACACTGTGTTGTGGCAATTTAGTTGAATAACTGGTAACAGACAAAGCTGAATCTAAGTAAAAGAGAATCATCTGAAAGTTATTTTTGAATTACAGCATCACATTTAAACCTAAATTCTGTGCCAATTGTGTCAACAGATCCCTCCTTATCAAACAGACAATGTCATAAGCCCTATTCAGACAGGACTAGTTTTCCAGGGGGTCATTAGAGAAATTTGTGTTTCACAGACATGATTTTAACCAAGTCTGTGTTTTCTCACACAACCTCTAATGATTCCAGAGCAAATTACCTTCTGTTTTTTTACAGACCCTCCTACCTCTGTAATAAACACGGAGATGTTAGTCCCGTCCGAATCGGCACTTGTAATCACAGATATCGGGTAATAAGACCTGTAACTTAAAGGTTGTCCTGTCCGAACAGGGCTACAGACATCGTCAAAATACGTCATAGATCACTATTTTCCAGTGACACAAAATTATATCAACCTCAAAACTGTTTTGACTAAATTTTGCAAATGTTGATATTCAGATTAAATGATAAAATTAGTGTAGCCATTAATTAAATGTGCTGTGATGAGATTTTGTGCTGTCTATAATCAAGAAAATTAAGGTCAGTGTGGAGGGTCATCTTGCCTCATCTTACCCTACATGTGTTATGAACATAAGCTTGTACATATGTACTTGTTTTTTTAATTAATTAATTTATTTCCCCTAATTGCTGTTTTTAGTGAAGACTTTCAACTAATTGAGGATAAAGTGTGATGGTTTAAAAAGACTGTATATTCCAAATAAACTATGTACGTGTCACTAGTTTTTTGCTTTAGTCTCATAAATGAAGGCTGTGCCTCAATCTAAATATGTGCTATTTTTGACAAATATCAAAATGTGACTCATGCTGGCAAAATGAACGTGAATGCACATGGTCTAATTTTGAGCTACAAGCAAAAAAATAAATAAATAAATAAAAAAAAAGGGAAAGAAATGTTGAATCAATTTTAGTCGAATTTGAGGTTTTCACAAAAATGAGTTCATCAAGCCCTCGTCTAGTGATCCCAATGTTCCGAATAGTAATTAAGCATCTAAAATTACCTTTATTTGTGCATTTTCTCTGCTCCCTTCTCAAGCTGATTGACATCTGCAGCGCCTGATCCCGATAAATATACACATATACACAGAATTACAGTATTTAAATATTTACGCAAACATAATCTGCTATTTCTAAAGTGAACGTTTAGGGAACTGTTGGGGAACAAACATCTGATGTGTAACATTATCTCAGATCCATGCATTACAGTAGGTCTAATATACAGGCCGTCTGTCGCATTAATGTTAATCAAACAAAAATGAAAAAAGGGAATCACTCACTGCTTGTGATTGAACTGCTTCTGTAGTTTTAATAATAAATTTATTTGTAATGAACACACTAAAGGGACTTTCACATTTGAGTATTTGTTTTTCTTGAGTGCTTTTGTTTACATGAAAATTGAATAATTTGAAATAAATTGAAAATGTAAGAGTTAATGCATTTTGTTTCTTATATTTGTTCTACTGCTTTTTTGCATCTGTTCTTATTTATAATAACAAAGATAAAATAAAAATAGCTATATGGTTATTATTACTGCAGTAATTATTAATTATTATAAGAAAATAATTGGAGGAATAAAAATGCAACGCTGTTAGGTGATTTTGCTTTGGAACCTTCAAAAAACCTTAACTCGATTTTTCTCAGAATTGACTTCAAACGGGTGTAGCTCAGTCATTTTTCATCCGATTCCAACAAATCATATATCATTTTGAAGGTATTTTAATGTTTAATGTAAAGTTTTACATTTTTGAAAATTTACTCATTGCGACTCATTTTGCCAGCACGGGTCACATATATACACAGAGTATCTATCAGACAAGTACAGTATCTATCAATGTTCACAAGACCCAAGTCTTTCTTCTATTGTTAGAAATACTTCTTTCAGCTAGTTTTTGTAATTATCAGTGTATGAGGCTAAATCAAGCACATAAGCTGCATGTATGCAAAGCGGACACAAACAGAAAACGGATTTAGTAACAAAACCATAGTGGCACTGCGGCTTCTCTGTCGATTTTCTGGAATTAAAGTCTAATAAAATACAGTATATATTTGTTTTACTTTAATTACAGAAAATTGACATAACTCAAGTCGATGTGATAAGCATCTCGATGCATAGCCAACAATACAATACATTAAAGATAGTATTGTGATACGTCATTCACGCAGCAGCGGTGATGAGAAAACACGCTTGAAAAACAGTTTAGAGGAGAAATCAATCTACACATAAAATATTGTTCACAAATTATAGGGCACTTTCTAAATAATAAAAGTATAGCACATCTACTAATAATTATATATAAATAAATATACAAAAAAATTTGTTTTTACCTATGCAAATGTTAGAAATGATGCATTGTAATACAAATGCCAACTTGTATCCGGTGCACACTTTTTTAATTTGATGTATCGTGTCGTTAACTTTCATGCTGCATGCAGAAGCAGTTGTGCAAGTAGTCAAGAGAGTAAAAGCTTGTGAAATGGATCCAAAGATGAATCACAAATAATTTCAAGTAATTTATCATCCCCAGAAACAAACTAATTTTCTAAGTAGTATTTAATAAAAAGAAATGGAAACATACATTAGAAAAAAATATGATTTGTAACAATTTGACAATGTAGCTTACCTTTCGAACTGGAATTATTAGACTCCTCTAAATCACTGTAACTCTCTCTAGAGGCAGAAAACACAGAAATACATCATTTAAAACAAAGTGTAATAAATGTCTGCAATTCAAAAGCACTCCCAAAATCTGGCCCTGTATTAAAGTGTGTGTGCATGTGTGTGTGTGAACCACCTATTGCAGAATAGAAATAAAAAACACATTTAATATCTCCAAATTAAAAGAGAGACAGAGACAGAGAGAGAGGAGAGCTTATTAATGCACAGATCCAATCTTTTGACTGTATCTGATTTTTTTTTTTTGTCCCGCCTGTTTATATTACACTTAAGATATGACTTGTATGAGATATCTGTGTTTACATGAACCTCCTCTCAAAACTGAATGATTCCATTGGTGACCGCTTTCTGTGACACGGTTGACCCTTGGCTTTTAAACAGCCTTATATAAAATTATTTATAGAATTCATGTGAAGTTCTTTGACTTGAACGCACAGCAGCTGTGATTAACCCGCTTATACCATGATCATGTGCCAGTATGGACTAGATAAAGCTTTCATTAATGTTTGCAGCACAAAATTTGACTGAACGAATACAATAATAGTAGTTTTATTAAGTTATTTTATCTACAGATTCTGAGGTGAAAAAGTAGTGTGGTAAGCAAAAATTTTTTTTTTTTTTTTTTTTTTTCTTTTTTTAAATTAAATTTTTGGGGCAGCAGCTGAAAGCAAGTTTCTGTGCTCTTGAATGTTTCTGTGTGCGCATTCTTACCTCTTACCTTTCTGCCTCAAAATAAGTTATTAAAAAAATACATTTTTTTGTGTTAGTGCTTACAAGCAACACCTGCTTCATAACTTTAAGAAAAGTTATTTTTATGGGCAAACATGTCGCCCTCACACTGGGGTGGTTTGTATTTCCAATGGGAATCAGATTTATGCATTTAGACATAGGTCAGATGTCCAGACATCTGATATGTATCCAATTTAAAACCATATTTGGAAGTGGCTCAGGACGGATGCATAAAATATCTGATCTTGGGCGGATGTGTGTGTTTAAATGTGTGCAGCAATATCCAATCTGTGTCACACGTTTAAAAAAAAAAAAAAAATTATTTTTTGAGCCAGTGCAAACACAGCCAGAGAGAGATTTTTTTTTAGATTTGTTGAGTATCTTCTGGATCTATGTCAATTTCATCAAGCAGCTCTCCACAGCTGTCATAACTTCATCCGTACATGAAGGCTATAATAAAGATGATACAAATATTAGTTAGAAACCATTACTTATAGACTGGGTCCCCACTACGCTAAACCGTACAGTGTGTGTGTATTCAGTACAATGTGTTTCACATGACTTTCCATTAACACTCTACAGGACCCCACAATGTCACACCAGAAACAGTGTGTGTGTGCTGCTGTTTGACCTCAAGACTGAAAATAACATTTAAAATAATAATTATTATTATTATTATTATTTTATTATAAATGCTGTTTGACCTCAAGCCTGAAAATAACATTTAAAATAATAATAATAATGATGATGATGATTATTATTATTATTATTATTATTATAAATGCTGTTTGACCTCAAGACTAAAAACAACATTTAAAATAATAATAATAATTATGATGATGATGATGATTATTATTATTATTAATAAATGCTGTTTGACCTCAAGACTGAAAATAACATTTAAAATAATAATAATTATTATGATGATGATGATGATGATTATTATTATTATTATTATTTTAAATGCTGTTTGACCTCAAGACTAAAAATAACATTTAAAGTAATAATAATTTTAAAAAAAAAAAAAAAAACGCTGTTTGACTTCAAGACTGGAACCAACTAACTGACTAATTTATTAATTAACTAACTAACTAACTAACTGAATGCTATAATAAAGATAACACAACTATTAGTTAGAGACCATTACTTATAGACCGGGCACCCACTACGCTAAACCGTACAGTGTGTGTGTATTCAGTACAATGTGTTTCACATGACTCTCCATTAACACTCTACAGGACCCCACAACGTCACACCAGAAACAGTGTGTGTGTGCTGCTGTTTGACCTCAAGACTGAAAATAACATTTAAAATAATAATAATAATAATAATTATTATGATGATGATGATAATTATTATTATTATAATAAATGCTGTTTGACTTCAAGACTGAAAAAATAATAATAACACTGTATAATAACTTTCATTAATAAATCATTAACAAATATTATGTAATGCTTAATGGATTATTAGTTCATATATTCACATATCTAGAAACGTGAAATAATGTGCCTGTTAACGTTTACTAATAAATGTATTCAACATTACCTAATTTAACATTTCATGTAAATTAAAATGCTTGCAAATGTCATTAAACTTCTAATTCATATGATCATACATGTCTTGAAAATCTACAAATAATTTTAACAGATGTTATACAATGATTAAAAGCTTTTGTTAAAGCACAACACCTTTGCTGCTGTTGAGGTGTGATACGGGTAAGGTTAGGCACAGGTTTGGTTTAAAGCCTCGTTCAGACTGTCAGCCCAAATCCGATTTTTGTGCAAATCTGATTGAAATCTGATCATATTTAGATGGTCTGAACAGCAACGAACTACATGAAATCCGATTTGTGCAAATCTGTTTTGAGCTACATTCGAATGTGGTTTGGAATCCTATTTAAATCGCATTTCTGGAAATCCGTTTCAGTCTGACCGGTCAGATCGGATTTAGCGTAGCTTTTTCAAGTCCTCACGCCTCGTAAAACGTAAACACGTCAGACGTTTTTGCAGAAAACATGCTGAACATCTTTGCAGAAACAAGCTTGTGTCATTGCAAAGTGCAAGTCAAGCGGAAAATAACAATATACTGCTAGTATACGTACCTCTTTGAGTTTTGAAAGCAGCTGAGACCAAAAAAAAAAAAAAAAAAAGCAAAGTAGCGGAGACAGCAGCACGGAATAAAGCCACACGTTCAAGCTTCCTGCGTTTCTGCCGCTGCCTCACAACACGAAATATAATAATACAGCGCAACCACGACGGTAAGACAACATCTGTATTGCAGACTGTATTGCTGTTACTGTTGTTTTTAGCATAGGCATAACAACGCAACGGCATTACCATAGAAACCAATGCACATTCAGTAAAAACGAAAGAGCGCTTATGGACACACAAACGGGATATGAACAGTTGCGATACGCTGTGTGGACAGTCAGTTATTCAAATCAGATTCCATCCGGATATGCACAAAATCAGATTTGGGCTGACAGTCTGAACGAGGCTTAAGGGTTGGGTAAGGGGTCAACAAGTGTACAGAGGTCAATGGGAACACAATTCAATCTGTTTATATTGCATTGTTTTAATAAATGATAAATGAAGTATTTTCTTGAAAATTTGTTTTTTCCCCCTCCTGTTGATGCATGACTCAAGGAATATTCTGTTTAATGATACACAATAGTATACTAATATAAGTGTTGAAGTGATTAAAAACATGTTTTGCACCCAAATTACAATGTGTGACATGTCTTTCCCAAGCATTTAGCTAAACTTAACTAACCACCCTTTACACAAACATTGTTAAAGTAGCTAAAAGTCCAGTGCCAATAAAGATACTAAAAATGAGTAAATGTTTATAAACATTTACAAATGATGAATAGTCTCCACTTTAGATTGGTACTGCAAAAACATGAACAAATGATTAATAAATGATTTGTAAAGATGTGAAAATAGGGAGAATTCCGGTCATTTGGGACAGGTTTTGTCATCAAAATGACTGCTCATAAAGGTACTAATGATTGGTAAATGTTTATAAACATTTACAATTGATGAATAGTTTCCACTTTAGATTGGGTACTGCAAAAATATTAACAAATTATTAATAAATGATTTAAGATATGCAAATAGTAGAAGTCTCCACAACAAACAAAGACTAAATATAATGACCTTTACAGACTGTGATTATGAGTTAATGAATATATTAACATGAATAGTTTGTGAAGTGCCTGTAAGCTATATTTTCACAACATTTGTAAATGTAAAAATGAGAATTAGCTAATATGTGAACTGAAGATTAATGGCATTTGTAAGCATTCAAAAGTATATTAACAAATAAGCTTGTAAATATTGTATAATTTCTGTTATAATCATTTGTAGATTTTTAAAACATATTGAACATTTAATGACATTTGTAAACATTAACTAATGATCTATTAAGCATTATTTAATATTTGTTAATTTATTAATGAAGCTTTTAATCATTGTAAACCATCTGTCAAAATCATTTGAAGATTTAAAAAAAAAAAAAAAAAAAAAATCCATGATCATATGAATTGAAAGTTTAATGACATTTGTAAGCATTTCAACACTATTATAAATTATTAACACTATTATAAATTATTTATTCAACACACATACTTATTTTTTTCATTTCAGATTTGCACATATTAGACCTGTACACCATAATTGTCTATATTATATATTGTGTTTTTGCTATTTGTATATTGCCTATTTGTATATTATTCTTTTATTATCTGTGTCCTGTCCTGTTGCTGTCTTTCTGTTGCACTGTAGAGCTTCTGTCACAAAAACAAATTCCTCGTATGTGTAAGCATACCTGGCCAATAAAGCTCATTCTGATTCTGATTCTGATTCAATTTACATTAAATAATGATCTGTTAATCATTTGGTAATGTTTAATAAGTTAATTAGTTAACATTAACAAGCACATTATCTCATATTTCTAGATATGTGAATATATATTAAGTAATGAGTAGTTAAATATTATAAAATGTTTGTTAGTGATTTATTCATGAAAGTTATCATAAAGTGTTACCATAATAATAATAATAATAATAATAATAATAATAATAATAAAAATAAAACGCTGTTTGACTTTAAGACTGGAACTAACTGACTGAAGGCTATAATACAAATATTAGTTAGAAACCATTGTTTATAGGCCGGGTCCCCACTACGTTAAACCGTACAGTGTGGCTGCATCAGAAACTGCATTCTTCTCTACTGAATTTTACAGGAAGTGAAGTGGGAAAGAGAGAGAGGGGGAAAGATCGGGAAAGGTCCACGAGCAGGAATTCGTAGCGTGACAGCACTATATGTACAAGTACAGGATCTTTGGTCCCGTTCCCTCTACCCTTCAAAAAATAGTCACAGTCTTAAAGAATCTGGATCTCACATCTGTAAAAATTACAAAAGTAGTCAAATTGTGTCAAACCTTTCTCTAAAGCTAGTCACTTGCTCCGCAGTCGTATGTTATTTATTCTTCAGGAATGATGTCCCTCGCCGCCAAAGGCAGGTTTTCTTCAGTCTTCTTCATGATGCAGTTTCTGATGAAAGAGATCGTCATTCACCAGCCGGCCAAGAGCAACTGCATCAATGCTTCAATAGAAAAACAAACCAAAAAAAAACATTTTGTAGAATGTTTTGCCTTACAATTAAACTAAAAGACAAAAACTATGACATGAATACAAAGACAATGATTAAAATGTCTACATGTACATTTTAAAAACCTACCAGCACTGCTTGTTTGCCAAATAAAGTCAAAGACCGTATTTTGATAGATGTCTCTTCTGTGTTCTGCTTCAAATAAATCTATCATTTCTCCTCTATATTCAACAACCAAATTCTCACAATCTGAAAAAAAAAATATATATATATATAATTTTTTTTTTTTTTTTTTTTTACAAAATTACAACTTTTTTTAACAATTAATAAACTATAATGATTAAACCAAATGTATATGCACTTTAAAATGGTTTAACCTACAACTTATGACCAATGAATCACCATGACAAGTCTTCCTTCATGGTTACTGTATAAAGATTTTTAAAAGTCTATTTATAAATACTGCTTTCACAAAAAAAAAAAAAATGTGTAACTGCTAAAACGTTTAAGAGCTGAAGATAACTAAAAAGAAAATGTATGATTTATTTTGCTGTATGTGGATTAGGTTTCATTTATATTTAGTTACAGTTTATGATTATTAATCTTAACTCAATTCTAGGAATCAGAGCTGAATTATCCCCCATTATTTATTTATTTAATATTTCTATGACCTTGGAACGCACTCTTATGAAAAACAACCATGGTGTTACTATAATATAACTATAAAACATGGCAAATTGATTATCATTTGAAAATGTCATGTTTTTAAAAATAGTTAAATGGATGTAAAATAATGGTACATCTGTGGTAACTGAATTTACTAAAATACCATAGTAAAGCTACGGTAACCTACCTTTATATTGGGTTTTGTGTGTAGTCTCGTCGCTCTTTCCCCGGGAGAAGGCCGCGTCCCCGGCGCTCGATTCAGCATCTCCCCGGGAATCACTAACCTCACTCCGGCCTCTTAATCGTACGCCACCCGGTGCCGAAAAATTAGCACGTTAAGCATAATCTTTTCCTCATGTAAACCCGTTAAATTAATAGCCGACATACAGTTAGTTTATCAGTGTTTTCGCCATATTTTTTTGGTAAAAAAAAAAAACAAACAAATTACAACACATAGACATCTCGTAAAAAAAAAAATCTGTAACTACATTTAAAATATTTCACGAGGGATTAAACTGCGATGTCTTATTTTGATTATTGAATTATCGACAATGAGAAAGAAAAACCTGTCTAATTACCTGTAACGATTGATTAATCCGTCGATTCAGATTAATTGATTGATTGGTTGATTTGCGCATGCGCAGTAGGTAAAAGTGTATGTGTGTCGCGTCAGTGTGTGTACAGGTGCAGTTCCGCGGCCGGTCTACAGGGGCGCTGTAGAGCAGCGCTGCCACACACACTCACACACAGAAATCCTGTTTTTGTTCATTAAGGGGATCAGAGGCGTCATGCCCATTGAAAGAGAGGGTGCACGTGCCCCCTCAGATTTCTGAGCCAAGTGGATGTTGAATGCAGCTTCCAAAAGACAAAATATAGCCGAAAAATATTTTTTATATTTGATGCAATCACACCGGTGTGATTAGATCGTTCAATGCGGCACAGCATCAGCTGCTAAATTCAAATCTGCGTTCGCTGGCTGGCGCTGAGCCAGAGACAGACGAGTTTGTACAGCGCTGCATTATAACAGACTGTAGGCAATTGCACGCGATGTAACCAGCATTCGAATTAAGCTTATCACAAATAGGCTAAATGTTACATAAAGTACATAAAATAAAAGACCTACAAGAAAACATTTTTATCCATCCCACAGTCTTGCTAGTTGTGTGTGTCCATTAACTGATCGTCTTTTTCCGTAATATTTGTATATTATTATTAGCTATTATTATCATCATCATTATTATTATTAGCCTATTATTATATTTTTATATTCATTTTTTCCCTTCATTTCGATCTCTTTACATAACGTTCTGACCAGTTTTGTAAATAAGCCTACTGTAAATGCTCGACATAAAGCTTTGATTATGCTGACTGGAATTTATAACCTATTGGAAATGCAGTTTAAAGGTTGAATTCAACATATATTTCTTTTTTTTCTGCGAATTAACAATTATTAATATTATAATATTATATTCGTTGAGGAATCAAGACTCTGGATGCAGCCTTCCGTTTGAGAAACACCCAGCCTCTGTCTCTCTACGGCTCTGTTCCCAGTTCCCCACTTGCGCACGTCAAGTTAGGGAGTGTCTCAAAAGTGCAAAATCTACAATAAACTTGGTCAAATATGTACAGTGGCCGGGAGGGGCCGTCTTTGGTTCACTTTGTCTTGGCCACGACATATTAAGTCGTGGAAACGTGATAATATGTCGTGCCCACGAGATATTAATTCGTGGGAACGTCATATTAACTCGTGGGAACGTGACATTATGTCGTGGCCACGAGATCGTTTTGTCGAGGTAACGAGAAACATCCATTTCTCGTGGCCACGACTTCTTATATTGAGGGAACGACATATTTACATACATATTTTTCTCGTGGCCACAATCGAGTTTAATGCGTAAACAAAATAAGTGACCATAGCAACCCGGTATTATCAGAGATGGATAAAACATTTTTATTAACATTAAACATTTCATTTAATATTTGTATATTATTATTATTATTATTATTAGGTTATATTAACTTGTTAGGGCTATATTTTTATATTTATTTCATAGAAATATAATATTTTATTATTTCCCCTTTCAATTTGTATATCGCTTTACCTAATTAACGTTCTGTATAATTATGCTGTTTGCTACCATATATTTTGCAAATACTGTAAACGCCTGACAATTATGCCAATACTTTATGATTGTAGGCTATTTATGCCAGTGCATGATGATAAATGAGCGTGTTGTGTTTTTATTTACAAATTAAACTACGTGAATGATTAATTCCTCAACGAATATAATATTATAATATTAATAATCAGACAAGTGATTCACGTAGACCTCAGATAGTTCCAGGAAGTTCATAGCGGGCAATTGGAATACATTCCCAGTCAACAATTTGATCTCACGATGATATCACCATGAGCTCACATGATTCTCATGGTGTGGTCACAATGTGTGTGTCACAGTGAGCTAAAAGTGTAACCACACAGCGCACTCACTGTGCGCTCATACTGTGGTCAATGTGAGGTCACAGCACACTCAATATGCGCTCATACTGTGGTAAATGTGAGGTCACAGCACACTCACTGTGCGCTTATACTGTGGTCAATGTGAGGTCACAGCACACTCACTGTGCGCTCATACTGTGGTCAATGTGAGGTCACGGCGCACTCACTGTGCGCTCATACTATGTTCACAATGTGAGGTCACAGCACACTCACTGTGCGCTCATACTATGTTCACAATGTGAGGTCACAGCACACTCACTGTGCGCTCATACTATGTTCACAATGTGAGGTCACAGCACACTCACTGTGCCCTCATACTGTGGTCAATGTGAGGTCACAGCGCACTCACTGTGCGCTCATACTGTGGTCAATGTGAGGTCACAGCACACTCACTGTGCGCTCATACTGTGGTAAATGTGAGGTCACAGCACACTCACTGTGCGCTCATACTATGTTCACAATGTGAGGTCACAGCACACTCACTGTGCGCTCATACTATGTTCACAATGTGAGGTCACAGCACACTCACTGTGCGCTCATACTATGTTCACAATGTGAGGTCACAGCACACTCACTGTGCGCTCATACTATGTTCACAATGTGAGGTCACAGCACACTCACTGTGCGCTCATACTGTGGTCAATGTGAGGTCACAGCACACTCACTGTGCGCTCATACTATGTTCACAATGTGAGGTCACAGCACACTCACTGCGCGCTCATACTGTGGTCAATGTGAGGTCACAGCGCACTCACTGTGCGCTCATACTGTGGTCAATGTGAGGTCACAGCGCACTCACTGTGCGCTCATACTATGGTCAATGTGAGGTTACAGCGCACTCACTGTGCGCTCATACTGTGGTCAATGTGAGGTCACAGCGCACTCACTGTGCGCTCATACTGTGGTCAATGTGAGGTCACAGCACACTCACTGTGCGCTCATACTATGTTCACAATGTGAGGTCACAGCACACTCACTGTGCGCTCATACTATGTTCACAATGTGAGGTCACAGCACACTCACTGTGCGCTCATACTGTGGTCAATGTGAGGTCACAGCACACTCACTGTGCGCTCATACTGTGGTAAATGTGAGGTCACAGCACACTCACTGTGCGCTCATACTATGTTCACAATGTGAGGTCACAGCACACTCACTGTGCGCTCATACTATGTTCACAATGTGAGGTCACAGCACACTCACTGTGCGCTCATACTATGTTCACAATGTGAGGTCACAGCACACTCAATGTGCGCTCATACTATGTTCACAATGTGAGGTCACAGCACACTCACTGTGCGCTCATACTATGTTCACAATGTGAGGTCACAGCACACTCACTGCGCGCTCATACTGTGGTCAATGTGAGGTCACAGCGCACTCACTGTGCGCTCATACTGTGGTCAATGTGAGGTCACAGCGCACTCACTGTGCGCTCATACTATGGTCAATGTGAGGTTACAGCGCACTCACTGTGCGCTCATACTGTGGTCAATGTGAGGTCACAGCGCACTCACTGTGCGCTCATACTGTGGTCAGTGTGAGGTCACAGCACACTCACTGTGCGCTCATACTATGTTCACAATGTGAGGTCACAGCACACTCACTGTGCGCTCATACTATGTTCACAATGTGAGGTCACAGCACACTCACTGTGCGCTCATACTGTGGTCAATGTGAGGTCACAGCACACTCACTGTGCGCTCATACTATGTTCACAATGTGAGGTCACAGCACACTCACTGCGCGCTCATACTGTGGTCAATGTGAGGTCACAGCGCACTCACTGTGCGCTCATACTGTGGTCAATGTGAGGTCACAGCGCACTCACTGTGCGCTCATACTATGGTCAATGTGAGGTCACAGCGCACTCACTGTGCGCTCATACTGTGGTCAATGTGAGGTCACAGCGCACTCACTGTGCGCTCATACTGTGGTCAATGTGAGGTCACAGCACACTCACTGTGCGCTCATACTATGTTCACAATGTGAGGTCACAGCACATTCACTGTGCGCTCATACTGTGGTCAATGTGAGGTCACAGCGCATTCACTGTGCGCTCATACTGTGGTCAATGTGAGGTCACAGCGCACTCACTGTGCGCTCATACTGTGGTCAATGTGAGGTCACAGCGCACTCACTGTGCGCTCATACTGTGGTCAATGTGAGGTCACAGCGCATTCACTGTGCGCTCATACTGTGGTCAATGTGAGGTCACAGCGCACTCACTGTGCGCTCATACTGTGGTCAATGTGAGGTCACAGCACACTCACTGTGCGCTCATACTGTGGTCAATGTGAGGTCACAGCACACTCACTGTGCGCTCATACTATGTTCACAATGTGAGGTCACAGCGCATTCACTGTGCGCTCATACTGTGGTCAATGTGAGGTCACAGCGCATTCACTGTGCGCTCATACTGTGGTCAATGTGACGTCACAGCGCACTCACTGTGCGCTCATACTGTGGTCAATGTGAGGTCACAGCACACTCACTGTGCGCTCATACTGTGGTCAATGTGAGGTCACAGCACACTCACTGTGCGCTCATACTGTGGTCAATGTGAGGTCACAGCACACTCACTGTGCGCTCATATTATGTTCACAATGTGAGGTCACGGCACATTCACTGTGCGCTCGTACTGTGGTCAGTGTGAGGTCACAGCGCACTCACTGTGCGCTCATACTGTGGTCAATGTGAGGTCACAGCACACTCACTGTGCGCTCATACTGTGGTAAATGTGAGGTCACAGCACACTCACTGTGCGCTCATACTATGTTCACAATGTGAGGTCACAGCACACTCACTGTGCGCTCATACTATGTTCACAATGTGAGGTCACAGCACACTCACTGTGCGCTCATACTATGTTCACAATGTGAGGTCACAGCACACTCACTGCGCGCTCATACTATGTTCACAATGTGAGGTCACAGCACACTCACTGTGCGCTCATACTATGTTCACAATGTGAGGTCACAGCACACTCACTGTGCGCTCATACTATGTTCACAATGTGAGGTCACAGCACACTCACTGTGCGCTCATACTATGTTCACAATGTGAGGTCACAGCACACTCACTGTGCGCTCATACTGTGGTCAATGTGAGGTCACAGCGCACTCACTGTGCGCTCATACTGTGGTCAATGTGAGGTCACAGCGCACTCACTGTGCGCTCATACTGTGGTCAATGTGAGGTCACAGCACACTCACTGTGCGCTCATACTGTGGTCAATGTGAGGTCACAGCACACTCACTGTGCGCTCATACTATGTTCACAATGTGAGGCCACAGCACACTCACTGTGCGCTCATACTATGTTCACAATGTGAGGTCACAGCACACTCACTGTGCGCTCATACTATGTTCACAATGTGAGGTCACAGCGCACTCACTGTGCGCTCATACTATGTTCACAATGTGAGGTCACAGCACACTCACTGTGCGCTCATACTATGTTCACAATGTGAGGTCACAGCACACTCACTGTGCGCTCATACTGTAGTCAATGTGAGGTCACAGCACACTCACTGTGCGCTCATACTATATTCACAATGTGAGGTCACAGCACACTCACTGTGCGCTCATACTATGTTCACAATGTGAGGTCACAGCACACTCACTGTGCGCTCATACTATGTTCACAATGTGAGGTCACAGCACACTCACTGTGCGCTCATACTATGTTCACAATGTGAGGTCACAGCACACTCACTGTGCGCTCATACTGTGGTCAATGTGAGGTCACAGCGCACTCACTGTGCGCTCATACTGTGGTCAATGTGAGGTCACAGCGCACTCACTGTGCGCTCATACTGTGGTCAATGTGAGGTCACAGCACACTCACTGTGCGATCATACTGTGGTCAATGTGAGGTCACAGCACACTCACTGTGCGCTCATACTATGTTCACAATGTGAGGCCACAGCACACTCACTGTGCGCTCATACTATGTTCACAATGTGAGGTCACAGCACACTCACTGTGCGCTCATACTATGTTCACAATGTGAGGTCACAGCACACTCACTGTGCGCTCATACTATGTTCACAATGTGAGGTCACAGCGCACTCACTGTGCGCTCATACTATGTTCACAATGTGAGGTCACAGCGCACTCACTGTGCGCTCATACTATGTTCACAATGTGAGGTCACAGCACACTCACTGTGCGCTCATACTGTAGTCAATGTGAGGTCACAGCACACTCACTGTGCGCTCATACTATGTTCACAATGTGAGGTCACAGCACACTCACTGTGCGCTCATACTATGTTCACAATGTGAGGTCACAGCACACTCACTGTGCGCTCATACTATGTTCACAATGTGAGGTCACAGCACACTCACTGTGCGCTCATACTATGTTCACAATGTGAGGTCACAGCACACTCACTGTGCGCTCATACTGTGGTCAATGTGAGGTCACAGCGCACTCACTGTGCGCTCATACTGTGGTCAATGTGAGGTCACAGCACACTCACTGTGCGATCATACTGTGGTCAATGTGAGGTCACAGCACACTCACTGTGCGCTCATACTATGTTCACAATGTGAGGCCACAGCACACTCACTGTGCGCTCATACTATGTTCACAATGTGAGGTCACAGCACACTCACTGTGCGCTCATACTATGTTCACAATGTGAGGTCACAGCGCACTCACTGTGCGCTCATACTATGTTCACAATGTGAGGTCACAGCACACTCACTGTGCGCTCATACTATGTTCACAATGTGAGGTCACAGCACACTCACTGCGCGCTCATACTGTGGTCAATGTGAGGTCACAGCACACTCACTGTGCGCTCATACTGTGGTCAATGTGAGGTCACAGCGCACTCACTGTGCGCTCATACTGTGGTCAATGTGAGGTCACAGCGCACTCACTGTGCGCTCATACTATGTTCACAATGTGAGGTCACAGCACACTCACTGCGCGCTCATACTGTGGTCAATGTGAGGTCACAGCGCACTCACTGTGCGCTCATACTATGTTCACAATGTGAGGTCACAGCACACTCACTGTGCGCTCATACTGTGGTCAATGTGAGGTCACAGCGCACTCACTGTGCGCTCATACTGTGGTCAATGTGAGGTCACAGCACACTCACTGTGCGCTCATACTATAAGCTCAACATGTGAGACCAGTCATATCATTGTGTTAAACTCATTCTGTTAGTTTAGTGTGAATTAACTGTGATCTAAAAGTTCTCTAATATTGGTCAGTAATATCACAAACATGTAGAATTTCTTATTTTATTTCATTCAAAGTATTTCTACAATTCAGTTTCCTTGTTTATTTTGATTTATTTTCAGTTTGGTGTTGGCATTTGACACAAACTTTTCAATTTGACAGATACATTCTGCTTCTGCTGTTGTTTTGGTGACTCCTTTTCGATTCTTAACTTCTATTTCTTTGTCCCCTTGAAAAGACTTGATGCATCCTGAAACACAGAGAACAATATGTTATTGCAATCAGTTGCTAACAACCTAACAGGTGAAAATAACTATTAGTTAAACAAAATATGAAACAAATCATGCATCCATACTTCCACAAAACATGCTTGTATAATTACTGAAATATGATCCCAAGTTAGTAATGTAGTTTAGTAATGATCTGATATGGGAAGTATAACAAATCATAAATACTGATATGCAACCTAAAGCCAGGGACACACTTAACGACTAGCTGAGACATTCTAAGACTGAACTGAACACACTTATGATTTTAAATGCTGACTGTAAACACCGACTGAACGCAACTGGCTCTGATGTATTTGGGTGTGATCAGTTTTAAGTATCAAATTACATTCATAATCAGCCTAACAGTTGTTCAGTGTGTTCCTGGCTTAACTAATTCTCCATCTCAGCTGGCAAGATGGCTGGTTCATGTACCTGGCTAACACGTGCACCTGGCTAATTTGCTTACACGGGCCCAGGCCACAGTGCATATTGGCATTATAATATTATATCAGCGTATGTGAATAGCAATAAATAAACCACTCACCATTTCTCCAGTGTAACAATTCCATGGTCTTCTTCTTCTTCTTTTGCGTTTAATGGCGGTTGGCAAACCAGCTTAAGGTGCATTTCCGCCACCTACTGGGATGCAGTGTGAGGCCTTGATGAACGAAACTATTATATTCTAAACAAAAATAATAATAATAATAAATAAATAAATAGGGGGAAAAAAAACAAAAAAAAAACAAACTAACTAAATTCTTCTAATCAAATCAGTATCTCTCAAATATTTAAGAAGAAAATCATACACCCTTAACTGTTTCTGTGCATTCTGAAATATGTTCTTAACTGAAATGTCACTGATTTCCATATCTCTTAGTTTTTCAACAAACTGCTTTCTTTGATGGTTATATGCCTCACAATGTAAGAGCACATGTTCAACTGTTTCTGTTATTCCACAGTAATTACAGCAATCTGACTCACTTTTTCCTATTATATGCAATGAATAATTAAGGTTAGAGTGTCCTATACGGATCCTGGTTATAACAGTATCTTCTCTTCGGTTTCCATATAACTTTCTTTCCATCCCCACTTTATGTTGAATACTAAATAGGTGTCTCCCTTTTGACTCTTTATTCCATACATTTTGCCACATACTTCCAACAGCTGTTTTAATAATACCTTTTACTTCTGTTTTACTTAAAGGAATTTCTATGTCAATCTCTTCTTTTCTCAATGCTGACTTGGCCATCTTATCCACCTCCTCATTCCCTTCTACACCTACATGGGCAGGTATCCATAGAAACTCTGCTCTTACTCCTGTTTGATTTACTCTATATAAATTTTGTAAAATTTCATAGAGTATATCCTGTCTAGCTGCTGATTTACCACTACTTAAACTGTTTAATACTGAGTATGAATCTGAACAAACTACTACACTTATAGGATTAATTTCTTCCACCCACTGCATAGCCATTATAATTGCCATCATTTCTGTTGTGAAAGCAGATACATCATTAGATAACTTCTTAACAGTGCTATATTTAAAATAGGGTACAAATATGGCTGCTGCTGTATACCCAGAATCTGGATTTTTTTGACCCATCAGTATATATTTGAATACTATTGAAATAGTTTTGTTTCAAATATTGATCCACTACTATTTCTTTAGGTATACACCTTTCCTTTTTGTTTATTTCAAAATGCAACTGGAAATCTACCATTGGCATCTGGAACAGCCAAGGGGATATTATTGGTATTGCTAACGTTGGGCTTATTTTTATATCATTAATTCCTATCTTCTTAGCATCTGCATCGGCATTCCATCCAAAACTACTATAATTTACATACTCATACTCCCAACATTTTTGTAATACATCTTTGACTGGAAATTCCATGGTCAACAGTCCCTAACACAAATGTACATCATAATAGTGATGTTTGATTCTTCTTCTTCTTTTTCTGTTATATGGTGGGTAGCACCAGCGTTAATGTGGATTATCGCCACCTTCAGTGTTGGAGTGTGGACCAAAGTTTACCCATTTCATAAAAAAATCCCTCTTTATCAGTTCTGTACTTTTGAGATAAAGAAATAAGCTCTCTAATCCATAAGTGATTATACTTTTTTTTTGGCTTTATTCCTTCCATTCCCACCTTTCTAAGTTCCTTCTTCATCGTTTCTCTTTCATTAAAACACTTTTGACAAACACATACTTGTTCCACCGACTCCTCTTGTGGCAAACATAGAAATTTTGATTATAATTTGTGTCCCCCCTTAAAAAAAGTAGAGATGCATGTCAGGTTTTGTTTTATTATTGGTCTATTTACTGTTATTTTATTTACAACTGTTAATTTATTTTGATTCAAGGGCATTGTGAAAGACACATAGCACTATCAGGCGCAAGTGGGCCGATAGAAAAAGTTTCGGGGTCCTGAACATTATGCGGTGAGCAAGACAGAGAGGCCCTGTTTACACCTGGTATTAACATGCGTTTTCATCGATCCGATCACAAGTGGACAACGCTAAGTACAGGTGTAAACGGGGTGTAAAAGTTTTGAGCTTTTCCACTTTCAACCACATCCAGAGGTGGTCGAAAACGGATTCGATCGGATTGCTGTTGTAGTGTAGACGCGCATTTGGTCGAATGCGTTCGAACAGCTGCTGAAGACTGCCTTCTCTCCGAGAAGGGTCTGTCTGCGGACTGCAAGAGAGGGGCGTAACTGGAAGGGGGCGTAACTTGAAGTTGTCCAAATCACACAGAACCATGCGAGATGTCAAAACGAGATGTTGTCGGGCTGCGTCCGAAAACGCATACTCTCTTCAATAAGTACTTACTTAACGAGCGCAAAAAGTACTCTACAGCCTGAATGCGTTAAGTATGAATGCGATGCAGACATCATCCTCTATGTTGACGTCATCATGTGACCTAAGACGTTATAACAAGCGCAACAACTTAAAAGACTGTAAGTATCTTGATTCTGATGAAATTTGCTCATTTGTGGTCTTGTTGAAGAAAGGGCTGCCCTTTTATTTTGTGATTGTAGTATAGCCAATACATTTTGGGTTGATTTTAAGTTCTTATATTTTTAACTCCACTAATGTGATCCAGTTTTATCCTTAAAGCATTTTTTATTTTTTTTATAACAGAAACCCAAAATTGTTATCTCTTGAATATTTTGTTAATTTTATGTGCAAAATGTTTCATCTACAAGTAAAAGTGGCTTAAATCTCCTGTTTTCTTCTTTTTCTTGTTGAATTTAACTTTTGTTTCTTCCCTCAGGCTTCTAAAAAAAAAAGCATCATGATGAATTATTCAAAGATATTTAACCTTGTCACTGTGCTTTTTTTCTGTGTATATTATCTCATACCATGATGCATACATGACATTTTTGTTTACTGTTGTATGCCATTATGATTGTTCATTGTTGGATACAACCATCTTTCCTTGATCTTTTATGTAATAAGTTCGGCAATAATAATAACAATAATAATAATAATAAAAAAGAGGGACAGGTGCACGAACACCTCATAGCATCACTAACTCAACAACCTAGTACAGTTTTCCTCAGCGTTTGCAATGTTAGCACAAACGATACGTCGGGCAGCTGCTCGAAGATCTCGCCTTTGGAGAAGACTGTTACTCGCAATAATAAGTAACCAATAATTATTACACTTTATTTATTTCTTTTTTTACTTAAAATGACATTTTTAGTAAAACAAGCAAAATATAATTTTTGTCTTGACAGCTATACATGAATATACACCAGCTGAAAAAATGCAGTTGATGTGAATACATCAATTTTCAGTCAAGCAATTAATACATGAATTAATAAAATATATTTTATTTACTGACAAGAAACATGAATAAATGAGTAAAAGAATGAATAAAAGCAAGCATCACAAATACATACATATACAAGTTAACAACAGATGAAACAAAGCTTCATTCAAACTGATTGTTCTAACAATCATTTATTTACAGATGGTGAACCCCACATCCTACTGCCATCTCAACACAGATGTGTCAATTCTGCAGCTGTGCTGTGCTTCACAATCTTGCTCTTCTCAATGGGGACATCGTTGACCCAGAGGATGAGGAAGACCATGATGACGGCTCTCTGAACCACACAATCTTGAGGCAAGAGCAGGAGAACATGTGCAGGACAATCTGGCTGCCACTGTGTCTGCTCCAAACATTCGTGTGTCTGCTCTCCATGAGCACGACTACCTGTAAAACATTTAAAGAGAGTTAAACATTTACAATTCATGTTGTCAGCTTTCCATTTCTTGCCAAATTTCATTTCATGTTTACAATTACTTTTTTTTTTTTTTTGTAGCTTTATTACTTTTGTAGCTGGCTAAACCACTGAACTGGTGAGCAGAAGGTTGCTGGTTTGTCACCACCAGCAAGGCTCTTTTCTCCAGGTTGATCCAGGGGATTGTAGGTCCCTGTAATAAGAGTACTGTAAATCACTTTGGATAAAAGCTTCATGACATTTTTTGATGATGTTTTTGAAGCTTCTGAAAGTCAGCCTTCATTGTATGAACCGAGACCAGCAGAACAAACTTGACCAAAATCACATCCTCAGTGTCTTTTGGTCTTTCTCTAGATGTTCTTGCTAGCTCTGAGCTCACTGATGATGAAGAGACCACAGCAGCATCCGGTCCTGATGAGACAGTAAGGGCAGGTGGAGTGATGGAGCATCCATATCACTGGACCATTTCCAGGATGCTGCTGTGGACTCTCCATTCTCACTGCACACAGCAGTCTGCAGACATTTCAGATACAAAAACGCCCAAACATAATACAAAAGCAGTCATTTTAACAGCACAATGTCATCTGATCTCTGTATTAGAAGTAACAAAATTATCTTACTTTATCCTTTTGTTTCAGGTTTTCCTTTTTTTTTTCACAAATGTCGCTGTCACCTTGCCTTGCAGGTCCTACTCCACCACAGAAGATCTGCAGCAAATGCACAGAAATCAAGAATCAGAAAAGTTCTGTAATAGTTGTTTGAAATTACAATAATTAAAATAAACTACAACTTAAGATTTAAAAGATGTTTTATTCATTTCAGTAGTGTACTCACTCAAAGCCTTTGATGGCAGCATTCCTTCATCAGTCACTCTTCACCGGATAAACACACGTGTGTCTCATCTGTCCTGTAACATCCAGACAAGATTCAGTCACCTGTGATTTATCTGCTCAATACTGCATTTACATGTTGAGGTAGCTGCTGATGTGTTAACTCGCCTTTTACCCAACACAAATGTTCATTAAATTATCAATATTACTAATGGATAAATAAAATAGATAACTTATGTTTAGTTACTTTATGTAGATTTGTTTGTTTACATGACTTACATTCATCTAAGCAGTGTTGACAACAGTGAATTCTACATAACAGCACACATACATAACTCACTCAGATGTCTGTTTCATGTCTGTTAGATGTGCTCCTCTACAATACTTATCAAAGATTATCCTGTCAGATGTTAAATAGACATTTAGTAATCATCTTTAAGATGTATATGGTTTATGTAAATCCACTTTTGAGAAGTATGTGTACTTAATGGAGCTCCCCTGTTAGTTATGCATTATAAAACGTGTTTTTACAGCAAAATCACAAATATGCGATATTAAGTAGGTCATAGACAGTGTTTAGATTAAGTCAGGATTAGGCCAAAGTTCAATTAGGACATTTGAGTAGCTTTTATAAACGTGCCTTGGATAAAAAACACTACTGATGTGCATCTTGAGACAAAACAATTATTTTAAGATCAGTCAGTTCAAGTTGCTTTCAGTTAACAGCCCAGACATGCATGTTAGTCTGGGACTACTCTTGACTAGCCTTGACTGTGAAACCCGGGGGGATTCTTCTATCATTTTTCTTCTTTCTTGTTCATATTTCCTACATTCAATAAATACATGAGGTATTGTTTCTTCAACATTACAGTATTCACATAATCCATTTGGATGTTTCCCTATTATTTTAAGTGTACTATTTAAATTTGAGTGCCCTAACAATATTCTGTTAAAGATGACCTCCTCTTTCCTTGACTTACCTATACACTTTATATTTTGATTTACTTTGTTTATTAAACTATAAAGGAATCTACCCTTGTCCCCATTGTTCCACTTAACTTGCCATTCTTTATTCACTTTACTCCAGATTAAAACCTTAATCTCTGATTTACTTAATGGAACTTGAATCTGTATTGTCTCTCTCTGTAAAGCTTGTTTTGCTAATTTATCCACTTCTTCATTTCCCCTTATTCCTATGTGTGCTGGGACCCATATAAAACTGACTGATGTATCATTTTGAACAATTCTTGAATGTATTTGTAGGATACTAAAGAGAATATCTTGGTGACTTGATTTAAAAGATCTCAAACTCTTTAAGACTGGAACTGAGTCAGAACAAATTAAAACCTTATCAGGTTTGTGTTCCTCCACCCACTGCAATGCCAAGAGCATTCCTATCATTTCTACTGTATAAACTGACAAATGATTAGAAGTTCGCTTTACTCCACTGATCCACTGGTAACCACTGTCTTGGACTAAAAAAGCAGCCCCAGTTGTTTGACGTTCTGGATCTTTTGAGCCATCTGTATACACTTGTATATGCTGGGGGTATTGAACTCTGGTATATGTTGAAAATACATATGCCAAGTCAGCTTCTCTCTCAGTTTTTTTTAACCTCCAACAGATGCAAATCTACTTGAGGTGTTACATACACCCATGGTTCATATTCCTGAATAACAACTGTTGTACTCATCTTGATGTTATTTACTTGTATTTCTTCTGCATATATTTTACTAATCCACCCAAAGCTTGTTCTACTCCTTTCATTCTGTTCCCAACAGTTCTGTAACACCATTTTTGTAGGATGTTCATCTTTATGGCCCTTGAGGTTAGCCCAGTAATTGATCATTAATTGCTTCCTTCTAATTTCTAGTGGCATCTCTCCTACCAAGACTTGTAAAGCTGGTATGGGTGTAGTCTTTACTGCACCACAACATTGTCTCATTGCTTGAGCTTGAATTTTACTAAGTTTTTCCAACAGGTTTTTTGAGGCAGAACCATATACCACACAACCATAATCAAACACAGACCGGATCAGTGCTATATAAATTGTTTTCAATGAAGAAAAACTTGCCCCCCATTCCACTCCACTTACACATCTCATGATGTTTAACACCTTCTGACATTTCTCAACTATTTTATTTATATGTTCACTCCAAGTAAGTTTTGTTTCAAAATAAATACCTAAAAACTTAAATACCTTCTCTCTTTCCAATGATTTCTCATACATCTTCAAACTCACTTCTGGAACAACCCTCTTTCTAGAGAAAATTACTGTTTTTGTTTTCTCCACTGAGAATTTAAACCCCCAATCATATGCCCATTCTTCTATTTTCCTAATTTCCTCTTGTATCTTCCTATTAATATATAAGATATTCCTTCCCCTTTTCCAGAGAGCCCCGTCATCTGCAAATAGAGACCTACCTATATCTGGTTCTACTTGATTAAAAACATAATTTATCATTATGGAAAACAATAGTGGACTTATTACACTCCCTTGAGGAGTTCCATTTTCTATCTGTAATGTACTTGACACTTCATTTCCTATTCTTACCTGGATGCTTCTGTTCGCCAAAAAATCTTTTATCCAGTTGTATATTTTTCCACCAATATTCATCATTTTTAATTTTATCAAAAGTCCCTCTCTCCACATCATATCATAAGCCTTCTCGACATCCAAAAATACTGCTATTACTGACTCTTTATTTATCTGTGCTTTTCTAATTTCATTTTCTAAACATACAATAGGATCCATTGTTCCTCTTCCTTTTCTAAAACCACTTTGATATTTTGATTTTAATCCTCTTTTTTCCAATAAATATGTCAACCTTTCCAAAATAATCCTTTCCATAATTTTACAAATATTTGACGTAAGAGCTATCGGTCTATAATTAGAGGGTTTTGAAGGATCTTTTCCTGGCTTTCTTATAGGTATTATTATTGCTTCTTTCCAAACTTTTGGAAGTCTTCCTTCCTCCCATACTCTATTATATAACTCTAAAATTTTCCCCACAGCCCTGTCCTTAAGATGTCTCATCATTATATAACCAACCTGATCCTTTCCTGGAGATGAACATTTTTTATTTGCATTACAAATAGCTCTCTTCAGTTCATCTCTATTGAATGGGAAGTTAATTGGCTGGCCTTCCATTCCCCCCCTCCTTACCAATGATTCTATATTTCGTCTCTTTGTTATTTCTCTCCTCCTTTTACCTTCTTCACTTAAATTCCCTGACCCATGTATTTTTGCAAATGTTTTGACTAGCATTTCTGCTTTGTCCTTGTCCGTTACAGCTATTTCCCCTTCTGCCTCTAATACTGGATAATCCCACTCTTTCTTATTACCTTCCATTCTCTTGATCATACTCCACACATCACCTACTGGAGTTGTTCTTCCAATTCCACTACAAAAGCCACGCCAACTTTCTCTTTTAGCTTGCCTGATAGTTTTCCTCACTACTGCTTGAGCCTTCTTGAATAAAATTAGATGGTTATAATTATGTTCTCTTAAGAAGTTCAAAAGCCTTATTTCTATCTCTCACAGCTTTACTACACTTGTCTGTCCACCAAGGAACAGCTTTTCTTGTCATTTTTCCTTTACTTTTTGGAATTGATTCTGACGCTGCTTCTAATATTACTGCACACACCTTTTCATTAAAAATGTCTATATCTTGATTTGAATCAATTGCCGCCATTTTTTCTTCACATATTTCCTCAAATTTATCCCAATTTGCTTTTTCAAATACCCATTTTCCTCCTCTTTGAGTTACTGTTCTCTCTGTCTCAATATCCAATGTTACAACTATTGGGTAATGATCACTCCCAATACTAGATTCTCCCCAAACTTCCCAATTACACTTACTAGCCAAATTATTCGAAACTAGTGTCAAGTCCAATACAGACTCCATTCCTGTACAAACATCTATCCTTGTTCCCCTCCCATCATTTAAAGACACTAGCTCCCTCTCCTCTATTAATTCCTCAACTACTTGACCATTGGCATTAATGTACCTTCCTCCCCATAGTGTATTATGTGCATTTAAATCCCCACACCATATCACTCTTTGTCTATCTTGACCATGTACTCCAATTTTTTACATGGATTATAATAATTTATTATAACTATCTCCTGACCTCTACTCCAAATCCCCACAGCAATGTATTCTTGATCTCTACCTATTCCCAGTATTCTACATGATATTTCTCGTTTAATAAATGTTGCACACCCACCACCATTCCCTTCTTCTCTATCTTGCCGTACTATACTATACCCTTGTAAAACAAAATCTAAACAACGTTTCATCCAAGTTTCTTGAACACATACTACATCAGGTTTTATATTCAATTCTTCAATAAAATGCTTGAACTCCTGACCATTTGCTATCAGAGATCTTGCATTCCACTGAATTATCATTATCATCTATAAATATTATCAAGTTTCTTGACTTGATCTTATCTGAAGTTCATCTCTGACTTCTTCCCAAGTCAAGCCTGTCATTCCAAGATGACGTATTGCTGCTATAACAACTAACTGTGTCTTTTGTGTTTTTGATTCAATCCCAGCTGTACTATTTATAACTCCTGCAATAAATGTTACTAATTTTTTCTTTTCAATCATCATAATTTCTTCTGGAACTCTATTGTTTCCTTCAACTGAAACCCCAGATTGACCTCTTTGATCTCTAGTTTGTCCTTTAACTTGTTTTGCTGCCTCCGCATATGTTATCTTCTTCTCCACCCTCCTTTTCTGAATCTCCATTTCCATTTTCATTACTTCACATCCTCTGAATGCTGCACTATGTGCCTCTCCACAGTTGCAACACTTTGGTTGTACTCCTTCCTCACACTTGCCATATTCATGATTTCCTCCACAACGAGCACATCTACTCTGTTCCATACATCTTGTAGCAACATGACCAAACCTTTGGCAATTAAAACATCTCACTGGTCCTGGTATATAATCTCTTACAATATAGCTCATCACACCCAACATTACTCTTTTTGGAATTTCATTCCCTTGAAATTCTATTACTACTGTTTCAGTGTCTCTTCTGTTTCCATCTGCACCTGATTTTATCCTTTGCGCGTGTACTATCGTCCCTCCCTTTAAGTTACCCTTAAACTCTTCCATACCTATATTGAGAGGAACACCAAAAATTATCCCTTTTCGGCCCCTACTTTTACTTTTATCTCCAACTCTGTTTGTGCTTACAAATTTAATCCCTCCTATCTCCTTCATTTTGAGAGCTTTACTTGCTTGTTCTTCTTTATTACATCCAACTAGTAAATTTCCATCTGAGAGAACTTTAGCGAACTCAATATTTCCTATATCCCTATTTATGATCTTGGACAGTTTTAATGGATTAATTTTGCTTACCCCAATCTGATCTCCAAACCTAATGATGCATTTTATGCTCTCTCTACTCTTTTCATTAGACTCTTCTACATCGCTCCTCTTCTTCCGTTTTTCTCCCCGATTACTCTTTACTTCTTTCCAGCAATTTCCTAACGATTTTTCACTTTCCTCTTCGCTTCCTACATCCATACTCCCTTCACTATCTCCCCACTCAAACCTCTCTGATCCATTCACGGAGCAGTTGTGCCTCCCCGCCGTTCCTTTCCGACTTCTCGCTGAAGCTTCCGCCATCCTGCCGTCACCGGACATCCGTCACCGGCGTCCAAGCGGCCATCTTGTCAACAACATCTCGTTTTGACATCTCGCGTGGGTCTGTGTGATTTGAACAACTTCAAGTTACGCCCCCAACTTCAAGTTACGCCCCCTTCCAGTTACGCCCCTCTCTTGCAGTCCGCAGACAGACACTATTGTTCTCTCCGCCTACTGACCAAAACCATCTAATCATTGTGGGACGTGTTGCTGGGAAGCGCACTAGTCAAACGGGATTTAAACTTTGCCGGCTTGAACTAGAAAGTTGATTTCGAAGCACTAGCTTGATTCCACATCATTCTGCGTGGTCTTGCGGCTAACACTACAGAAACAAAAGCGGCATGCTCTCCTCGTCTTTTTCCGTCATCTCATTATGTGATTATATGACAGTTGTGTGAGTGTATTTCGTCCACTGGATCGAAATAACTGAAACAGCCCATACATAAACATGCACAGCACATTGTGGAGCATCTTCGTTTGATAACAACACAAACAGCTGGACTCTGACATAATATAGTGCGCATCCACATGTAACCGTGCGTTTAATCCTCCCACTGTAGTTCTGACAAAAGCAGAGGGACCCGCCCCTCGATGGAATCAGGACAGAAGTGGTCAAAAGTGGACAAAAGAGATGCATTTAAATGCCAGGTGTGGACGGTAATGTGTCTCCTTTGTCCACTTGTGATCGGATCGACGAAAATGCATGTTAATACCAGGTGTAAACAGAGCCAGAGATGTGCCATGTTTGTGCTCCGTTTTGTTTTTGCTTGTTTTGTTTATTAAAGATGAGCCTAATCTTCATTTCATTACGCTTGTCTATGGTCTCTTATTTCAAGTGTGCAACACTCTACACTGCTCACATAATTCTGTTGGATGTTTATTTATTCATTTTAAAGTTTTATTCAACATGTGACCAACCCTTAATCTTGATAAAATATTTTCCTCTTCGGTGCTTCTTTTTGATATCCTCACTACTCCTACTTCTCGCTTTATTTTATATAGATGACAACCTATGTTTCCCGTATCCCATTTTTGTTGCCACTCCTTAACAATGTTTTAATTATTGCTTTTGCTTCAAATTAGATGTTCGATTTCTGAACAAATTGTTCTTTGAGCCTGTTCATAGGAAGTAACCGAACTGACACAAACTTTAGTTCCGGGCTGATGACGCAAGACGCACAGCCAAAGTTTGCTGAGGATTACCGTTGATGCTCATGAAGGAGTTAACGATACTTTGCAAGCCTGAGGCACACTGGAAATATGCTTATATAACTTACTAATGTTATTAAATAACATTTTACTAAAACCTGCAGAATCCTTTCTGATGTAAATTAATTGTGCTATAGTTTATTTTATATGCAGACTATATTTTAAGTTGTTACACAAAATCAAGGAGTTTATAAGGTTTATCTCTCTATATACTTTAGACATGTAGAACATATCTGCATTTCTGCACGAATGTATGTAATGTGTGCTGTAGGTGCGAAACTTTTAGTAATCTTATCCAAGATGTAGATGATCATATGACGGTGACTGACATTTGAACTGCCTCCTCTCAACCTGCTCAAAATTTTAAACTCACAATGAGCTCACGCATTACTCACACGGTGAGGATCACAGTATGAGGATCATTTGAACTCACAATGAGCTCACATACTACTCACAAGGTGAGGATCACAGTATGAGGATCATTTGAACTCACAATGAGCTCACATACTACTCACAAGGTGAGGATCACAGTATGAGGATCATTTGAACTCATAATGAGCTCACACAGTACTCACACGGTGAGGATCACAGTATGAGGATCATTTGAACTCACAATGAGCTCACGCATTACTCACACGGTGAGGATCACAGTATGAGGATTATTTGAACTCACAGTGAGCTCACATACTACTCACAAGGTGAGGATCACAGTATGAGGATCATTTGAACTCACAATGAGCTCACGCATTACTCACACGGTGAGGATCACAGTATGAGATCACAGTATAAAATCCGCTAAAATTTGAGAATTAATGCTGGATTACCTGCCTTGTTAACACATTTTAGGCTGAAGTTACCATGGTAAAAGTCCGTGTTTTCTATATAAACGACATCGTGGTCTTTTACCAAGGTAACTTCAGCCTCTCTATATAAATATAATTTAATATAATATAAATATAATGTGTGTGTGTGTGTGGGACGTTTTACTAATTTAATGGTAAATGTTAAGTTTGTTGTCTTAAAAAATTCATTCCAAGTAAATGAAGATATTTTAAGATTAAGTGAAAATTCTTGTAATCCTCCATTATTAATATATAAAATATATTTACATTTACATTTAGTCATTTAGCAGAAGCTTTTATCCAATGCAACTTACAAATGAGGACAATAGAAGCAATCAAAACTAACAAAAGAGCAACAATATGTAAGTGCAAATGACAAGTCTCGGTTAGCTTAACGCGGTACACGTAGCAAGGTACATATATATATATATATATATATGAAGAGTTCAGATGCAAAAGCCTCTAAGTATGTCTGACGTTTTTCTTTAAAATGAGCATTTCTTTCTGGCTACTATTTATAGGTTTCTATGTAAGTACTGGTATTTCTGAATGGGTTGAGGCTGGGATTTTGCACATTTGAAGTGAAAGTACTTGATGAACATATACTATGTGTGGAGAGCATTCACTCAGTATCATCTCATTTTTGACCAAGATGCCTTTTATAGGCTTTTGCATTGGGACTCTTCATATATATATATATATATATATATATATATATATATATATATATATATATATATACACACACACACAGGTCCATCTCAATAAATTAGAATGTTGTGTAAAAGTTCATTTATTTCAGTAATTCAACTCAAATTGTGAAACTCGTGTATTAAATAAATTCAATACACACAGACTGAAGTAGTTTAAGTCTTTGGTTCTTTTAATTGTGATGATTTTGGCTCACATTTAACAAAAACCCACCAATTCACTATCTCAACAAATTAGAATACTTCATAAGACCAATATAAAAAACATTTTTAGTGAATTGTTGGCCTTCTGGAAAGTATGTTCATTTGCTGTATATGTACTCAATACTTGGTAGGGGCTCCTTTTGCTTTAATTACTGCCTCAATTTGGCGTAGCATGGAGGTGATCAGTTTGTGGCACTGCTGAGGTGGTATGGAAGCCCAGGTTTCTTTGACAGTGGCCTTCAGCTCATCTGCATTTTTTTGGTCTCTTGTTTCTCATTTTCCTCTTGACAATACCACATAGATTCTCTATGGGGTTCAGGTCTGGTGAGTTTGCTGGCCAGTCCAGCACACCAACACCATGGTTATTTAACCAACTTTTGGTGCTTTTGGCAGTGTGGGCAGGTGCCAAATACTGCTGGAAAATGAAATCAGCATCTTTAAAAAGCTGGTCAGCAGAAGGAAGCATGAAGTGCTCCAAAATTTCTTGGTAAACGAGTGCAGTGACTTTGGTTTTCAAAAAACACAATGGACCAACACCAGCAGATGACATTGCACCCCAAATCATCACAGACTGTGGAAACTTAACACTGGACTTCAAGCAACTTGGGCTATGAGCTTCTCCACCCTTCCTCCAGACTCTAGGACCTTGGTTTCCAAATGAAATACAAAACTTGCTCTCATCTGAAAAGAGGACTTTGGACCACTGGGCAACAGTCCAGTTCTTCTTCTCCTTAGCCCAGGTAAGACGCCTCTGACGTTGTCTGTGGTTCAGAAGTGGCTTAACAAGAGGAATACGACAACTGTAGCCAAATTCCTTGACACGTCTGTGTGTGGTGGCTCTTGATGCCTTGACCCCAGCCTCAGTCCATTCCTTGTGAAGTTCATTGTAGTATAACCAGCATGAGAGCAGTGATGTGTGAACTGAATTTGGTGAAAGTACAGTGTGTTACAGAAAAGTTATTAACTATTTTTCGTAAAAAATAATCATAAAAAATATGCCAAAGCAGTTATTTTCAAAATAAGTGTTGTAGTATAATCAGCAGCAGAGCAGTGATGTGTGAACTGAATTTGGTGAAAGTAAAGTGTGTTACAGTAAAGTTATTAACTATTTTTCATAATAAATAATCATAAAAAATATGCCAAAACAATTATTTTCAAAATAAGTGTTGTAGTATAATCAGCCTCTCATGGGGTTGATACTGAGTGAATGCTCTCCACACATAGTATATGTTCATCAAGTACTTTCACTTCAAATGTGCAAAATCCCAGCCTCAACCCATTCAGAAATACCAGTACTTACATAGAAACCTATAAATAGTAGCCAGAAAGAAATGCTCATTTTAAAGAAAAACGTCAGACATACTTAGAGGCTTTTGCATCTGAACTCTTCATACATATATACACACATATATATATATATATATATATATATATACACACACACACATACACATATATATATATATATATATATATATATATATGTACCTTGCTACGTGTACCGCGTTAAGCTAACCGAGACTTGTCATTTGCACTTACATATTGTTGCTCTTTTGTTAGTTTTGATTGCTTCTATTGTCCTCATTTGTAAGTTGCATTGGATAAAAGCTTCTGCTAAATGACTAAATGTAAATGTAAATATATTTTATATATTAATAATGGAGGATTACAAGAATTTTCACTTAATCTTAAAATATCTTCATTTATTTGGAATGGATTTAAGACAAACTTAACATTTACCATTAAATTAGTAAAACACAATGATGTGTTCGGCAGTAGTCAAAAAGGTATTAAACATGTAATTTTGAATCGATTTCTTCTCGTAAACTCAGAGATGTGGATTCGGACGGCAATTAAATCACCGACTACCGCCTGTAAATGGTGAAAATCACTTGCGTCCCCCATGAGAAACAATTGCCGTCCGAATAGGGTTTATGTATGTACAGATAAGCAGATGGTACCTTGCTCAATGTTTGTATACCAGATGTGAAAAGAGCTGAATATTATGGCAAGCCCAACGGGTCAGAATTACGCTATAGATAAATCGCGTTTAAATACAAAACGCCGTTTTTGACGGCGTTTAAAACCGTATTAGCGCCGTCAAATACGCCGTCCTGATAGCAAACGCCGTAAAAAAACGCGCGTAAACCGTAAAAAAACGCCGTATTTAACGCCGTTTTGGTGTTTGTAAAAAGCGCCACTTTTAACGCCGTTCATATTGCCACAGGACGCCGTAAAAAAAAAAACGCCGTTCTGATTGCACAAAAGCGCGCGTTATTTATGGCGTTTTCCTTATAGTATAATGAGCCACGCCTGCTTGTTTCCACTGCCAGTAATATTGAACTGTTCTGACCCAATCAATGATGAACAGAACCAGACCAGACCAACTGATCATTTTAGTAATTCACATCAAATTAAGATCATGGTAAATCGAAACTTTATTTTGCTTAGTAAGCGGACATTGGAGGATTGTAATCGACAACTGACAGGAGATTCTGGACCCAATGTGCTCCAATCAACTTTATTGAGGTAAGGATTGTTTCTTCAGACTTCTTAAAACATTGCTGTCTGTCAATCTGTTCCTTAATTACCGTCTGCGCTCATTCAGCTCATTTAGGAGCGGCCACCGATGGTGAACAGTTACATTAAAGCTAACATTCATAAGCTAGCTTTCTGCTAAGTCTGATGGCCTAACGAATTTTGGATAGTTTTTACTCCACGAATCGTTTTTGTTACGTTTTATGAACTTCCCACAAATACACTAACACCAACCCTTTGCTATTATCCAACACATGACATTAGTGATTACTTAAAACCTTGTCTTTAAACTCTCGTAAAATTACTATTATTCCGAAGGATTATAATGTTATGCTTGTTAACTTCATATTTGAAATATGATATTTTTGTGATATCAATCTTAATAGTCGAATATTCTCCATATGATCGGTTTGATTAGGGGTGCTAGATAAGCGTTTTGTAACATCAAATATCATATTTTTAATCTTAAAACTGTGTATTTGTGTTTCGTGTTTTTAAAAGGATCTAGTATAAAATGGCATCAATATTTTGGCACCTCCATTCCTTATTTTTAACGTCGTCTTTTGGTTTTAGATTGGAAACATTGCAAAGAAGCCTTGAATGGGTAAGAGCGCGGCTGATTACTGTACCAGCAGCTGATCAGTTACTCCTGACATGATGGAGTATAAAGCAGAAGTCCCTAACAATGACAGAGTGCATGAACAACAAGGTGAGTGAAACATTAAAAATCCTAATCAGACACACCTGAACAAGCTAATCAATGTCTTTAGGATCACTAGAAAGTTACAAGCAGGTGAGTTTGATCAAGGTTTGAGGTAAAAATTTGTGGCACTCAAGGGCCAGAGTTGAGAACCCCTGTTTTTGAGGTAAACATTCCAGGATTTTATTAATGCAAGTGAACAGGGCTCAATATAGACCATTTGACAGCCCGAAATCCATATTTTAAGCGCAAGTAACATTTTTATTAAAAAAAAAAAAAAAGCTCTGTGATGTCCATTCACAAGATGGTTTACTTCACAACTGTGATGTATGCAAGCTGAGAAGGACACACGTGATGTGGTGGCAATTATATATAAAAATTGTGCACACACACACATAAATAAATAAATACATACATGCATACATACATACAATACAATATTATTTTTCCTGAAAATAACGCCTCATTTTGCTAGAGAAGATGCTTAATAACCTAAACAAGGACTTTTGGAACATCAAAAATGGTCTAAGTTGAGTTCTGTTCACTTGAATTAAATGGAGAAAAATGTTTTCTTCTGAAATCATATTTTCTGTTCTGCTAAAAAGGACATCGGTGGCACTGAACCATGTTTCTGGATCCCACCAAACCAACACGGCACATCTTGCATGTTTCTTTTAATCAAACACAACTGATTCAGCCCGTTAAGCGACTCCAAAACCTGAAAAGGGTGTGGGCTCTGGGAATGTGGTTGGGAACCACTGTTATACATTATAGATGACCTGGGGGGTTAGTAAATAATGATGGAATCTTTATTTTTGGGTAAACTGTACTTTTTAAAAAAAAAAAAATAAAATTTCTTCTCACCATGGCTACATCTATTTGATACTGTAAAAATGCTGTAAAAACCGTAATATTCTGAAGTACTACAACTTGAAATAACACTTCTATTTAAATATATCGGGGATAGGCAACATCAGTCCTGGAGTAGCTCCAACCCTGAAAAAACCTCACCTGCCTGTAGCCTAAGCCTGCGTCCCAATGTGCATACTATCCATCCTAAATTCTGTGTGATCGTAGTAATTTTCAATACTATTTAGGGCAGATAGGGTGGATAGTATGCACATTGGGACGCAGGGTTAGTGATCATGAAGACCTTGATTAGCTTGTTCAGGTGTGTTTGATTAGGGTTGGAACAGAACTTTGCAGGACATCAACACTCCAGGACCGATGTTGCCTATCCCTGGAATATATTAAATATAATTTATTCCTGTGATTCAAAGTTGAATTTTCAGCATCATTAATCCATTTGAGTGGTAGTATATAATTGTTTCTGCATTAATATGAATTATATGTTGAAAATTAACAGTCATTATGTTTGCATATGTTTGTTCCAGGGAGTTCAGTTTGAGTGGTTCCGTGTCATATTCCGACACAAGAGATGCTGCGCTCGATGAAATGGTTGCTGACTTCATGGCTGGGGAATGACCAGCTTTGATCTGAGGCTGTGAGGGCACAGTTACTGCAGATGGTGTTTGGGTCCAGAGAAACAGTGCAGAGGAGTTTATTTTGAATTGACCCTAGGGCAATATCCCAAAGACCACAAAGAAGACTCTACAGTGTTGTTGGACCGGACACCCTGTGGCACCTTGATGGCAAATTGGCAACCATAAATTGATGAGGTAAATGTACATGGGTTACGTAGCTCATATATATATATATATATTTTTTTTTTTAAATTAGTAAAATTCTACAATATTAATATTTTGCTATATATAAGCATGAGACATTAAAATAAGTACTGTACAATTGTTTTGTTTGTCTAATGTCTCTCTCTCATTTATGTTTTGGTTTAGATGGAGAATTGTCATTCATGAGGGTATCAATAGCTGCAGCCATCTTATAGTCTTCCTCCATGCCTTCACCAACAACCGCAGCAGTATTGTAATGCATTGCTTCTTAAACGCCGTGGCCAGATTTGGAGTGCCTTCTAGGGATAGGACGGATCATGGAGGAGAAGACAATACTTTCTGTGTTATAAACATTTTCAGCTGATCTGGAAGAGGCAGGAGCACTCATGACCGAAGAATTGAGAGGCTCTGGGGTGACGTGGCAGGGACTGACTAATGTTTACTACAAACTCTTCCATTTCCTGGAGAGTGACGGTATATTAGACGTAGACAATGAATGCACCTCTGGGCTCTTCATTTGTTCCATTTATATAAAAAATTTGCTGTTTGGATTCAATTAAATACTGGTATGGTATATATTTGGCAAGAGTTCTTTTAACACTAACCCCTGGTTTCACAGAAAAGGCTTCAGGTTTTTAACTGAAAGAAACTTGCACTGACTGTTCTTAAATTATGTCAGTGCCATTGTTTTGTCTCAAGATGCACACCAGTAGTGTTTTATTTATTTATTTTTTATGTTAATAAAAGCTACATAAATGTCCTAATTGAACTATGGCCTAATCCTGGCTTAGTCTAAGCCCTGTCTGTGAAACCAGGTATAAGTGATGCAGTATGTATCTTTTTATTTCTTACACAACTATGTCGGAAGATGAAAAAGTGAAGTGATGTGTGGCCTAGTATGATTGACTTTGTGCTCTGCATTTAACCCATCCAAGTATGTACACACACGGAGCAGTGGGCAGCCATTTTTGCTGCAGCACCCAGGGAGCAGTTGGGGTTCAGTACCTTGCTCAAGGACACCTCGGCCATGGTTATTGAGTGTGGAAGAGAGCATTGTACAATCACATGCTGTTTTGTTTTTCTTTGTTTTTTACTCTTTTTGTGTTTTCCACCTTAATGTTTGTGATACCAAAACAACTGTCCAAATCACCCACAAAACTTTTTAGTCAAATGTTTCCACACCCCTACTCCACCCCCATATGTTTGGACCTCAATAATTGTCACTTTTATACTATTGAACTCTTTTGATTGCCATTGTATTATGATGTAAAATATTGTAAGATGCTGTCATTTTGATTTATGTTCACGAGTGTCATTGGGAATGTGAACATTTAATGTTAAAATAAAAAGCTCCTAGATCCCATACAAGTGTGTTAAGACTTATTTATTCTTTGGCCATGAAATCCACTTAAATCTTGCAGCAAATTGTTTAACAGAGCTGTTTGCAAAAAAAAAAAAAAAAAAGGTAGTAATAAAAGTAAAAATGTAAACCCTTTGGAATTTGGTTGGTTTTCTGCATTCTACTGTTCACAAAACATCATCTGGTCTTCAAAGTCACAGGTATAGCCAGACACAATGTGCTTAAGCATAAAACACAAACAATAATATTTTTTCATGTCTTAAACATTCACTATGCTGCTGAAAATGTATGTCAACTCAATAAGTGACTACCTTGTTACTGTTACCTGGAAAACCCACAACTACTCTGTTTTGTGACTAGTTTCATGAGTGTTTGTTCTGGGCAGTTTTTTTCTTCAGAAAAATCCTCCATATTTGAACACATTAAAACAGTGAGTGACTATGTTTTTAAGATGTTGTAAAGTGTTAAAATAATATGAAGGAACAAACAACAGAATCCTGAAACTCAACATGAAACGAAACATTTGTAAGTTTTCCAGATCATGGCAACACTGAGTTTACATACATTTTTTTTTTTTTTTTTTTTTTTTTGCAGCACAGTGATTAAGACATAAAATATTAAAATTGATTGTTTGTTTACTTAAGCACATTGTGTTTGTCTATACCTGCGACTTTGAGCAAGATCAGATGAACCAATATTTTCTATTTGTTTAAAATCCATTGATTTTCGAAAAAACTTGGTGAAATGATTTCAGTGTGTGTATGAGTAATTTTTTAATTCCAGCACATTTTAAATTACTGAAATATTTACTTAAAATCTCAGGGGGTCCTTTAAGTAAATAATTTAGGCCAAAGGGTGTCTGCTGACAACAAAAAAAAAAAAAAAAAAAAAAGATTGAAAATCAATCATTACGGTGGCGCATTGCTTCACCAGTGATTTGGGCAATGGTTACATTATGTGAGCTAAGCAACTGTCCGCGCTGCTGTCACCACAGTCCTGACATAAACAAGCATCTGCACGCTGCTGAAGAACTGCATTATAGAAATGCACTGTTTTAAATGTATTTTAATGTAATGGTTTTTATTGTAGCGGTATTTTTATTAGTATTAATCTCCAATCTGTCTAGTTTAAGATCAGATCAAAGCAGTTATTTTGAATAAATGGGCCTTGGAATATTTCTTTATTTGAATGATTTTAGTTTGAGATTTAACACCAAATCGAAATACGAACATTTTTGATAGTTAGATTTTACTTAAAAAGAAATAAAGAGAAATGACAAACGGTTTAATTTTATTATTATTATTATTATTATTATTATTATTATTATTATTAATCATCATAATAAAATTCATAAGCTAATTTTTTATCCACGAACAAAAATTACGAAAGATCTAGCTTAATTTTCGTTTTTCCATTATTCATACAGAACGACATAATATAATAATAATAATAATAATAATAATAATGATAATAGTAATAATAATAATAATAATAATAATAATAATAGTAATAAAATCAAACCGTTTGTCATTTCTCTTTATTTTGTTTTGTTCGTATTTGGATTTGTTGTTAAATCAAACTTGAGTCATTCAAATAAAGAAATAGTATTCCAAGCCTAGAGACGGTATTATTGAAAAATAACTGGTTTGATCTGATCATCAGTGACTCATATCCTCTGGGTCTGAGTGCAGTTATTGGATAGCATATTATAGACAGATTGGAGATTAATCCTAAACATGACGCTACAATAAAAATATTAAAATACGTTTAAAACCGTGTATTTTTATAACTACAGCGGCATGCAAATGCTCGTTTATATCAGGACTGTGGCGACAGCAGCAATCGCTTAGCAGCATGCAGATGGGGTTGGTATGCTAAAATGCTGTCCATGTAATTAACATTTAAAGTATGATAAAGACGTGGAATTGGCCTATGTTCAATGTTAGTAGAGATAAAGTGACTTCCTACATAAATATTTCTTATCGGTTCACAGGCACTTCTTCAGCTAAAACGATCCATGGTGAATTGGTCTGGTCTGGTTCTGTTCATCATTGATTGGGTGAGAACAGTTCAATATTACTGGCTGTGGAAACAAGCAGGCGTGGCTCATTGTACTATAAGGAAAACGCCGTAAATAACGCGCGCTTTGTGCAACCAAAATGGCGTTTTTTACGCCGTCATATGGCAATATGAACGGCGTAAAATGCGGCGCTTTTCATGCACACTAAAACGCCGTCAGATACGGCGTCACTGACGTATTTTCGCGCGTTTTTTACGGCGTTTGTAATCACAACGGCGCATTTTGCGGCGCAAATACTGTTTAAAATGCCGTATTTGATGGCGTTTGGCTGTAAACGCGATCAATCTATAGCGTAATTCTGACCCTAAGGGCTTGCCATAGAATATACACCCACAGACATGTCTACGCTTTGTTAAATGTATTAAGCAATGTATTAAGTGTATAGGAGAGAAAATTAACCTAAAGTATCGATCTTATAAGGATAGTATCGATCCGATACCAATACCAACGTTGGTATGGATAGTATCGATATTAGGATCGATCCGCCCACCCCTAGTAAAGAGCGGAGGAAAGCTTGTTTTGAGGAAAACACGCTTGTAGCTTGTTTACTACATAACTACGAATGAAAAGAGGCCTTATTTGTGTCGTAAAAACGTTTTGCTCGCGAGTTATTGATCCGGAAAAGTCGAATCTGTGAATATCTTGGCAACCGAACTACGGTCTTTGTTGTAGTATGGATGGATGGACTTAAACTTAACGAGATGCTTCTTTCCGTGACACCGCTGCATGGTCTGATTTTATTTTCCTTAATCTGCGTAAAAATAGCAGGTGAGTAGGCTAACTTACACGAAAACAGACACCACAGTGTACCCTGTAGTCAATATGATGGTAGCGAATCTACGACATTTTCTCTAGGCTGCGTCAATGAGCACAGCTTGATAGTCTGTTGTTTGTGAGGTATGTTAAAAAGCGCTACAGAGTCCTTGATATTGTGAAACCTGCTTTGATTAAATGTGCTGTAGTGTAGGCTATATATATATATATATATATAAACTATAATAGAATACAACTATAATTGGGTGCTTTGTATAATTTCTATTGTGTGGTGTTTGTGTGTGTGTGCGTGTTTTTTGTGACAAATGAGGACATAATGACATGGGTATGACATAGGCATTACAAGGAGAAGGTGACTTATGAGGACATTTCCCCATGTCCCCATATTTCAAAAGGCTTATAAATCATACAGAATGATTTTTTTATTTATTTTTTTTATTTTTTTTGAGAAAGTAAAACTGCACAAAGTTTCCTGTCAGGCAGACCTGGGCATTGTACGGCCCCCAGGCCACATCCGGCCCTCTGGCTATCCTTGACCGGCCCGCATGAGGTAATTTGTAAATTTAAAGTCAATCGCAAATAGGTGTAATTAGGTGTACGCAATACAACCGCACTGCTTTTATTTTCAAGGCAACAGCTTTGTTTGCTGATGATGAAACAACTTCAGATCAGTTCGAAACTGATTTTATTTCTGTAAACTCATAAGAACAACAAAACGTTGCTTTTGTAAAATAATGAAAGAGAATGATTAAAATATCTCCTTTTTTCCAACACATTCATAATCATTAGGCAACTTTTGCCTGTGCTTGGTGGCAAACGTTATACGTGTGCTTGAGCGTGGAATATATTGAAGCTCATTGGATTATTAGCTTTAATATAAACATGCGATTAGTTAATAATGACTTAAATGAACGACTAGTTAAGTTGTTGGGGGCAGCCCTATTAAATACCAGCTAGACGTGTCTGTTAAAAAAACATTTTAGCTACACGTTTCCATTATCGGATAAATTCCGCTTTCAGAACTGTCACGTCCGTAACGGAGAGATGTCCGTCCGTAACATTGATTTTTCCTCTGAAACACAAAAACAGTAAAAAACATTTAAACATATTTAAATAATAATAATAAAAAAAAATAGCCTATGTAGGCTATATTTTATGTTGTGAATAGCCAACCCTTTCCATCCGGCAGATATTGTTGCTTCTGGGCTGTGCATTGTAAATCACAGAAAGTCTACAAATAGGCCTACGTTGTCTCCCAAAAACTCAGGTCTTTTTTTTTTTGTCACGTCCGTAACGTATGTGTATCCTATTTTCCTCATGTTTATAGACTGATACTTTACTGATGTCGTTTGGACTTTTTGTCTAATATAAGAACTGGATTTTCAGCGGTTTAGAAAAATATAAAGAGATGGTTCAATATAGCTATTGGTAATGAATACCTTCTATGAGAATGTGTGTTTCAGATTTTGACTGCGAATGTCACGTCCATAATCTCTGAAATACTTGATTTTTTGTTCAAAGTTGTGATGGTAGTTTTTGAAACACTGCAAAAAAAAAAAAAAAAAAAAAACTGTTTCTTCAAAACTGTTTTTGTGAATGTTCATTAGCTAGTGGTATAATTGTGTGCTCCATATTTTCATTGTATGATTGTAATGTTCCATTTATAGAGAGATATAAAATATGTTGGACAGAACTGAGTTAAATCTATTGGTCCGGCCCTCTGCAATCGGCCAAGTTTCTCATGTGGCCCCTTGAGAAAAATAATTGCCCACCCCTGCTGTAAGGGGTAGGTTTAGGTGTAGGGTTGGTGTAGGGCGACAGAAAATACGGTTTGTACAGTATAAAAACCATTACGCTTATGGAATGTCCCCACAATTCACAAAAACAAACATGAGTGTGTGTGTGTGTGTGCGTGTGTGTGTGGTTTCTGTGGTTCACCTAATTTTACTCTACTTTAACTTTTCTCACACTTAGATAAACGAATCATCAAACTCATAACATTAGTAGCCTACTAATTATTATTTGATAATTTATTGAATAATATGCTCTTATTTATCTCAACATTTGCGAGACTTACACCATCTAAAGAGTTACAATTTTAAATTTAAGTTAAATTATCTGTTTTTTATTCACTGTAAAAAAAAATCCAATTAACAAAATGTTGGGAGGGCAAAAATATCTAAGTTGAACTAATTTTCTTACTTGGGCTTAGTTGAGAAGAGAAATTATATTAAGTTTGCACAAATATATATAAAAAAAAAAAAAAAAATTGAATGAAGTGTTATTTTCAAATCCAGTCAACATTCAGAATGACAATGTTGACTAAACTAATAAAAACAAATCCAGCCAATACCGAGATCATTCTGCACATGCACTAACCTGAGTGACTTTGCGGTAGAAACAGCAGCGCCATTTTGTCAAGTTCACGTGTCAGGTAAGTTGCAATAAATAAATGTTATTTTTTAGACTAAATTTATTGACAAAATCGTACAAAATATTCAGTGTTTTTGAGTGGATATTTAGAAGTGTTTTGTACTTATATGTCTGAAGAAAAGTGGATATTTAAATTAAGTGAAATGTTACATTTTATTCAGGTGTCAGGGAAGTGGCACTGAGTAAATATTTGTAAGTTACTTATACTGAATTAGGGCTGCATGATTAATCTAAATTAAATCGTAAAGGCGATAATTCGCAATTAGGCAGAAGCTGCGACTGTCATGCGTGTCTTTCAGTGAAGCACGGTTCTGTGATCAGTAGTAAATCTCCATCTGAAGGCCAGAGGGTGCTCTCCAAATATGCCTCGCCGAAGAAATCCAGGAAATGCCTATCGCCGCAGCTGCATAAACAGAGGATTTTACTGCTTTCATTGATTCAACGTGACTAATAAACACACACGATTACCACAATATATGGATTATCTGAGTTTGTCTTATTATAATTTTTATTATAATAAAGTAAAAGGCAATGCTAATCGACACAGGCTTTATCACTGTTTAGAATACTATGAAATATTGCACGCCTTATTCTGTTTAAGGAGCCAGAAGGATTTATTTCAAACACTCAACTGACGTTATGAAAACATGTTATTAAATGTCATATTTTCACGTGCTTTCAGATGGAGTAGCATTTATTACACAGCGTAGTTCACTGACAAGATACATAAACAGCTTTCATCTTTGATTTCATTATTGCGCGTTTATATCGTCTGCGATTATGAATGCGATTTTGCGTAGCTTGACAGTGAACTATGGCTCTGAGTAGTAAATGCTGCTCCATCTGAAAGCATGTGATGGAGATTTACTAATAATCACAGAACCAGCTTTACTGACAAGATGCGCATGACTATCGCATTTGATTAATCGTGCAGCCCTAGACTGAATTTATGAAAACATATATATTAAAAAGGTGTAAATATTTAAACATCACATTTAAATTTAAACATCATATTTAAAACATATACATATTTATACAGAAACGTACAGCATACAGTGGGTACGGAAAGTATTCAGACCCCTTTAAATTTTTCACTCTTTTTTATATTGCAGCCATTTGCTAAAATCATTTAAGTTAATTTTTTTCCTCATTAATGTACACACAGCACCCCATATTGACAGAAAAACACAGAATTGTTGACATTTTTTTGCAGATTTTTTAAAAAAGAAAAACTGAAATATCACATGGTCCTAAGTATTCAGACCCTTTGCTGTGACACTGATATATTTAACTCAGGTGCTGTCCATTTCTTCTGATCATCCTTCAGATGGTTCTACACCTTCATTTGAGTCCAGCTGTGTTTGATTATACTGATTGGACTTGATTAGGAAAGCTACACACCTGTCTATATAAGACCTTACAGCTCACAGTGCATGTCAGAGCAAATGAGAATCATGAGATCAAAGGAACTGCCTGAAGAGCTCAGAGACAGAATTGTGGCAAGGCACAGATCTGGCCAAGGTTACAAAAAAATTTCTGCTGCACTTAAGGTTCCTAAGAGCACAGTGGCCTCCATAATCCTTAAATGGAAGACGTTTGGGACGACCAGAACCCTTCCTAGAGCTGGCCGTCCGGCCAAACTGAGCTATCGGGGGAGAAGAGCCTTGGTGAGAGAGGTGAAGAAGAACCCAAAGATCACTGTGGCTGAGCTCCAAAGATGCAGTCGGGAGATGGGAGAAAGTTGTAGAAAGTCAACAATCACTGCAGCCCTCCACCAGTCGGGGCTTTATGGTAGAGTGGCCCGACTGAAGCCTCTCCTCAGTGCAAGACACATGAAAGCCCACATGAAGGACTCCAAGATGGTGAGAAATAAGATTCTCTGGTCTGATGAGACCAAGATAGAACTTTTTGGCCTTAATTCTAAGCGGTATGTGTGGAGAAAACCAGGCACTGCTCATTACCTGTCCAATACAATCCCAACAGTGAAGCATGGTGGTAGCAGCATCATGCTGTGGGGGTGTTTTTCAGCTGCAGGGACAGGACGACTGGTTGCAATCGAGGGAAAGATGAATGCGGCCAAGTACAGGGATATCCTGGACGAAAACCTTCTCCAGAGTGCTCAGGACCTCAGACTGGGCCGAAGGTTTACCTTCCAACAAGACAATGACCCTAAGCACACAGCTAAAATGACGAAGGAGTGGCTTCACAACCACTCCGTGACTGTTCTTGAATGGCCCAGCCAGAGCCCTGACTTAAACCCAATTGAGCATCTCTGGAGAGACCTAAAAATGGCTGTCCACCAACGTTTACCATCCAACCTGACAGAACTGGAGAGGATCTGCAAGGAGGAATGGCAGAGGATCCCCAAATCCAGGTGTGAAAAACTTGTTGCATCTTTCCCAAAAAGACTCATGGCTGTATTAGATCAAAAGGGTGCTTCTACTAAATACTGAGCAAAGGGTCTGAATACTTCGGACCATGTGATATTTCAGTTTTTCCTTTTTAATAAATCTGCAAAAATGTCAACAATTCTGTGTTTTTCTGTCAATATGGGGTGCTGTGTGTACATTAATGAGGAAAAAAAAAATGAACTTAAATGATTTTAGCAAATGGCTGCAATATAACAGAGTGAAAAATTTAAGGGGGTCTGAATACTTTCCGTACCCACTGTATATAACCTCGAAAAACATCGAATAAGCATTGTATGAATTAGCCTATATGTCTGAGGGAAATTAACTGTTTAAGTGAAGGGAACGTGGTCTTTCACCTTGTTTAATCCATAAAATATTTAATGTCAAAAGCTGTGTTACTATAATGAATTTTAGGTTTAATTTTGGCGTGTTGTATGATATTTTTTTGTTTCTGTGTCGTTAAAGGGGTCATCGGATCATGTAAAACTCACTTTTACATGTTATTTGAACATACATGTGGTGGCAACATGTGTACACAACCGCCCTATAATGATAAAAATCCAACCCGACGGTATTTTTTTTATTTCTATAAATAATATCCCCTTTTTCAAATCAAGCCATTCTCAGCTTCTTGTCTGTGTGATGACCAAGGCTGCTCCCACGATAGTTGATTGACAACTATCTTACCTTAGACCCGCCCTGAGTTAGCTGTAACAGTTCGACCACCATTGTTTCAACGCCGGAGTAGGGACGTAGAAAAGAATGGCTCCTAAGCGATTGAGGTGTTCTGTTGTTGGATGAAATAATGAACATAGCAGTCGTCGCTGAAGACGCAGAGGATTAACGTTACTTTCGTTTTTGAAGGGAATGCGCCCTCCGATCTACCTAAACTCATCTATGTTCTCACGAATCATTTGTGATCCAGCTTCACCTACAGATAAAGTGAGTATAAGGGTTTTTTTATGAATCTTTGCAAATCGCCTTTCTTAATGTGCAAGTTAGCATGTTTCGCAGCTAAAGTAAACAGTCTCACGAGAATAGCTCGTCACCCCACAGAAGAGATGGGCGGGGTTCCTGAAGGGGAACGTCTCTATGTTACACATGTTTCCCGAGGGAACGAGACGCTGCGTCGTAACGCTTTGGGAAGGCTCTGAATCACGTGTGTAATTAGTCCAATGGATTGGCGAGACGTCACGGGCCGGGTGACATAGAGACCAGGAAGCACGTGCGGTGGAAACAGCAGCAGCTTCTGGTAGAATGAGGGAAGCGCTCGCAGGGATGCCAGAAGTATGACAAAGAGACATAGCGTCTCGTTCCCTCGGGGAACCATGGTTACATGCGTAACCTAGAGACATTCCCCTTCAGCAACTCGAGCTGTGTCAAAACACTTTGGGAATGAGTATGCCCACGCCGCCAGACTTTCAAATCCCTGCCTAGTGTGGAAGGACATAAAACAAAGGAGCCGGGAGTGGCATTACATTTAGTTATTTAGCAGACGCTTTTATCCAAAGTGACTTACAAAAGAGGACATGAATATCAAGGTCATATAGAACCTCACAAAGATGAGCGGCGTGGACCAGCCCACTGCGTTGCAGATGTCCTGCATAGAAACACCTGACAGGAAGGCCTTGGAGGCCGCCACACTTCTAGTGGAATGAGCCTTGACCCCCAGTGGTGAGGGGAGATCAGAGGACTCGTAGGCTAGACAGATGGCATCCACAATCCACCGGCTGAGGGTCTGTTTAGAGGCAGGAAGACCCTTCTTAGGGGAACCATAACACACTAGCAGTTGGTCCGACCTTCTCCACAGGGCAGCTCTGTGGATGTATGAATCCAGTGCTCACACTGGACACATACAGTTAAGCTTCTGCTGGTCAGGCCCCCGAAAGGAAGGAGGACAGAAGGCCTGCAGTACGACAGGCCGTGGTGCAGAAGAGGGGACTTTAGGAACATAACCCGACCCGTGGTAGAGAAAAGCTTTGGCCTAGCCGGGCACAAAGTCTAAGGCCAAATCCCAATTCTAATATATACCCCTTCCCCTATCCCTACCCCTACCCCTCCACCTACCCCTTCCCCTCGTCCCTTGAAACAGAGTGTCAAGGGGTAGGGGTGAAAATATTCCCCTAAGAATTGGGACACCACTACTTAACCGTCACACGTCATCATACATCGTCTAGCTCTTACAATAAACACACTTACTGGTGTGCTGGTGTGCATTAGAGCCTTACTGTTCTATATTAATGCGCTGCTTACTGACACCCACACATATCGGAGATCGCGCAGCTCACACACCCAGCAGCAAAGAAACTTGTCAGCGCTGCCCCACAACTTTTATTAATAACAGATTAAATACTGAATCGCTACATTATATTTTCCAGCAATGAGAGGATAAAATCTCTGTTTTTGAAGTAAACTCACTCATTGTAAAGAGAGATGTACAGACGCGTGTACATGCAACTTTCATCTTTCTCTCTCTCTCTCTCTCTCTCTCTCTCTCTCGAATTTGCAATAGGTATTTGAGAAAAAGGTTTAGTGATGTATAATTATTGGGGGTACTAGCCCTCCTCAATGTCTATGGTGGTTATCGCCCTGATCAGACATGAAAATATGTTGTGGCACTATCGTACACTCTGTAATGATATGACGTTAGCAAATTTGAGTGATTTTTTGCAAACATTTCTTTGAATAACATGACTGTAAATATGAACACTTGATTGAATGTAGCAAAACAAATGATTACATTTTATTAAAATCTTTATTAATGCCAATAATGCTTACATTTATGTGTCTTTTTGTTTGCTCGGGCAGCCATGTTGCTGCTGTAGCCAGTTTACGCTGAGATAATTCATACCCCTTCGTTTGAAGTGTGGTCCCGAAAAATCTTTTTTTGAAGGGCTGTCTGGTCCTTCCCCTACCCCTACCCATGCAACCAAAAGAGAATCGAGACACCTCTACCCCTTCACGTGAACGCGTCAAACGGAGGGGTAGGGGAAAGGGGAAGGGCTAAGGGGTTGAAAAGGGATTGGGCCTAAATAAGAGGGGGCCACTGAGAGGGCCTGCAGATCATCAACTCTCTTGATAGAGGAAATAGCCAGGAGGAAGGTAGTCTTGATAGTGAGAAAGCGATCAGAAATCTCCTCAATAGGCTCGAAAGGAGGTTTATAGAGAGCCTCCAGCACCACAGCCAAATCCCACGGAGGGACACGAGATCGTACCGGAGGTCTCAGCCTCAGTGCACCGTGGAGGAAACGTGTAACTAGGGGGTTTCTGCCCACAGACTGACCACCAAGAGGGGCGTGGTAGGCCGCTATGGCCGCCACATAGACCTTCAAGGTGGAGTGGGTCAACCCTGCAGAGAAACAGGCCTGCAGGAACTCCAGCACTGAACCAACCGGGCAGATCCCTCCTGACGGGAATCTCCCATGGAGAGCCGTCAAGAAATCAGGTCCAAGAACCATACTCGGCGCAGCCAGAACGGGGCTACTAGCAGCAGACGGACCCCGCCCCGGCGCACTCTCTCCAAAACTCCCGGGAGCAGAGCAATCGTGGGAAAAGCGTACAGACGAAGCCTCGGCCACGTCTGCATCATGGCATCCAGTCTGAAAGGAGCTGGATGAGTCAGAGAGAACCAGAGGGGACAGTGCGATGTCTCCTGAGTCGCAAACAGATCCACCTGAGACTGGCCAAACACTCTCCAAATCTGATTCACCACATCTGGGTGGAGTCTCCATTTCCCGGGCCTCGGCCTCTGCCTCGACAGGATGTCTGCTCCCTGATTGAGATGCCCAGGGATGTGCACTGCTCTCAGCGAGAGGAGTTTCCCTTGGGCCCACACAAAGATCTGGTGCGTCAGTCTGTAAAGGGAGCGCAAACACAGACCTCCCTGGTGGTTGATGTAAGAGACCACCGCTGTATTGTCAGTGCGGACCAACAAATGGTGGCCTCTTAGGTCTGGGAGGAAGTGTCTCAGTGCTTGAAACATGGCCAGCATCTCCAGGCAGTTGATGTGCCACGTGAGATGGCGGCCGCTCCACAGACCGCGGGCTGGGCATCCACTCATGGCCGCTCCCCAACCAGTGTGGGACGCATCCATCGTTAGTGTTATGCGACGACAAGGAGCTCCCAGCACCGGGCCCTGTGACAAGAACCAAAGTTTCCTCCACATGTCTAAGGCACGAAGGCATCGCCGCGTGACCTTGATCATGCAAAGCGGATTTCCCCTTGGGGAAAACCCCTTGGTCTTGAGCCACCACTGTAGGGGTCTCATGAATAGCAGGCCAAAAGGTATCACGTTGGACGGAGCTGCCATCAGACCCAGCAGTTTTTGAAACTGCTTGACAGTGAGTGACCGCCCTTCTCTCACTCTGGCGACTGCAGTGAAGATCGACTCGATCCAAGTAGGAGACAGATATGCCTGCATCGTGGTCGAATCCTATACCGCACCCAGATAAATGTTCCTCTGTAATGGAGAAAGCACTCTTTTCTTGGCATTCAGTCTCAACCCCAGCTCTCTCATGTGGGCGAGAACGACACCTCGGTGCCGAAACACCGTCTGCTCAGATTAAACTAATATCAACCAATTGTCAATATAATTGAGTATGCGGATGCTCTGGAGTCACAGTGGAGCCAGAGCAGCATTCACACATTTCGTGAAAGTGTAGTGTGAGAGTGCAAGGCCAAATGGAAGAACCCAATTTTGGTAAGCTTTGCCCCCGAAAGCAAACCTCAGGAACTTCCGGTGTTGGGGAAGGATGGAGACATGGAAGTATGCGCCTTCAAGATCGATCGTGACAAACCAGTCCTCGGACCTGATCTGAGACATGGCTTGTTTGAGTGTGAGCATCCTGAACTTCAATTGCAAGACTGAGTGGTTAAACAGACGCAGATCTAAAATGGGATGCAACCCTTCATCCTTCTTTGGAATGATACCGGCTTTAGAACCCAGACTCTCTGTCGAGAGGAGGGACCACCTCGATAGCCTCCTTTTTCAAGAGAGTGTTTACTTCTTGTTCCATTACCAGAGCCTGCTCAGGGCCCACCAGAGTGGGAATTACCCCACTGAAACGAGGCAGAGGAGAACCGAACTGAATGCGGTAGCCTTTTTCTACAGTGTGCAGGACCTATTGAGACACATTTGGCAGAAACTTCCACGCTAGGGCTGCACGATAAATCGAAATGAAATCGCGATTAGACAGAAGCTGCGATTGTCATCCGTATCTTTCAGTGAAGCACAGTTCTGTGATCATCAGTAAATCTCCATCCGAAGGCCAGTTTGGTAAGGTTTGCCCCCAAAAGCAAACCTCAGAAAATTCTGGTGTTGGGGAAGGATGGAGACATGGAAGTATGCGCCTTCAAGATCGATCGTGACAAACCAGTCCTCGGACCTGATCTGATACACGACTTGTTTGAGTGTGAGCATCCTGAACTTCAATTGCAAGACTGAGCGGTTAAACAGACACAGATCTAAAATGGGACGCAACCTTCCATCCTTCTTTGGAATGATAAAGTACTAGCTTTAGAACCCGGACTCTCTGTCGAGAGGAGGGACCACCTCGATAGCTTCCTTTTTCAAGAGAGTGTTTACTTCTTGTTCCATTACCAGAGCCTGCTCGGGGCCCACCAGAGTGGGAATCACCCCATTGAAACGAGGCAGAGGAGAACCGAACTGAATGCGGTAGCCTTTTTCTACAGTGTGCAGGACCTATTGAGACACATTTGGCAGAAATTTCCACGCTAGGGCTGCACAATAAATCGAAATGAAATCGCAATCATGATTAGACAGAAGCTGCGATTGTCATGCGTATCTTTCAGTGAAGCACGGTTCTGTGATCAGCAGTAAATCTCCATCCGAAGGCCAGTGGGCGCTCTCGCGTGGAAACTCCAAATATGCCCCACAGAAGAAACCCAGGAAATGCCTATAGCAGTTACTGAATAAACAGAATATTTAACTGTTTTCATTGATTCAACGTGACTAATAAACACACGACTATGTTCTTATTATTATAATTTTCATTATAATAAAGTATATTTATAATGCAATGCCTTTATCACTGCTTAGAATACTATGAAATATGTTGCATGCACTATTCTGTGTAAGAAGCCACATCATCTCATAGAAGCATTTATTTCAAACACTCGACTGAATTTATGAGGTGAGTTTGGAGTAAAAACATGTTATTAAATGTGGTATTTTCACATGCTTTCAGATATAGCAGCATTTACTACACAGAGCCGTAGTTCACTGAGAAGCTACACAAACAGCTGTCATTATCGCGAACAATTTCTTCGATTTCATAATCGCGCAATAATATCGTCTGGGATTTTTTTTGCTTAACCTGTCAGTGAACTCGGCTCTGTGTAGCTCTGTGTAATTTACTTTTCGTAAGTTATATTCACCCATTAATTTCTTGTGGAAGTTTATGAAAGCCAAATCTGTACAGGTTAATGCAAATAGCTAATGAACTCGTGAGACATCATGACATTATCGAGTATATTGCAAAAACCAAGCAAAACCCACCTACAGAGTGCACACATACGCAACGGGACGAAGTCTGGTTAGACAAACTTAGTGCACATGCGCATTTAGACAGCGTTCTTTCACTACATGATTCAGTCTATTAATCACTACATGATTCAGTCTATGCATTAAGAATGATCGCATAGCCTAATTCAAGATAAGGGGGCAGAAAATTTATATATTTATATCAACTCATATGGTTAATCAATATCACATGAAGAGTGACATTTTTCTTAAAAAATCAGCATGGTTACAAATGTAATATTGATTTTATGCAACAATAAACAAAAAGTCAATATCAAGAGACTTACGTTTTAGACACCATATTGTCTGTTTTTGCTCTAATTCGCCAACAAAAATATCCCAAACATAGCCACAGCATTGTTTTGCGTCTCTGAACAACATGACAGTGTTTCGTTCCTGAATGAATCAACCGTTTAAATCAATCGCAATGACTCACTTATTAACAGTGACTTACTGCCACCTACTGGCGATTTTAATTTCACATTAAAGTATCTTCATTTTGTAAATAATTTCAAATATCAGTATTCAACATTTCATGTTTAAAATATCAAAACATTATTTATGCATTTGTAACTGCAGGTTAAAGCATTCCATGTCCCTCTGAGCTGAATTAACATGTGTAAATACATCTAAATGCCACTTCATATGCAACTTCTGCAAAGATTAATTTTCTTGATACTGAATTTGTTTAGTAACAGCTTAAATGTATTATTGTTATAATTGACTGATTAAATGTAAGAATTTGACTCAAAAGATGATGCACACTTTTAGAAAAAAAAAAGGCTTTATAAAGGTAAAAATGCCCATAAAAGGTAAAACTCAATTTAAACGTATTGGAAAAGATTCATTTCTATCACTGCTGTGAACTGACTGCCGCACAGAATATGAAGAATATCAAAAACTTTAGGAGTCAGCTGTCAATGGCAGTCCTTAAGATATCAGCACAAGAACACACTCAGCAAAATATTGTCTAATTATATTTATCGATAAAATCCCAGAATATATATATATATATATATATATATATATATATATATTTATTATATATATATATATATATATATATATATATATATATATATATATATATATATATTATATTATATATATATATATATATATATATATTAGGGGTGTCAACGTTAACGCGTTAACGCATGCGATTAATCAAAAAAAAAGTATCTTCATTTTGTAAATAATTTCAAATATCAGTATTCAACATTTCATGTTTAAAATATCAAAACATTATTTATGCATTTGTAACTGCAGGTTAAAGCATTCCATGTCCCTCTGAGCTGAATTAACATGTGTAAATACATCTAAATGCCACTTCATATGCAACTTCTGCAAAGATTAATTTTCTTGATACTGAATTTGTTTAGTAACAGCTTAAATGTATTATTGTTATAATTGACTGATTAAATGTAAGAATTTGACTCAAAAGATGATGCACACTTTTAGAAAAAAAAAAGGCTTTATAAAGGTAAAAATGCCCATAAAAGGTAAAACTCAATTTAAACGTATTGGAAAAGATTCATTTCTATCACTGCTGTGAACTGACTGCCGCACAGAATATGAAGAATATCAAAAACTTTAGGAGTCAGCTGTCAATGGCAGTCCTTAAGATATCAGCACAAGAACACACTCAGCAAAATATTGTCTAATTATATTTATCGATAAAATCCCAGAATATATATATATATATATATATATATATATATATATATATATATATATATTTATTTATATTTATATATATATATATATATATATATATATATATATATATATATATATATATATATATATATATATATATTATATTATATATATATATATATATATATATATAGGGGTGTCAACGTTAACGCGTTAACGCATGCGATTAATCAAAAAAATTTAACGCGTTAATATTTTTTTAACGCAAATTAATCATGTGATAAGGTTTGACCCCAACTACTTCCCGTCATCGCAGCGCGGAAGGTTGTGATGAGGGTACAGTGAACCAGTGTTGCCAGGGTAACGGCACAAGTGGACTATTTTGAAAATACAGTCGCGGGAAAAATTAGAGCCGCGGGTTGCGTTTTTTTTGGGCTACTTTTATAATGTACCACGGCCGCCCAAGGTGTATATAGACAAATGAAAATTAAAATAGATCCTTTTACTAATGTGTATTATAGTTGGAATGTATCCCTGGCAACTTAAGAACGGAGAGGCGGTTATAACATCACAAACAACGTGAGTTTCAGCAGAGCACACGTTTAGGCTTTTACACAGAAGAAATAAACATGACAACAGCCACTATAGATTATACAAGATAATAAACACACGATTACGATAGGATATGGTTTGTATGTGATTTTCTTGAGATGAATGTGTACATCTGAAATGCTGATTTGTGCAGCGATATAAAAGGCTATAAATAGCATATTTTAACAACAGTAAACGACCAAATTCCACATGTGATCGTAAAAGGAAGTTATTACAAACACTCGATGGTGGTTTAAAGTGAGTACTGAGTAAAAGTGTACTATTAATCTCATAAATTGTCTACTGAAGCATGATGCTAATGTTAGCGCTAATGCACCTGCAGAACAGGTTCAATTCTTCTTAATGCATTTTGTCATAATACTTCACGTAAGGTCGCAAGAAAATGTTTTGTTGTATTTATTTAGAAATACTTTTGATAATAGTTGGGTAAATGTAAACTGGGATTGAAGCGATGTGGCTTAGTAAACGTTTATTGCCAGTATAAAGACTGATAATAGCTGAATAAAAACAAATGAATAATGATAAAAGAATAATAAGGATTATGTCTCATACCTGGCGAAGGTGTGAAAGGTTCTGTTTCCTTAAACTAGTTTGTCATGCATTTCTTTATTTCAACACATTTACAGGTAAATCCTAGTATTTTAAATTTGCGAATAATCATGATTAATCACAGTCCAGGACTGTGATTAACGCGATTAAATTTTTTAATCGATTGACAGCACTAATATATATATATATATATATATATATATATATATATATATATATATATATTATTTTTATTTATTTTATTATTTTTTTTTTTTTGGTCAATATCGCACACCCCTAGTACTGACACAAAATTATTTGCAACTGTTGCTTTGTCATGTCCACTGTAGACAGCCTCAAGCTGTTGGTTTATTTCCGTGTTTTTTTTATTTTTATTTTTTTGGGCTAGTAGAAGTTATGAATGGCCAGTAACTTAACTGGTGTTTAAGTAAAGTAAAGTAAAGTACAGTAAGTGGTGAGTGAAAAAGTTAATTTCAATCCCTGTATATATATATATATATATATATATATATATATATATATATATATATATATAAATGTATATAAATATATAAATGTATATAAATATTTATATACAGTGGGTACGGAAAGTATTCAGACTCCCTTAAATTTTTCACTCTTTGTTATATTGCAGCCATTTGCTAAAATCATTTAAGTTCATTTTTTCCTCATTAATGTACACACAGCACCCCATATTGACAGAAAAACACAGAATTGTTGACATTTTTGCAGATTTATTAAAAAATAAAAACTGAAATATCACATGATCCTAAGTATTCAGACCCTTTGCTGTGACACTCGTATATTTAACTCAGGTGCTGTTCATTTCTTCTGATCATCCTTGAGATGGTTCTACACCTTCATTTGAGTCCAGCTGTGTTTGATTATACTGATTGGACTTGATTAGGAAAGCCACACACCTGTCTATATAAGACCTTACAGCTCACAGTGCATGTCAGAGCAAATGAGAATCATGAGGTCAAAGGAACTGCCTGAAGAGCTCAGAGACAGAATTGTGGCAAGGCACAGATCTGGCCAAGGTTACAAAAAAATTTCTGCTGCACTTAAGGTTCCTAAGAGCACAGTGGCCTCCATAATCCTTAAATGGAAGACATTTGGGACGACCAGAACCCTTCCTAGAGCTGGCCGTCCGGCCAAACTGAGCTATCGTGGGAGAAGAGCCTTGGTGAGAGAGGTAAAGAAGAACCCAAAGATCACTGTGGATGAGCTGCAGAGATGCAGTCGGGAGATGGGAGAAAGTTGTAGAAAGTCAACCATCACTGCAGCCCTCCACCAGTCAGGGCTTTATGGCAGAGTGGCCCGACGGTCGCCTCTCCTCAGTGCAAGACACATGAAAGCCCGCATGGAGTTTGCTAAAAAACACCTGAAGTACTCCAAGATGGTGAGAAATAAGATTCTCTGGTCTGATGAGACCAAGATAGAACTTTTTGACCTTAATTCTAAGCGGTATGTGTGGAGAAAACCAGGCACTGCTCATCACCTGTCCAATACAGTCCCAACAGTGAAGCATTGTGGTGGCAGCATCATGCTGTAGGGGTGATTTTCAGCTGCAGGGACAGGACGACTGGTTGCAATCGAGGGAAAGATGAATGCGGCCAAGTACAGGGATATCCTGGACGAAAACCTTCTCCAGAGTGCTCAGAACCTCAGACTGGGCCGAAGGTTTACCTTCCAACAAGACAATGACCCTAAGCACACAGCTAAAATAACGAAGGAGTGGCTTCACAAAAACTCCGTGACTGTTCATGAATGGCCCAGCCAGAGCCCTGACTTAAACCCAATTGAGCATCTCTGGAGAGACCTAAAAATGGCTGTCCACCAACGTTTACCATCCAACCTGACAGAACTGGAGAGGATCTGCAAGGAGGAATGGCAGAGGATCCCCAAATCCAGGTGTGAAAAACTTGTTGCATCTTTCCCAAAAAGACTCATGGCTGTATTAGATCAAAAGGGTGCTTCTACTAAATACTGAGCAAAGGGTCTGAATACTTAGGACCATGTGATATTTCAGTTTTTCTTTTTTAATAAATCTGCAAAAATGTCAACAATTCTGTGTTTTTCTGTCAATATGGGGTGCTGTGTGTACATTAACGAGGGAAAAAAATGAACTTAAATGACTTTACCAAATGGCTGCAATATAACAAAGAGTGAAAAATTTAAGGGGGTCTGAATACCTTCCGTACCCACTGTGTGTGTGTGTGTGTGTGTGTGTGTGTGTGTGTGTATATATATATATATAAATACAAGGGTGGAAAGGATGGAGTTTCCTTTTAATCCCTTTCCCTGCAATTTTGTGTGAGTGCGCTCCATTGTGCTGCACTTTAATTGTTATTGCTGCACTAGATATATGTTTGACCTCTGCCATTGCATTTTGTTTCGTACTTCTACTTTTTTAATACTTGAGTACAACTTAAAGTTATACTTTTTTTTTTTTTTTTTTTTTTTTACTTTTACTCAAGTATGTTTTTGTCTTGTACTTTTAATTGAGTAAAATTTTCACTGAGTATCTTTACTTTCACTTGAGCAAAATTTGAGTACTTTTTACACCTTTGAGCACGGGCAAGGAGGGACACACAGCCTTTAATGCTGCCTGCTCTCGCCCTTGTGTTTATCTTTCGCCTTAGGCATGCTTGTGCAACCAATGGAGACAAATAACAGTAAATAAGACTGACAAACAGATCATGAGACTGACACACACAGAGCACTTGCTGAATGACAGAAGCTGCCGCTGTTTCCACAGCACGTGCTTTTAAGCTTCCTGGTCTCTACGTCACCCCGCCCGTGACGTTTCGCCCATCCATTGGACTGATTACACATGTGATTCAGAGTCACGCTGAAGATGTTTCCAAAGTGTTTCGATGCAGCTCGAGTTCCTGAAGGGGAACTGAATCCTTTCACAAGGCCATTATCAAAGCAGAGTGCGTCTCAGTTAGTTCCCTAGGTGGTGAATCAGTATGTTGTGCACACGAGTTTGTGCACTGGAAAAGACCTTGGGTCAGTAAACATTGGGGCAATTGATCAATCAATTTGTAAAACGTTACCACTGGTATTTATCAACAAAAGGCAGGACCATTATATGTTGGTATTATTTTTATGCTGTTTAAGGTAGCCCTATAATATGAATATGAAATATGCAACAAATGAACAGTCAACAACAATGCTCCCTGTTTTGTGTGATGGATTATTAGATTTGTGTGTGTGTGTGTGTGCCAAAAATTGCTGCAACTTCTGTTTCATCGTACATTTAATTAACTGATGTTGTTACACAGCAAATGATTTAAAAGGCATCATTTCATTTTTTTTTTTTTTTAGATAAATTGTGCTTTTCTTTCTCCATCAGGGTCTGGCCAAAGGTTTTATTGGTTCTTTGTCGCCATTGCAAGTTTTCAGATGCCGGCCAGTCAGTTCTTCCAAGGCACCAAACACTGGCATTTGACCAGACCTCTCCACTGCAACTACATAGGGTGTGTGTACTTTCAAGACTAAGACTTTATTGTTTTCATTCCAGGTAATATGTGTAAATGTTTAGAGTTTTTACTACAATTATAATGTTCTTTATTGTTCTCAGTGGCATCTACACTAATATTAGTCTGTTTTATTCTTATTCCGAGGTCACTGTAACCACCCAGATCCAGACTGTATCCAGATCAGATGGTCACTGCAGTCACCCGGATCCAGTCCGTATTCAGTCAAGATGGTGGATCAGCACCTAGGGATGACCTTGACAGCCCTGAATCTCAGCAGAGACCATGTCAGTTAGATGAGCCCCAGGCACAGATCCCCTCCAAAGACCTCGTCACCTAGACGGCCATCGGGACAAGACCACGAGAACCAGACAAGTCCTTTGCACAATCTCACCTGTGATGCAGCCTGGAATCAAACCACACCATGCTGGTTTCATCTGGCAAGAGGAGAACTGGCGCCCCAACTGAGCCTGGTTTCTCCCAAGGTTTATTCTCCATTCTGTCACCGATGGAGTTTTTGTTGCTTGCCGCTGTCGCTTTTGGCTTGCTTATTTGACTGATTGCATAGACACTATTGGAAGCAGTGGCATAACTTAGCAATGACGGGCCCCCAGTGCAGGCTATTACAATGGGCCCCCTGGGCCGCACGGTTATGAAGCACATACACAGCGCTCGTGTCTAGAAGGGAACCCATATAAGCGAATTTGTGCCTAACATATTTAATTTAGACCAACTAAAACCAGTATCTTATCAGTTTCTTATATTAAATTGAACAGTTCTCTTTGCGTGCATCTCTCTCCAACACACACATCACGGCAACCACATTCCTCTTCGAGAGACAAGAGAGCACGACCATCTCACGGCACGCATGGTCGGATGTACCTAAAAAAAAGAAACATCTCCATTCGATAAGAAATTTGTTGGTCTGTGTTAAATAACAGGTGATTTATCGCTGGAATGTGTTATGGTGAGTGCTCGTTGGCGCTGTTATCAGTTCTCTCTTGGCGCTCGTGCACAATGCGCATCTTCACACAGACGATCAAGCATTTCGTTCTGGTAAAAGCACAAAACAAAATGCACATGAACGGGTCCTTGCTCTTGATATACAATCACTGATGAACACTGCTTTGGTTTTAATTAGAAAAAAAAAAAAAAAAACTATCCGAGGGTGGGTTAGAACCCGGAACCTCAGAAATGCTTGACAAAAGTTCATGAATTATATTGTGTTATTAATATTTCTATTATTCTGTATATATTAATATACTATAGTAACTTCGTCGCCAGGGGCCCGCTTGCGATGTGGGCAGGCCCGCGTGTGCTGCGGACCCCCCGCTGCACGGGCCCCAGTGCAGCTGCACTGCCTGCACTGCCTGTAGTTACGCCACTGATTGGAAGAGAGCTGAACTGGATGATGACCTCACTGAATCATCAATGAACTGACTTTAGTTGGAAAAATGACATTATTGTCCTCTTGCATTATTGACAAACTATTTTCCTGTTGACACTGTAAAGCTGCTTTGACACAATCGGTACTGTATAAAGTGCTATATAAATAAAGGTCACTTGACTTGATTTTATATACTGTAACAACTGGTTCATTTTGTTTTTTTGTTTTTTTTTTTCCTTTTACTTCTGCCTTATTTTGAAGATGCAATTGTGAACATTTGTAAATGTTTGTTTGCAAACAATTTGTTTAGCTTGTTTAGTTCATTAAACACGTTTAAACTGAATTTTGCAGCTGTATTACAGATGTAATGTTTGTCAACTGGGGCTTTAAAGGGATAGTTCACCCAAAAATGAAAATTTGCTGTTAATTTACTGACCCTCAGGCCATACAAGAGGTGACCTTTTTTCTTAAAGCCTGTATGTTTATAGTCTGTACCAGGGGTGTGAAGTAACGAATTACAAATACTCACGTTACAGTAATTAAGTAGTTTTTATCAGTAATTGTACTTTTTTGAGTAGTTTAAAAATTGTGTACTTTTACTTGAGTACATTTTAAGTGATGTATCGGTACTTTTACTCCGCTATTTTGTGGTCGTTACATGCTTATTTGAATTTTATTTTTATCCATCAACGTGATTGGATAAAGAGATAATAATCGGTCTCGTGACTTTCGTCAAATCAAATTGTGCATAGAAAACTTTAACCGCAACTGCAGTTTATCATGGCTGCTGGAAGTGCAGTCTTCAAGCATCAATTCAGTCGCATCTTCCTCTAATATGTTAAGGTAAATTTCAGATTTCTGCCTACTAAATGATTTGTATACATGCTTGCCTATCTACACGGCCTGAAATGTGGTGTGAGGTTGCGGGTATTGCGTACAGTGTTAACTCCCGCAAGTGCCACGTTCGGTAAATTCCCACGCACTCACTTATGAGACGCGCGATCTCCGCTGCCTAGTCTCTCTCGCGCGTGCGTTCTGCAGCAGTTACTTGGATAATATGGCAAGCCCTTAGGGTCAGAATTACGCTATAGATTGATCGCGTTTACAGCCAAACGCCGTCAAATACGGCGTTTTATACAGTATTTGCGCCGCAAAATACGCCGTTGTGATTACAAACGCCGTAAAAAACGCGCGAAAATACGTCAATGACGCCGTATTTGACGGCGTTTTAGTGTGCATGAAAAGCGCCGCTTTTTACGCCGTTCATATTGCCACAGGACGCCGTAAAAAACGCCGTTTTGGTTGCACAGAGCGCGCGTCATTTACGCGCGTTTTCCTTATAGTACAATGAGCCACGCCTGCTTGTTTCCACAGCCAGTAATATTGAACTGTTCTCACCCAATCAATGATGAACAGAACCAGACCAGACTAATTCACCATGGATCGTTTTAGCTGAAGAAGTGCCTGTGAACTGATAAGAAATATTTATGTAGGAAGTCACTTTATCTCTACTAACATTGAACATAGGCCAATTCCACGTCTTTATCATACTTTAATTGTTCATTACATGGACAGCATTTTAGCATACCAACCCCATCTGCATGCTGCTAAGCGATTGCTGCTGTCGCCACAGTCCTGATATAAACGAGCATTTGCATGCCGCTGTAGTTATAAAAATACACGGTTTTAAACGTATTTTAATATTTTTATTGTAGCGTCATGTTTAGGATTAATCTTCAATCTGTCTATAATATGCTATCCAATAACTGCACTCAGACCCAGAGGATATGAGTCATTGATGATCAGATCAATCCAGTTATTTTTCAATAATACCGTCTCTAGGCTTGGAATACTATTTCTTTATTTGAATGACTCAAGTTTGATTTAACAACAAATCCAAATACGAACAAAACAAAATAAAGAGAAATGACAAACGGTTTGATTTTATTATTATTATTATTATTATTATTATTATTATGTCGTTCTGTATGAATAACGGAAAAACGAAAATTAAGCTAGATCTTTCGTAATTTTTGTTCGTGGATAAAAAATTAGCTTATGCATTTTATTATGATGATTATTAATAATAATAGTAATAATAGTAATAATAACAAAATAGGCCTATATTAATAATAATAATAATAAATAATAATAATAAAATTAAACCGTTTGTCATTTCTCTTTATTTCTTTTTAAGTAAAATCTAACTGTCAAAAATGTTCGTATTTCGATTTGGTGTTAAATCTCAAACTAAAATCATTCAAATAAAGAAATATTCCAAGGCCCGTTTATTCAAAATAACTGCTTTGATCTGATCTTAAACGAGACAGACTGGAGATTAATACTATTAAACATACCGCTACAATAAAAACCATTATATTAAAATACATTTAAAACAGTGCATTTCTATAATGCAGTTCTTCAGCAGCGTGCAGATGCTTGTTTATGTCAGGACTGTGGTGACAGCAGCGCGGACAGTTGCTTAGCTCACATAATGTAACCATTGCCCAAATCACTGGTGAAGCAATGCGTCACCGTAATGATTGATTTTCAATTTATTTATTTTATTTTTTTCAGCAGACACCCTTTGGCCTAAATTATTTACTTGAAGGACCCCCTGAGATTTTAAGTAAATATTTCAGTAATTTAAAATATGCTGGAATTAAATAAATTACTCATACACACACTTAAATCATTTCAAGTTTTATGTCTAAAACCAATGGATTTTAAACAAATAGAAAATTTTGGTTCATCTGATCTTGCTCAAAGTCGCAAGTATAGACAAATACAATGTGCTTAAGTAAACACAATCAATATTAATCTTTCATGTCTTAACCACTGTGCTGCAAAAAATGTATGTAAACTCAGTGTTGCCATTACCTGGAAAACTTACAAATGTTTCGTTTCATGTTGAGTTTCAGGATTCTGTTGTTTGTTCCTTCATATTCTGCGTATTTGAACACTTTACAACATCTTAAAAACATAGTCACGCACTGTTTTGTGTTCAAATATGGAGGATTTTTCTGAAGAAATAAAAAACTGCCCAGAACACTCATGAAACTAGTCACAAAACAGAGTAGTTGTGGGTTTTCCAGGTAACAGCAACAAGGTAGTCACTTATTGAGTTTACATACATTTTCAGCAGCACAGTGAATGTTTAAGACATGAAAGATTATAATGGTTTGTGTTTTATGCTTAAGCACATTGTGTCTGGCTATACCTGTGACTTTGAAGACCAGATGATGTTTTGTGAACAGTAGAATGCAGAAAACCAACCAAATTCCAAAGGGTTTACATTTTTATTACTATAGTTTTTTTTTTTTTTTTTGCAAACAATTTGAATCTTTACTTTTTTTTCAGCTCTGTTAAACAATTTGCTGCAAGATTAAAGTGGATTTCATTGCCAAAGAATAAATAAGTCTTAACACACTTTTATGGGATCTAGGAGCTTTTTATTTTAACAACATTAAAAGTTCACATTCCCAATGACACTCGTGAACATAAATCAAAATGACAGCATCTTACAATATTTTACATCATAATACAATGGCAATCAAAAGAGTTCAATAGTATAAGTGACAATTATTGAGGTCCAAACATATGGGGGTGGAGTAGGGGTGTGGAAACATTTGACTAAAGTTTTGTGGGTGATTTGGACAGTTGTTTTGGTATCACAAACATTAAGGTGGAAAACACAAAAAGAGTAAAAAAACAAAGAAAAACAAAACAGCATGTGATTGTACAATGCTCTCTTCCACACTCAATAACCATGGCCGAGGTGTCCTTGAGCAAGGTACTGAACCCCAACTGCTCCCTGGGTGCTGCAGCAAAAATGGCTGCCCACTGCTCCGTGTGTGTACGTACTTGGATGGGTTAAATGCAGAGCACAAAGTCAATCATACTAGGCCACACATCACTTCACTTTTTCATCTTCCGACATAGTTGTGTAAGAAATAAAGATACATACTGCATCACTTATACCTGGTTTCACAGACAGGGGTTAGACTAAGCCAGGATTAGGCCATAGTTCAATTAGGACATTTATGCAGCTTTTATTAACATAAAAAAAAAAAAAAAAAATTATAAAAATAAACACTACTGGTGTGCATCTCGAGACAAAAAAAAAAAAAAAAAAAATGGCACAGACAATTTAAGAACAGTCAGTGCAAGTTTCTTTCAGTTAAAACAGCTCAAATATGCATTTTAGTCTGGGACTAAGCTGAAGCCTTTTCTGTGAAACCAGGGGTTAGTGTTAAAAGAGCTGTTGCCAAATATATACCATACCAGTATTTACTTCAATCCATACAGCAAATTTTTTATATAAATGGAACAAATGAAGAGCCCAGAGGTGCATTTCATTGTCTACGTCCAATATACCTTCACTCTCCAGGAAATGGAAGAGTTTGTAGTAAACATTAGTTAGTCCCTGCCACGTCACCCCAGAGCCTCTCAATTCTTCGGTCATGAGTGCTCCTGCCTCTTCCAGATCAGCTGAAAATGTTCATAACACAGAAAGTATTGTTTTCTCCTCCATGATCCATCCTATCCCTAGAAGGCACTCCACATCTGGCCACGGCGTTTAAGAAGCAATGCATTACAATACTGCTGCGGTTGTTGGTGAAGGCATGGAGGAAGACTATAAGATGGCTGCAGCTATTGATACCCTCATGAATGACAATTCTCCATCTAAACCAAAACATAAATGAGAGAGAGACATTAGACAAAAAAAACAATTGTACAGTACTTATTTTAATGTCTCATGCTTATATATAGCAAAATATATTAATATTGTAGAATTTTACAAAAAAAAAAAACAAAACAAAAAAAAAACACTATTGCTACGTAACCCATGTACATTTACCTCATCAATTTATGGTTGCAAATTTGCCATCAGGGTGCCACAGGGTGTCCGGTCCAGCGACACTGTAGAGTCTTTGTGGTCTTTGGGATATTGCCCTAGGGTCAATTCAAACTAAACTCCTCTGCACTGTTTCTCTGGACCCAAACACCATCTGCAGTAACTGTGCCCTCACAGCCTCAGATCAAAGCTGGTCATTCCCCAGCCATGAAGTCAGCAACCATTTCATCAAGCGCAGCATCTCTTATGTCGGAATATGACACGGAACCACTCAAACTGAACTCCCTGGAACAAACATATGCAAACATAACTACTGTTAATACTTCAATATATAATTCATATTAATGCAGAAACAATTATATACTACCACTCAAATAGATTAATGATGTTGAAAATTCTACTTTGAATCACAGGAATAAATTATATTTAATATATTCCAGGGATAGGCAACATCGGTCCTGGAGTGTTGATGTCCTGCAAAGTTCAGCTCCAACCCTAATCAAACACACCTGAACAAGCTAATCAAGGTCTTCATGATCACTAACCCTGCGTCCCAATGTGCATACTATCCACCCTATCTGCCCTAAATAGTATTGAAAATTACTACTATCACACAGAATTTAGGATGGATAGTATGCACATTGGGACGCAGGCTTAGGCTACAGGCAGGTGAGGTTTTTTCAGGGTTTGAGCTACTCCAGGACTGATGTTGCCTATCCCCGATATATTTAAATAGAAGTGTTATTTCAAGTTGTAGTACTTCAGAATATTATGGTTTTTACAGCATTTTTACAGTATCAAATAGATGTAGCCACAGTGAGAATAAAAAAAAACTTCATTAAAAATATTTTTTAAAAAAAGTACAGTTTACCCAAAAATAAAGATTCCATCATTATTTACTAACCCCCCAGGTCATCTATAATGTATAACAGTGGTTCCCAACCACATTCCCAGAGCCCACACCCTTTTCAGGTTTTGGAGTCGCTTAACGGGCTGAATCAGTTGTGTTTGATTAAAAGAAACATGCAAGATGTGCCGTGTTGGTTTGGTGGGATCCAGAAACGTGGTTCAGTGCCACTGATGTCCTTTTTAGCAGAACAGAAAATATGATTTCAGAAGAAAACATTTTTCTCCATTTAATGCAAGTGAACAGAACTCAACTTAGACCATGATGTTCCAAAAGTCCTTGTTTAGGTTATTAAGCATCTTCTCTAGCAAAATGAGCAGTTATTTTCAGGAAAAATAATAATGTATATGCACACTTTTTATATATAATTGCCACCACATCACGTGTGACCCTCTCAGCTTGCATACATCACAGTTGTGAACTGAAGTAAACCATCTTGTGAATGGATATCACAGAGCTTTTTGTTTTTAAATAAAAATCTTACTTGCTCTTAAAATATGGATTTCGGGCTGTCAAATGGTCTATATTGAGCCCTGTTCACTTGCATTAATAAAATCCTGGAATGTTTACCTCAAAAACAGGGGTTCTCAACTCTGGCCCTTGAGTGCCACAAATTTTTACCTCAAACCTTGATCAAACTCACCTGCTTGTAACTTTCTAGTGATCCTAAAGACATTGATTAGCTTGTTCAGGTGTGTCTGATTAGGATTTTTAATGTTTCACTCACCTTGTTGTTCATGCACTCTGTCATTGTTAGGGACTTCTGCTTTATACTCCATCATGTCAGGAGTAACTGATCAGCTGCTGGTACAGTAATCAGCCGCGCTCTTACCCATTCAAGGCTTCTTTGCAATGTTTCCAATCTAAAACCAAAAGACGACGTTAAAAATAAGGAATGGAGGTGCCAAAATATTGATGCCATTTTATACTAGATCCTTTTAAAAACACGAAACACAAATACACAGTTTTAAGATTAAAAATATGATATTTGATGTTACAAAACGCTTATCTAGCACCCCTAATCAAACCGATCATATGGAGAATATTCGACTATTAAGATTGATATAACAAAAAAAGTATATTTCAAATATGAAGTTAACAAGCATAACATTATAATCCTTCGGAATAATAGTAATTTCACAAGAGTTTAAAGACAAGGTTTTAAGTAATCACTAATGTCATGTGTTGGATAATAGCAAAGGGTTGGTGTTAGTGTATTTGTGGGAAGTTCATAAAACGTAACAAAAACGATTCGTGGAGTAAAAACTATCCAAAATTCGTTAGGCCATCAGACTTAGCAGAAAGCTAGCTTATGAATGTTAGCTTTAATGTAACTGTTCACCATCGGTGGCCGCTCCTAAATGAGCTGAATGAGCGCAGACGGTAATTAAGGAACAGATTGACAGACAGCAATGTTTTAAGAAGTCTGAAGAAACAATCCTTACCTCAATAAAGTTGATTGGAGCACATTGGGTCCAGAATCTCCTGTCAGTTGTCGATTACAAGCCTCCAATGTCCGCTTACTAAGCAAAATAAAGTTTCGATTTACCATGATCTTAATTTGATGTGAATTACTAAAATGATCAGTTGGTCTGGTCTGGTTCTGTTCATCATTGATTGGGTCAGAACAGTTCAATATTACTGGCTGTGGAAACAAGTAGGCGTGGCTCATTGTACTATAAGGAAAACGCGCGTAAATGACGCGCGCTCTGTGCAACCAAAACGGCGTTTTTTACGGCGTCCTGTGGCAATACGAATGGCGTAAAAAGCGGCGCTTTTCATGCACACTAAAACGCCGTCAAATACGGCGTCATTGACGTATTTTCGCGCGTTTTTTACGGCGTTTGTAATCACAATGGCGTATTTTGCGGCGCTAATACTGTATAAAATGCCGTATTTGACGGCGTTTGGCTGTAAACGCGATCAATCTATAGCGTAATTCTGACCCTAAGGGCTTGCCATAAGTCGTTGTTGCTTGTTGAACTTGCTGACTTTTGATGAGTTTGAGCGCGTGATGCGCGCTGTGGAAAAAGTGTGTTGGAAACACTGTAAAACGATTTTAAATAATGTACTCAAATTGAGGACCAATCTGCACCTTATTGATGACCCGTGGCGTTAATATAGCCCACTGTCTGTGTCAGCGCATGATGTAATAAAACTGCAGCTTGTTAAAGGTTTTTATTTTTTTAATCCATTTTATACAATCCACCTTCATTTAGCAAGTGCGCTCGCGCATAAACAATTTAAAAGTTCAACACTTTTTGTTCCATTCAGTGCTGCTGATTCACCGAGACCGCCGCGGCTCAGCAAAGAGACGTGCGTTTAGGCGCGCGCAAAAGTTTCCCCAGAAATACTTCGCTATTTAATGCATTTTTTTCTTACAAATTGTATTATCAGCATAACAATTCGATTAAATGTGTAAAAGGTATGATGCCACCCTTAGAAGAATGTGCATATGTTAAAATTGTAACAAATGATCAAGTTTAGTTACTTATTTCTTCATTGCAAAACGCTAAAACTGGCACCGTTTTGGAGAGAAATGGGCTCTCATTTTAACTCATATCATGGTGTGTGATGCTGAACTATGCGTTTATAATGGTGTTTGTATTTGCACGGTTCTAAACATTGATATTTTATGTGCAAGGACAGCATGCCGTCTCAGTGGCCTTACACATGATTTTAAATCTATTTTTTCAAACTTTATGATTTACAGTGGGTACGGAAAGTATTCAGACCCCCTTAAATTTTTCACTGTTATATTGCAGCCATTTGCTAAAATCATTTAAGTTCACTTTTTTTCCCCTCATTAATGTACACACAGCACCCCATATTGACAGAAAAACACAAAATTGTTGACATTTTTGCAGATTTATTAAAAAAGAAAAACTGAAATATCACATGGTCCTAAGTATTCAGACCCTTTGCTCAGTATTTAGTAGAAGCACCCTTTTGATCTAATACAGCCATGAGTCTTTTTGGGAAAGATGCAACAAGTTTTTCACACCTGGATTTGGGGATCCTCTGCCATTCCTCCTTGCAGATCCTCTCCAGTTCTGTCAGGTTGGATGGTAAACGTTGGTGGACAGCCATTTTTAGGTCTCTCCAGAGATGCTCAATTGGGTTCAAGTCAGGGCTCTGGCTGGGCCATTCAAGAACAGTCACAGAGTTGTTGTGAAGCCACTCCTTCGTTATTTTAGCTGTGTGCTTGGGGTCATTGTCTTGTTGGAAGGTAAACCTTCGGCCCAGTCTGAGGTCCTGGGCACTCTGGAGAAGGTTTTCGTCCAGGATATCCCTGTACTTGGCCGCATTCATCTTTCCCTTGATTGCAACCAGTCGTCCTGTCCCTGCAGCTGAAAAACACCCCTACAGCATGATGCTGCCACCACCATGCTTCACTGTTGGGACTGTATTGGACAGGTGATGAGCAGTGCCTGGTTTTCTCCACACATACCGCTTAGAATTAAGGCCAAAAAGTTCTATCTTGGTCTCATCAGACCAGAGAATCTTATTTCTCACCACCTTGGAGTCCTTCATGCGGGCTTTCATGCATCTTGCACTGAGGAGAGGCTTCCGTCGGGCCACTCTGCCATAAAGCCCCGACTGGTGGAGGGCTGCAGGGATGGTTGACTTTCTACAAACTTTCTCCCATCTCCTGACTGCATCTCTGGAGCTCAGCCACAGTGATCTTTGGGTTCTTCTTTACCTCTCTCACCAAGGCTCTTCTCCCCCGATAGCTCAGTTTGGCCGGACGGCCAGCTCTAGGAAGGGTACTGGTCGTCCCAAACATCTTCCATTTAAGGATTATGGAGGCCACTGTACTCTTAGGAACCTTAAGTGCAGCAGAAATTTTTTTGTAACCTTGGCCAGATCTGTGCCTTGCCACAATTCTGTCTCTGAGCTCTTCAGGCAGTTCCTTTGACCTCACGATTCTCATTTGCACTGACATGCACTGTGAGCTGTAAGGTCTTATATAGACAGGTGTGTGGCTTTCCTAATCAAGTTTAATCAGTATAATCAAACACAGCTGGACTCAAATGAAGGTGTAGAACCATCTCAAGGGTGATCAGAAGAAATGGACAGCACCTGAGTTAAATATATGAGTGTCACAGCAAAGGGTCTGAATACTTAGGACCATGTGATATTTCAGTTTTTCTTTTTTAATAAATCTGCAAAAATGTCAACAATTCTGTGTTTTCCTGTCAATATGGGGTGCTGTGTGTACATTGAGGAAAAAAAATGAACTTAAATGATTTTAGTGATTGATGGAAGCAAGTTAATCATTTTTAATAATGTTGTTAAACTATAAAAATATATAAGATGTAATAACTAGTTCCACAGCAATTTCTTATGATTCCCAAATAATAAATCTTAGTGGAGGTAACATACTGTATAAAACATGGAGTAAATGGTTACATTTTAATTGACATAACTTGCTGTAGTTTTCTAAATGTTTGACCAATTAAAGGGGTGGTTGATTGCAGTTTCACTTTTTTAACGTTAGTGGGTAATGTTGCTGTTTAAGCATAAACAGTATATGCAAAATTACGATGCTGAAAGTTTAATGCAAATGAAGATATCGTCTTTTAAAATTATGGCAGTTTAATGCCTACAAAAATGGCTCGTAGGGACTACAATGAGTTACTTCCTGGGTTTATGATGTCACAAACCCAGATAAACCCTGCCCCTGGGAACATGCAGCAAAGGGAAACGCTGCTTTAGAGAAGAAGAGAAATCTAGGGGTGCATGTAAAAATCTGTTCATATGTGAATCGTGATTCTGTCTTCTAACGATTCTAATGGATTCACAAGTTTCAAAATCAATGTTCTAAAGCAGCGGTTCTTATGCTGCGTTCACGCAATATCGTAATTACCGTAATTCCGAGATGACAACACGTAATGCTCAACTAGGTGCTGTTCACATCCTCGGACTGGGGATTATCCATTTCTATAGCGACAGTCAACAAAATGAACCCATGTGAAAGAATGTTGAGAACAACAACAAAATACTAACAGTATGAACACTTACATATGTTTTTTTTTTTTTTTTTAATCATAGTACATTATAGTATCTATATATATGCATCTATTTTCCTCTTTTTTAGAGCAGTAATATACGTAGCTTTATGCCAGCATTTTTCTCTGGTTCCGCGTGAGGTGCAGTGGTCACGTGGTACAAGCAGGGTACAAGCCGTAGCTTTCAGAAAGCTCCCAGTTCACAAGTTGAAATTACGAGTTGACGTGAGGATGTGAACGCTTTTTACAAGTTGGTATCTCGTAATTACAGTAAATAGCAGCACAAATCCATGAATGAATGTTCTGAAGTGAAGCAAACTTCAACGGATTTCCCTTGCTCAGGGAGTAGGGAGCAATGAACACTGTAGAGATCATATCAATCGAAACACAGTTCATGCATGTAGCTCTCTTCTAACGAGCTGGTTATCTGAATCAAGTGTGTTAACTAAGAGAGACATGCAAAATATGCGAGGACTGGGATTGGGAACCGCTGTATTAACACATGTTAGACTGCACTCCATAAACACAATCAAGCCTAGAAAAAAATACAAAAAATAAAAAAACAGTGAACCACCCCTTTAAAACATTTTAACTGAATGGACTATAAAACTAGCTCAGTAAAGGTTGAGCCAATTAAAAAGTACAATTCAGATAACACTTTGAAGAGAGAAATTGATTGAATGTAAAATTCCTGTGGAACTAGTTACTAAATAATAATTAGTTGAAGCAGCTTGAAATTTTTTTAGTGTTGGATAATATACTAATAGTGATCTGCAAATTATTTTTGGATATTATGTTTTACGTTAAGGGAAAATTTGATTAGAAGAATAGATTTTAGAGATTAAACTGATTTTTTGTTTGTTTGTTTTTTGTTTGTTTGTTTTTTTAAAGTGAGAATTTAAAATTAAATTTAATTGATTAATGATTATAATTTATGATGTGGATCATTCCAACATTTTGCATTTTAAAACATATTCATTATACATCACAACCTATGCCAGATAAGTGGAAATATTTAAACAGAATTCATTATATATTGCTATTATGATTTCCCTTCAATGAAAAATATACACCTGTATATTATTTATATGGCATTATGGTGTAATTCAGATGTATCTATTTGACTGGGATTCTGTTTATCTGAGATTTGTCTATCATTCAGCTATTCAAAATTTACAAAATACAACCATATTTGTCCAATTGTATATGTGATTCGAAATTCTGCTGAACCATACGCTTCATCAACAATTAAGCTTGGATCTTTCTCTGGATTAATCATGGAAGGATTGTTGTAAAGAAGAACCAGAGTCTCTGTGTTGTTATGATGATGTTAATTATCATGCAACATTTGACCTGGGGGAAGGAGAATGTTTGTATACAGACAAAGAGGAAAATAAGAAAATAACAACAGCTGCAAACAGGATTGATTCTCCAAAACAGGAAGCTATGCAGACACCAACCAATGGATAGATGCAATTGTTTATGAGAAAGGACAACATAAAAATGACAGAGGGGCCTTTCTCTGCAGTTAGATTAGATGTCACATTATTGTGACATCTGTGTGGAGCTGTATGGGATGTATGTGAACGAAATCACAGTATGCGAGGAAAACTCTGGCAGAGTGAATATATAAAATCACACAAGCACAGAACAGTTACCCTAACAACTTTTGTTTTTCTGGGTTGAAAACCAAAGCTGAAATAAAATCACGAAATGCGACATTAGTTTCTGATCTAACTGATATTGATACAGAGATGCTAACATGCCGTTAGGTTTCTACATTTATTCATGCAGGGCATTCTAATCGCTGCACTGGATCATACATGAGATGGCAAAACCATAGCAAGTATTGACTCTAGTTCTCAAAAAGAAACCACTAAAGGCCCGTTCCACACTAGACGTGTAAGCGGAGTATATTTTTTTCGTCACCCAAGTTTCCAGTTTAGAGCATTCGCACATCAAAGTCAAAAGTCAAAGTCAGCTTTATTGTCAATTCCACCACATGTACAGCACATACATACAGAGAATTGAAATTGCGTAACTCTCAGACCCTTGGTGCATACAGTTAACACTAAACACTAACAGTAATGTAAAAATACAGATAATTACAGTTTAAATATATATAAATACAAACTATACAGATATGCAATAAGGACATTGTAAAAAAGAGATAGGTAAAGTGGCGTAAGGCACATGGCAGATAGTGCAACCATTAAATAAAACTGTGCAGATATAATGGGTGTAGTGCAAAAAAACTGTGCAGATGTAATGAGTGTAGTGCAAAAGAGCTTATCAGTGTTAAAGTGATGAAGAGCTAAAGAGCTCAGAGAACAGTCTTAATTAAACTGACATAGGAGGTAGTTTGCAGTCAATGCTGGATGGGGTAGTGATCAGTCCAATGCTGCACAAAGTGACTAGTGCGGGTCACAGTTTGTAAGTGGGAAAGGGAGGGGGGGTTGGAGGGTCAGAGTTCAGTGGTGCGTGGGGCAAAAGAGGGGAGGGGGGGCAAGGTCGGGAGGGAGTTCAGCTTCCTGACAGCCTGATGGATGAAGCTGTCCTTCAGTCTGCTGGTCCTGGCCTGGAGACTCCGCAGTCTCCTCCCTGATGGCAGCAGACTGAAGAAGCTGTGTGTCGGGTGGGTGGGATCACCTGCAATGCAGAGGGCTTTGCGGGTGAAACGGGTGTTGTAGATGTCCTGGAGGGAGGGGAGAGAGACACCAACGATCCTCTCAGCTGCTTTCACTATGCGTTGAAGTGACTTGTGGCAGGACGCGTTGCAAGCGCCATACCACACAGTGATGCAGCTAGTAAGGATGCTCTCGATGGTGCCTCTGTAGAAGGTGTACATGATGGGGGCCGGGGCTCTGGCTCTTCTCAGTTTGCGGAGGAAGTAGAGACGCTGTTGTGCTTTCTTGGCCAGTGCTACAGTGTTGTTGGTCCAGGAAAGGTCCTCTGTAATGTGCACACCTAGGAACTTGGTGCTGCTCACCCTCTCCACAGTCGCACCATTGATGGTCAGAGGAGCATGCTGAGTGTGCACTCTCCTGAAGTCAACAACAATCTCCTTCGTCTTCTCCACATTCAGAGAGAGATTGTTGTCACTGCACCACCCGGCCAGGCGGCTCACCTCGCTCCTGTAGTTTGTCTCATCTCTGTTGCTAATGAGACCCACCACAGTCGTGTCGTCCGCAAACTTAATGAAAAGGTTGGAGTTATGTGACGGTGTGCAGTCGTGGGTCAGCAGAGTGAAGAGGAGGGGGCTCAGCACACATCCTTGGGGGGCCCCTGTGTTCAGTGTGATGGTGCTGGATGTGTTACTGCCGACCCGTACTGCCTGAGGTCTCCCAGTCAGGAAGTCCAACAGCCAGTTGCACAGAGAGGTGTTGAGCCCCAGCTGGACCAGTTTGTGAATGAGCTATTGAGGGATGATTGTGTTGAATGCTGAACTGAAGTCTATGAACAGCATTCTGACATATGAGTCTTTTTTGTCCAGATGTGTGAGGGCTGGGTGGAGGGCAGTGGCGATGGCATCATCGGTCGAGCGGTTGGACCGATATGCAAACTGGAAGGGGTCCAGGGAGGGGGGGAGGGCAGACTTGATGTGGTGCATGACTAGTCGTTCAAAGCACTTCATGAGGATAGGAGTAAGTGCGACTGGACGGTAGTCATTGAAGCAGGATGGAGATGACTTCTTCGGGACTGGAATGATGGTGGTAGCCTTGAAGCATGTTGGGCCGTACGTGCAACATGCAGGCCGCACGTAGCAAGACCAGAGCAGAAGTGGCAATGCTGCATTATTTTTGCTACACTTCTCATGCTGACAGTGACAGTGCATTGTTCATGGTCAAAATGAATATGGAATAACTAGTGATGATACTGTGCATGTTGGTAATTTTTCAAGAGAATGAAAACCATGTTAATCAAGTAGGTTATTTTGTGGAACATCAGGAAATGTGATAATATAAAACACATTGGACATATGTTTATGTCTTATTATTGTACAAGGATGTGTTTGGCTCAGCTGAATTACGGTTTTTGAAACAACTGATGGAGCAAAAGAAACATTTTTAAAGTATTGCTCATTTTATTTATTTATTTTTTAAAGTTGAATCTGTGTGTCAAAGGACTTTGTGTGTTTAGCTGAGGATTCTGTTTGGTTATAGTCTAAACGGGTTTTTATGATCTCGGTCAGGGATGTTCAATCATAATAATTGAGACACTATAGGTTTAAGGGGAAACAGGATGATTTATGAAATATTTAATTAAAGTTAAAGATAACACATTTACAAATTGAGTTTGTAAAACAAACAATGCTCCCTTTTGAATCACTCTCGTGGTTCTCGAATCTCGATCTCATTCCTGAGTCAAGAATTGAGTTGCAATGGTTTTCGGATCACCAGTACACTGAACCGAGAACCGTTTCTTTCGGACACATCCGATTTGAGAACTGATGAGCTGATGATACTGTGCATGAGTGATTCAGTGTGAAGAACAGTACATGACTGCCTACTCTGACGGACAGTGACCAAAGACTATAGATCAGGGTTCCTCAAATTTTGCCCTGGAGGGCCAATGCGCTACAGAGTTTAACTCCAACCCTGATCAAACTCAGCTATCTGTAATTTTCTAATGATCCTAAAGACATTGATTATTGTTTGATTAGGGTTAGAGCTAAACTCTGCAGGAAAGATTGAGGATCCCTGCTATAGAGCCAGTCGCTGATTGGTAAAGTCACTGCATCACTGCAGCTGCCGTTAGAAGCTCCGGTTCCCACACTGTAAAAAGTGATAAGTTGACTTAACTTAAAAAAATTGAGGAAACCCGTTGCCTTAAAATTTTTAAGTAAATGATAATTTAAAAAAATAAGTTAATTGAATTGTCAAGTTCACTTAACTTTTTTTTTTTAATTATTATGTACTTAATAATTTTAAGGCAACGGGTTTCCTCAATTTTTTTAAGTTAAGTCAAGTTTCACTTTTTACAGTGCATAGAAACCTGATACTCGTGCATATGACTGCACATGCACAGTGGCTGGTCTGGCCCTAAAAATACACTTTTTTTAATGCTATTTGATCGCAAGGAACAACATTTATAGGGCAGTTCATTTCAGATTTTGTTGCTGAGTTGAAACGTAATTAAATTGTGGGTTCAGCAAGCAGTTTTTCTGGGTTCAGATTTTAGGATTCCCCCTTCATTTAAGATGGGTTTGAGAGGGTTGGGATAAGCTTTTGACCATGGTACAGGAAAATTTACATCCGTTTCAGTTTGTCTACAGGCTCGGTAGGGGTGTTGATGATGCAGTAAATACTCTATTAAACATGATTTTAGCACATCTTGAGGGTGCAAAGACTTTTGTGCAATTAGTTTTCATTGATTTTTCATCTGCATTTAACTGTATCCAGCCTCATATCTTAGCAGAAAGGTTAAATAGGGTTTATAATATTGATTCTGGGCTGATAGGTTGGTTGATGGATTTTTTAACTGATAGGTCTCAACGTGTGAAAATAAACAGTTTTATCTGATGTACTTTTTTCTTCGACTGGGTCACTGCAAGGATGCACTGTAAAAAGCGATCAGTTGACTTTACTTAAAAAAATAGAGGAAACCCGTTGCCTTAAAATTAAGTAAAGGAAATTCATGCAAAATTAAAAGAAAAAACTTAAGTAAACTTGAGAATTCTGAGTTACATTAACAAATAAACAAAAGAAAATGTGTTGTGGTCACTTTTTATTTTAAATTGGACTAACTTAAATTCATTAAATTGCGATTACTTAAAAGTGTGAATCTACTTAACTGAAAACTAACAAGTTAATCTGAGTTCTGTCTGCTTAATTAAATTGAGGAAACCCGTTGCCTTGAGAAATTGTATTTGTGTAATTACAATTCACTCGAGACTGATTTGATGTAATCTTATTTTACTGATTTCTTTTACATTGAAGGCTACTAATACAATTCTCAAAAATACTAAATTGTTCAAAACAGATAGCACACTAACATTTCTATAAAGAATTGTCAAAAGCAAGTCAACTCACTCTTATTTATATATAGCACTTCATACAATACAGATTGTGTCAAAGCAGCTTTACATTGTTAAACAGGAAAATAGTGTCAATAATCCAAACAAAATTCAGTTATGCATTAAAGCAGTTCTAAAAAGAGGACGAAAGTAAACAGTCAATATTTCAGTTAAAGTCAGTTCATCGTTGATTCAGTGATGTCATCATCATCCAGCTCAGTTCAGTTCCCTTCAAAAAGTGTCTCTGCAATCAAGTCGTTAATATTCCCAAAAATTAAGTGTCCCAAATAAGCAAGCCAAAGATGACAGAAATGGAGAAAAAACCTTGGTAGAAAGCAGGCTCAGTCGGGGGGCCAGTTCTCCTCTGGCCAGACGAACCAACGTGGTGTTTGTCATCGTGGTCTTTGCTGAGGTTTTGTGCCGAGGAGTGGTATAGGTGATGAGGCCTTCACTGGGGATCTGTCTTTGGGGCTCATCTAGTTGACATGGTCTCTGGTGACATTCAGGGCTGTAGAGTTGTCTCCAGCATCTGGACTGGATCCGGACTGGGTCCGGGTGACTGCAGTGACCATCTAATCTGGATACAGACTAGATCCGGATGGCTACGGTGACCTCGGAATAAGAATGAAACAGACTAATATTATCAGAATCAGAATCAGAATCAGAATGAGCTTTATTGACAAGTATGCTTGTGCATACAAGGAATTTGTTTTTGTGTCATAAACTTCCAGTACACAGAGACAACAACAGCACACAGACAATAAAAATATAATGAGAATAAAAAATTACACATGTAAATATAAATAAAAATTTGAAAAAATAAATTGAGAGATAAATAAGTGGTATGTACAGTTGTGCTATAGATGATAAAATGGAATAGAATAGAATGAAAAGCAGGGATGTGGTAAGATGGAGGTGGTAACAGGTATTTTAGGTTATTGCACATTGTTATTGCATAATGGGGGGAACATTTAACTGTTCATTAAATAGATTGCCTGGGGGAAGAAACTGTTCTTGTGCCTGGCTGTCCTAGTATTCGGTGCTCTGTAGTGCCGACCAGATGGCAAGAGTTCAAAGAGGGGATGGCTTGGATGTGTGGGATCCAGAGTGATTTTCTGAGCTCTTTTCCTCACTCTGGATGTATACAGTTCTTGAAGGGTGGGCAGGGGAGCACCAATAATCCTTTCGGCAGTCCGAATCGTTCTCTGTAATCTTCTGGTGTCTGATTTTGTAGCTGAGCCAAACCAGACAGTTATTGATGTGCACAGAACAGACTCGATGACGGCTGAGTAGAACCGTTTCAGCAGCTCCTGTGGCAGGTTAAACTTCCTCAGTTGGCGAAGGAAGTACAACCTTTGTTGGGCCTTTTTTACAATGGAGTCAATGTGAGTGTCCCACTTCAGGTCCTGGGAGATGATGGACCCTAGGAACTTGAATGTCTCCACTGCTGCCACAGTGCTGTTCATGATGGTGAGTGGGGAGAGAGCAGGGGGGTTCCTCCTGAAGTCCACTATCATCTCTAGTTTTGAGCGTGTTGAGCTCCAGGTTGTTTAGACTGCACCAGACAGCCAGCTGCTCAACCTCCTGTCTGTAAGCAGACTCATCACCATCCTGGATGAGGCCGATGAGTGTGGTGTCATCTGCAAACTTCAGGAGCTTGACAGAGGGGTCTCTAGAGGTGCAGTCGTTGGTGTAGAGGGAGAAGAGCAGTGGGGAGAGAACACATCCCTGAGGGGCGCCAGTGCTGATGATGCGGCTGTTTGACATGAATTTCCCCATTCTCACTAGCTGTTGCCTATCTGTCAGAAAGCTGGTGATCCATTGACAGATAGAGCTAGGAACAGAGAGCTGGGTTAGTTTGGTCTGGAGGAGTGTTGGAATGATGGTGTTGAAGGCCGAGCTGAAGTCCACAAACAGGATCCTCACATAAGTCCCTGATTTGTCCAGGTGTTGCAGGAGGTAATGCAGTCCCATGTTGACTGCATCATCCACGGACCTGTTTGCTCGGTAAGCAAACTGCAGGGGGTCCAGTAGGGGTCCTGTGATGTCCTTCAGATAAGCCAGAACCAGTTTTTCAAACGACTTCATGACGACCGACGTTAGTGCCACAGGTCTGTAGTCGTTAAGTCCTGTTATCTTGTGGCTCTTTGGGACGGGGATGATGGTGGAGCGTTTGAAGCAGACAGGGACTTCACACAACTCCAGAGACCTATTAACACAGATGCCATACTTCTTACGATGTAACAAGTACATTAGGTGTTATTGACATTGTTATTGTTAGCAAACACCTTCAGAATGAGACATGGCCTTTTTGGGACTAATTTAACAGACACTTAAAACATTACAATTACACTACCTTTTCATGCATAAATGTAAATGTAATAAAAAACATATACTAACACTTTTCTAACTGGCATGCATCTCGCGGTGATCACCGGGTGATCGGTTCTGCGCAAGACCAAACTCAGATCTTACTGATGATGCAAACAGATGAGGATATGAACGCAAGTTACGGAACATTTCCCATAAAGAAAACACTTAACGTGGTTTGTTGCCTCAGTGATAATAAATTATTAAATTCAGCATCTAATTAATAAAATATATTACTGTATATTATGTACATTTAAGCAGATGAGCCCAGAATATGAGCCCACAACCAACAAGTTTCACCAAACCATTTTTTTTTCTCCCATAGAAAACCAAGCGCGATAGTTTTAGGTTTGATATTCGCTGCATATTCGCCTAGGCTGCTTTAGGGACTGTCTGTAAATTTACCTCACAGTCCAAAACGAAGTAACAATTTATTAAATTATTTAAATTTAATTATTTAATTCCAATAATTTATTCAAATTAATTTTTACAGTAAGTGAATAATTTACTCAAACTGACTAAATATATATTGCCAATAACTTGCCTTAGACAATAATTTCCTTACACTACACAAATATTTTTAAGAAAAAAATTACAGTAATTCACGAAAATAGGATTTTTCATGTTCCAAATGTTGTTACTAGTGACCAGACTTACTGCAGTTGAAATTTTGCCAACATCTTCCTCACTGTATATACAGTATATAATTGTTCTTAAGAAATTACTGTAATTCACAAAGTTTTTTTTTTTTATTTTTTTTTTATATGCTCCAAAGGTTGTAGTACATTCCTAGTGACTAGACTGACTAACTATAGGTGAAATTTTGCTAATACCTCCCTTAATGTACATAAAGTACATCAATATTTTATATTACAACCTTTGGAACACGAACAATTCCTTTTGGGTTCTTACAGATTTTTTTTAATTTTTTTATTTATTTATTTTTTAAATAATTGTGAATTTCACATACAGTAAGGGAGATATTGGCATTTTCACAACATACTACAACCTGTGGAACATGAAAAAACCCTTTTGGTGAATTACTGTAGTTTTTAAAAAGATATTTGTGTACTGTATGTACTGTAAGGGAGATATTGGCAAAATCTAACCTGTAGTAGGTCAGTTTTGTATCTAGCAACGTACTACAACATTGGATTTGGATTTGGAACATGAAAAAAAACCTTTCCAGGGATCTTTTATATGTAAATGATTGTGTACTGTACATATATATAAAGGGAGGTATTGTCAAAATCTCATCTGTAGTAAATCACAATGAGCAATACAAGCTTTACAATTTGACAATGTGTTATTTTAATACTCTGGACGTTTTAACCTAGTCGGTGGAATTGTCAGACGGCCCCTTGGGTGCGATAACGCTTTCTCCAGTTTACATTTGCAGCATACACCTAGGCGGTTTTGAACTCCTTTTTTATGTTGATATAAAGTGGTTGCTTACTGTTAAAACTAATCGCGGTATTGATGTCTTTGTAGGACTGTCGACTCTATAGATCAGTGGTAAGGGAAAGCAACGAAAATGCAGCGCGTTGTGTTCTTCTGACCTCATTTGCTTGCCTGTATATAGTTCGCATAATCATCCGTAAAGTGTATTGTGAGATCTGAGATCTTATATTACTGTATCAGTTCACTGAGGCACGTTACGCGTCGTTGGGTTATCCTGGAGTGTGAGGTATGAGGGGAACCCCAGTATTACAGCATCACACAAGCCATGATACAAAGTTACAGAAACTAAGCAACCGAAAGCAATATATGTCTTCCTCAGATGTAATGTTAGTTCTGTACTTCAGCGTTGGGTAAAAGAGCATTATAATCTCCTTGTGGTAGAGAAAGCTGCTTACATGTAGGCTACGGGAAACAGCGACGATGTTGAATTAAACACACACACAGTCAGCATTTCCACATTTATACTGGCACCGATAATCAAAATTTCTACTTAGCGTTTGCTCCATTTCTGCAAATCATTTTTTGTAAATGAATGACTTGATCCACATATGGCCTTCATGAACAGCCGCTTGCGCTACCTGCTGTTGAGCGGCTGACATCAACTGGAGATCATGCATCATTGCTCTACTGCTATTCCTGCGGTTCCCGGATGTGCACCGCTGAATTTTCTGCCGAATTTTAACCACTGAATTTGTGGCAGCGAATTTGGAAAGTGAAATAAAATGACCGAAATCTGCCTGTCGAATATTATACATCGTATTTTTAAACAGATTGAATATTTTGGAAGTGAATTCTGGAAGGTGAATATGAATTATGGAATTTTTAATTATAAAAATGTGTGTGAAATATTTTGAATGGAAATATTCACAGCTTAAATAAACAACTGTGTTAAATTTCAGGACCTAAAAATGCAAGCCCTGGAAATACAAGGCATTAAAATGCAATCACTGTTAATTGCAATGCATCTTTTTTTCGATTTTTGGAATTCAGCATGCAAAAACTATTGTCATTATTCTGCTTCCATACGCAGTCTCCACCAACTACGGTCACCAGATCCCAATCCCCTGATTTCTGATCACTGCCACCTGTCAGCACTTATCAGCAGCACTATATCCTTGCACTCCTCCCGCACACTCACTGTCTGGTCTCAAACATTGCATGCTTGACTTACCTGACCTTTACCTGTGTTTACTTACCTACCAGTTATCTAGACGATCTGTTCCTCGTTCTCCTCCACTCTTGGACTCTACTCTTCACTCGCTCCATCGCTCCCTTGGACTCCCTGGAAAGGAAACGGACATTAACCCTCAGATAAGACCAACAGAGACTTTCCCATTCCCTGCCTGCTTACCTGGATTCCCTGCTCCACTTATCCTCCTGTCTTATTTCAATAAACCTGCTGTTTGTATTTCACTTACCTCAGTGTCCCGTGTATATCTGCTGACAGAAGACCAGACCTGGACCGAAGACCGGAGATAAAGTTCCCGAGCCCCGCAGCTGCGGACCCCTTCGAGGAGCTGGTCAGTGCTCTTCGAGCAGCTCTCTCTCTGGTCACACACCCTCAGTCTGCCTCTGCCAGTCCCATGGCCATCCCTGCCAACTATTCGGGTGAGGCGGTTGAATGTTGCAGTTTTTTTGCTTCAAGTTTCTCTCTATACTGAGATGCAATCCCAAAAGTTTTCCAGTGAACGTGCTAAAGTAGCCTTCCTGATCTCCCTGCTAACCAGATGGGCGTTGCTCTAGGCGCGAGCCATCTGGAACTCGCAGACCACGATAATTAACTCTTTTGTTGCTTTCTCTTCCCATTTCAAGGAGGTCTTTGGCCTATCCACCGGCTCGCTCTCCATCGCCGACCAACTCATCCGCCTCCGACAGGAAGGTTCTTTGGTCAGTGATTATACTCTGCAGTTCCGTACTCTAGCGGCCTCTTGTAGATGGAACGAGACGGCGCTACTCACTGCTTACAGACAAGGTTTGGAACCTCAGATCAGAGCACAGAACATCCTCCAGTACCAGAGCCCATGCAAGTGGATACCAATCGCCTCTCATGCACCGAGTGTGCCCGACATCTCGCCTCGGGTCTGTGCCTCTACTGTGGAGTCCTGGGGCACTTCATTAAGATGCCCATGGCATTAAGTGTGCCCATCTCGTCCCCCACGCCCAGCAGTGAGTACTCTCCAATTGGAGCCTGCCGTCTCTACCCTGCCACTGTTAACTGTACAACTACTCGCCTCACGTCATTTCGTTTCAGTGTCAGCCCTCGTGGACTCGGGATCCTCAGGCAATTTCATTTCACAAGCCCTCCTAAGACCGCTTGATTTACCCCATCAGAGACAGGCTCAAGAGCTAAAGATCGAGACCATACAAGGAAAGCCGCTTGGGCGTGGGCACATCAAGTTTCGATCTCCACTGATCACTCTGCAAGTAGGCTACATCAGGAGAGGATTTCCTTTCTGGTACTAGAGGGACCCACCGTGGATGTCATCCTGGGATGCCCCTGGTTATCACAACATTCCCCCGAAGTCAGATGGGATACCAGCGAGATCCTCTGATGGAGTGAAACCTGTATCCAAAACTGTCTCTCCAACGTCCCAGTGCCTCAAGTCAAGAACCCTAGTCTCCAAGTTAACTCCACTCTAGTGGAGAGCCCTGAACCTCTCGAGGTTCTGATGATCCCATCTGATTACATGGCGTTCCAGGATGTTTTCAGCAAACAGGCAGCCATGAAGTTACCACCGCACCGGCCATTGGATTGTGCCATTGACCTGCTGCCTGGAGCTATACTCCCCAAGGGTCGAGTATAGCCCCTGTCCATCCCGGCGCGCAAGGCAATGGAGGATTACATCAAAGAGGCTCTCCAGCAACAGTTCATTCGCCCTTCCACCTCCCCGGTGGCCTTGAGCTTCTTCGTGGGCAAGAAGGACGGAGGCTTGCGGCCATGCATTGACTATCGGACCCTCAATGAACACACCGTTAAGCTCCCATATCCACTTCCCCTGGTCCCTGCAGCCCTCGAGGAACTCCATGGGGCCCGCATCTTCTCAAAGCTGGACCTGCGTAGCACCTACAACCTCGTTTGTATCCGGGAGGGCGACGAGTGGAAGACAGTATTCATCACCCCCTCAGGCCACTATGAATATCGGGTTATGCCGTATGGCCTTTCCAACTCCCCGTCTGTCTTCCAGGGGTTTATGAACGAGGTGTTCCTCCACCGATTTGTCATCGTGTACATCAACAAAATCCTGATCTACTCCCGGAACCTGGCCGAACATCGCCACCATATTACACAGGTCCTACACCAACTCAGGAAGCACCATCTATACCTGAAGCTCGAGATGAGTTCCACCGCCCCACGGTTCAATTCCTCGGCTACATACTCAGAGCAGATGGTATTCACATGGACCAGGGGAAGGTCCGGTCAATCTGTGACTGGCCTCAGCCACAGTAGATCAAAGAACTCCAACTATTCCTCGGCTTTGCCAATTTCTACCGTAGATTCAATCAGAACTTCAGTATCCTCTCAGCACCCCTCACTACCATGCTCCGTCAGAAACCCAAGTCTCTGTCCTGGAACCCCGAAGATCAAGCCGCCTTCAAGAAGCTACAGGAGGCCTTCTGTACTGCTCCCATCCTCACACATCTGGAACCCCAACTCCCATTCATCGTGGAAGTGGATGCCTCCACCACTGGCGTGGGAGCAGTGCTGTCTCCGTACCACGGAGAGCCTCCCCGACTCCATCCATGCGCTTATTACTCCAGGAAGCTTTCCCCAGCGGAGTGGAACTATGATATCGGTAATCGGGAGCTGCTCGCCATCAAGCTGGCGCTAGAGCATTGGAGACACTGGCTGGAGGGAGCACAACTCCCCTTTAAGGTCATCACAGATCACAAGAACCTTGAATATCTCCGAAGTGCCAAGAGACTGAATCCCAGACAGGCCCACTGGGCCCTCTTCTTCACCCGGTTCCAGTTTACCATCACTTACCGATGGCAGATTCTCTCTCTCGCATTCACGCCCCCGACGAACCCTCCGCACCTGAACCCGTACTCCCTCCAGCCATCCTCATGAGCCCCTTCCGGTGGGCCCTGGATGAACCGATCCGCATCGCCACCCTTACCGAACCCGCTCCGCTGGGAGGCCCAGAAGGTAAAACCTACATAGCTACCACCTTGAGATCTACCCTTCTGGGCTCCCTTCATGCTTCCCTGGGCTCTGGACACCCAGGCAGCCAGCGTACTCTCTCGCTCCTCCAAGCTCGGTACTGGTTGCTCCAGTATGGCCCAGGATGTCTCCCAGTATGTTCGTGGATGCTCAGTCTGTGCCATCTCTAAAATTTCACATCACTTACCCGCCGGAAAATTGGTCCATTACCAATTCCACGTCGTCCATGGTTCCACGTCGGAGTCGACTTCGTTGCTGATCTCCCCAACTCTGAGGGGTTTACCTGCATTCTCGTTGGAGTGGACAGATTTTCTAAAGCCTGCAAGTTAATTCCCCTCCGGGGTTTACCCACAGCCCTAGAAACAGCAGAGGCCCTCTTTCATCTCTTCCGTACCTTCAGAAGTCAACTTCCTGTCTGACTCTTCAGAAGTCAACTTCCTGAAAACTTCTGCTGTGGCAGAAGGAAAAGGAGTAATTCAGGTGAGCCCTGAAACAGCACATGGAGTGACACTCAAAGACCTCAACAACTGGCAGAAATCATGGAAAAGGCCATCCTCATCCTGCGAACACCACGGCATGTCCAACGACAGTCCCCCACAACATCCTCCTTCACACCCGACCAAGGCAATGCAAGTATCGTACATTTAACTAAACGAAACAGAGGTTTAGTATAAGCTACAGACCCCATTATAAACGGCACTGAAGATGGCAAAAGTTAGTTATACCCAATATTAAAAATGGCGTTAAGATATCTTTAATACTTTTTGAGTTACAGGCCTGCAAACTTTGGACACAACTTGAAAAGTACTCTTTCCTCAATTTTGAATGGTCACTATTGGCACATAATGCAACAAAGATTGCTAAAGTCAACAGATTTTACCAACAGACCTACCAATCTCTGTGTAAAAATAATATCACGATGCTGCCATCTTTCTGAAGTCATTTTTACCCCCCTGTAACATTTAATATTTTGAATTTCACCACTATACGTTTATCTTTCTTCAAAAAAAAAAAAAAAAAAATTAACAAAATCAAAAAATTGAGGCGGGGAAGTTTCTGTAATTGGTTGATTTGACACGGAATGACCCTATAGAACACAATAGTAACTGCAGAGCGTTAGCACATCTTGCCCTCGTACATGCTCGTATTAGTAATCCTGCTCAGTTTTTCATTATTATGCTGGTGTGTTTTACTCAATCTTCCCATCTTTCAATTAAACCACACCATATTGGTCCATCTGGTTTCTGGCAAGGTTTTTTTTTTTTTTTTCCATTTCTGTCACCATGGAGTCGGGTTCCTTGCCACTATCACAGCTTTGCTTGCTTAGTTGGGGACACTTAATATTTGACAATATTATTGCTTTGCAGAAGAATTGAATTCTGTTTGCATCATTGAATCATCATTTTTTGTTTCCACTATAAACAACTTTCAATTTCTTGTAAAGCACTGTGTTTTAAATTGATGCTGAAGATGCATCTCTACTCTGTTGCATATAATTGTCCTTAGATGCATTGATAGTTATGAGTATTGTGCTTTATTGTATATGTGTGTAGGTGTTTTGTAATTTTGGGAGTGTAAAGCACTTTGGTCAACTAATTTTATTTTTAAATTTACTATAGAAATAAATATTTATTGATTGATAAAGGTGTCACATAGCATCATACCAGTAATTCACTGGTGTGTTACAAAGGTAACGCCTTATTTTAAGGATCAGTTCTCACTGATAACTAGTTGCTTATTAGGATGCATATTACTAGCAAATTGGCTGTTTATCAGTACTTATAAAGCACATATTAAAGCCTTATTCTGCATGATCATATTTTAAATCCCTTAAACCTTCCTCAAACCTAAACTTAACAACTACCTTACTAACTAGTAATAAACAGCAAATTAAGAGTTTACTGTGGTAAAATTCATAGTTAGGCCTAATAGTTAATAGTGAGAATTGGAAACCAAACTAAAGTGTGACCGTTACAGCTTCTCATACCAGAAAAATCCAGGACTAATTTAGCGGTATTTTTGGAACAGTCCTGTTCACACATCATCCCTTAATGCTAATTTACCAGTAAAGACTGTATGTGTGTAAGGGGCTAATGTCTTCAGAGCATTTCTAAGCAAGTTGAACATTTCTCAACTTTTCAGTGCTCTCTGACACTCTCAATGCTTTCTCCAGTCCTCTGCTAATTCCATAATCCACCAGAGCATGTTATTTAGCTTTCTTTGGAATTAACTGAAAATGCATTAGGGACTTTAGGATATCTATTGAATGTTGTTTCTCAGTTTTCATAATTGCAGTAAATTAGTGCTACAGTACATTGCAACTACGTTACTGCTGAAAATAGGTCTTCACTAGCTGTGTTTCCATTACCCTTTAAATTGCACAAATTGAAATTGTGAATAGAAAATATGGCTAATGGAAACATATCAATTTCACAAAAACTCCCATATATCGCAAAAAAAAGTTTTTACGCTCGCACGAGGTGTTTTTTCAGGCAGTTCGAAAGTAGTAGTTCGAATTTCAACAAAACTACAATGGAAACAATTTTTCGCATTTATAGGTCACCTAGCATATGTGAAAGTCACATTATCTTTCTTTAATGTATTGTAACCTCCAAAAACTTCTCATACGTGGCTGTCCTCAAGTAAAATTTATGCCTGGATATCCCTTATGCCTGGATATCCCTATTTACACTGCACATATCTGTGGCTCATTTCGGCTCTGACGCGGCCACTCTAGGCAATGCTTGTGTTTATACCAGTCGTGCTGCGGCATGTTTCAGAAGTAGTCTCTCCGCGTTGTTTCGCTAAAGATACAAACTTACGTCTCCTTTGATTAAAAATAATGGCTAGTGCATTGGCTGTGATATAAGTAAACCTACCAACATTCTTCGCCATGACTTACTGTGAGAGAAAAAAATAATAATGTTTTAGTCACATAATATCAGTTAATGGCAAAGGCATCATTTTGCAATAGTTTTTTTTTTAACATTTATAAAAATTCGCAAAAGTTTTGCACAAATTTGTAATCGAAACACAGCTATTGTCTAGTGTATTTAGCTACTGTATTAAAAAAATAAAACAACAAACTACCATGCACATTCTTTATTATGAGAGACATACACATAACAACTATACTGAACAAATCAAATAAGTTTTCTGAAATCAGCACGGTCTTCTGTTTTGAATAATCCATCATGTCATTGAGTTCATGATTGACTGCATCAGTGGCACAGAAGATGGTATAGAAGATGCTCGCTCCGATCAGGATTTGGACAATGATTTGCTTTGTGGGTGACTTACTGTGCTTTTCCCTACAGAAATTGCTCTCATGTATTTTTAAAATTTTTCACTGTTCTGTGCTCTCATGTATCAGGATGTGCAGCGATTGGATAAAAAGGATTTGGAAGCCAATCTTGTCTTGATTAATACAGAGAATCTAAAACATGATACTTTTTCATCATGGCTTCTTGGTACAATTACAATTCAGATTTTACACTAAAAGATGACATTCTTTAACATTTATTAAATTTTAGTTTGCTTTAACATAAAAATTACTAAAAAAATTAACCACTTTCCTCTATTGTTATAAATCAGACCAGACAATGCAATGAAACAGAGTAAGGGTTTATATGAGTGTACTTTATGAGGTGAGCAGGTGGAATAGATCAGAACTGGAGCTGGAATGAATAGGTGGAGCAGAGGGATCTGGTGCAGAGGGTGTTGTGGAATCAGTGACAGTGCTGACACAGCTATCGATGCCCAAGTGTTTTGACAGCAGGGATGACCTCTTCCTCTAGGAGCTGGATGGGTTGGATGATTAGCATGGAATTCCTCCAGTAAAGCAGGATCATGAATGTCATCTCTTGCAACCCAGGATCTCTCCTCAGGGCCATATCCTTCCCAGTCCACAAGGTATTCTAATCAATTGCTCACTGTTGGGAGTCTAACCACCGTAGGATTTAATTGGGAGGAGGAGGCATGTCATCCGCACCAGTCTCTGTGGGAAAGGAGGAGACAGGAGGATAATTGTAAAGCTTGAGTAAAATGTAGGAGATGTACTATATTGCAGGGGTGGCGAACTCCATTCCTGGAGAGCCGCAGCCCTGCAGAATTCAGCTCCAACCCTAATTAAAACTCACCTGCCTATAGCTTTCTAGTAGCCCTTCAGACCTTGATTAGCTTGTTCAGGTGTATTTGATTAGGGTTGAAGCAAAACTCTGTAGGGCTGCGGCTCTCCAGGAACGATGTTTGCCACCCCTGCTATTTTGTGATGGAAGGTTCAGATGGTAAGCAGTGTTGGGCAAGTTACTCTGAAAATGTAATTAAATTACTGATTACTCCTTTTAAAAGCAATCACGTTACTGTTCTGATTACTTTATTTCAAAAGTAATTAGTTACATTACTAGTTACGTTACTTTTTTCTGTGGCTACATCCATGAAATTTACATGAAATCAAAGCATAAACGCTCCCGATAAATATTTGTTATTAAAACATCAACATTCACAGAATACTGTTATTTTTAACTAAAGCAAGCAAAAGCTGCTGTGTACATGGTTTGGCATGGCAGAATGCCAGCAAATAGCGCTGCTTTTATAATCTCTAAAAAAATGACATCTCAGTTCATCGCAATCTCACAAAGCTCTTTTATAACACAATGAATGTATGCAAAATGAATCTTTCATAATGTCTACAATTCGTATGTTATAATGAGAGGATTCGTGAGCACACAAATTTCAGCACTGCACTCCTGACTGACAGCAATTCTCCCAGGATTGAGTGGAGTGTTAGGATCTGTAGGCATTGCTTCCACCTGAGTTAGAGCTGGAAGAGGAGGTCTCTAGAGATGAAGCTTCCCGCGGAACCAGGGTCAAAGAGTGCCGTAGCTGAAACAGGTAGACAAATAGTAGATACCATTACAGGGGTATGGTTCAAATTGGTTATTTCAGGTGGAATATGAATAGCACTCACCTCTGGGCGAGGTGATCATATGGGACAGGCAGGCAGAAGATTACCCTCTCCACCAGAGTAAAATTCAAGTGACACAGGCGATTCCGTTGGAAAATGGAAGCTATATTGGTTCTGGAGGTTCAGCTGGCAATGAGACAGGGGGGAGGGGAATGCAGTGTTTAGGATGTTAGTTGGCAGGCGTTGTGCAACCTGGATTGAGTGCTGAATGGTATTCTCTAGGCCCATTGAATCATCATAAATAGCTATTTATAGACATAATTCTGGAGCTTGTCCCTGTCGGTAAGAAGTGATTAAAGTGGCATCATTCCAAACGCTGGCAGCAGCCAAGGTTCTAAATTGCAGAGCATAGTCTGTTACAGTAGAGCCTCTTTGGTGTAAGTGGTAGAGCTGATCATGTACTGATAGAGAAGTAGCAGTTTGACTGAATACCTCTGAGAAGTGGTTGGTAAAAGCATCTAGAGAGCAGGTGAGTGGGCCATTAGCCTCCCAGATGGTTTTGGCCCTCTGTAGTGCTCAACTAGTGAGTAGAGAAATAATGTAGGCGATCTTGGCTCTATCTGAAGGAAAGTGTTGAGGCTGCATCTCAAAGTAGAGCATACATTTTAATAGGAAACAATTGCAATCCTCTGCCGTACCACTATTGGTCGCTGGTTGGGCCATGGGACTGGCAGAGACTTCAGAAGTAAAAGTAATGGAGTGGCTTGACGGATAGATTAGAATAATTCAGCAAACGGATCTGATGATGGTTTGAAAAAAGCTCTAGTATCCATATTAGAACTTTGTCTTGGTCTGGTCTTTTGTCAGCAAACAGATGAAGAGACAAGGGAAGTAGAGGTAATGGTTGTAAGTGGTAACTGGACTCCTTACTTCATATCTGCCTGTTTCCAGTTTGATGCCTCAAGTCCTTACATCAGTCTGCTCCACTCTGGATCCGTCAACCACCTGCAAGATAAGAACTGTTATTTCTATGTATGAGATTTACTTCCTGGCTGTCTCTATTCTGCAAATGCAAGTTACTCACCTGTGCATCTTGACAACTGTTAATAAACTACCATTACCATCTACAGTGTTGTAGAGTTCAAAATTATACCTCATCAACAGCACCTGTGTCCTGTGGTGTTCCCCAAGTTTCCGTTTTGGCCCCATTGCTTTTTGCGTTGTATTTGCTGCCTCTGGGGCAACTGATAAGTAATTTTGAAGGCATTTGCTATCATTGCTATGTAGATTGATATTCAACTATATATTTCTTTTAAAAATAAGAAATAACAATAACAATTATCTCATGAAATAACAAAATTGTCTACTCTTTTAAATTGTATAAACTCTATTAAAGTCTGGATGGCAAATAATTACTTACAGTTAAATCCTGAAAAAAAAATCCTGTTGGTGTGCTCCCAAAGTGATGGAAAGTCTTGGTTCTTTGTCACATTCTGTTAAATCTACCCTTCGTAATTTAGGTGTTTATATGGGACAAGCCTTCAGTCTTGATCAGCATGTGAATTATTTGGTTCGTAATTGTTTTTATCAGTTGAGAAACATCGCAAAATTGAGGCCAGTTGTGTCCACAGCAGAGATGGAAATGATTATACATGTGTTTATTTCCTCCCGCCTTGATTATTGCTACTCTATTTTTACCTGTTTTAGTAATTCATCCCTCAAGCATTCACGAGTGGTTCAAAATGCTGCTGCTAAGCTTTTAACCAAGTCATCAAAGAGATCTCATGTAGCCCCAATTTTAATTTCTTTACACTGGCTTCCTGTCAAATTTAGAATTCATTTTATAATTCTTGTGATGGTGTTTAGAGCATTGCATGGTCAAGCCCCTGTGTATATAAAAGAGATGTTGCAACCCTATAACTCTAGTAGGAATCTGAGATCCTCAAATTAGATCCTGCTAGTTGTTCCATGCTCTAGATTGAAGATAAAATGAGACTTTGAAATAGTTGCTCCCAAGTTGTGGAATGCTCTTCCTCTGAAACTGAGATCTGTGGACTCTGTGGACATTTTTAAAAAGCAGCTGAAAACTCACTTGTTCAAACTTGCTTTTGTCTAATTGTTTTTTTTTTAATTGTCATGTCTATTTTTATTCTTCATTTTACAATTTTGTTGTAAAGCACTTTGTGACACTTGCTCTTGAAAGGTGCTATAGAAATTAATATTACTTACCACTTCTTCCCTTGTCTCATCATCTGTTTTCTGACACCTGTATATTCAAAATAATGTGTGGTATCATTGTTTTCTATCATATGTAAATACATATGTAATATACAGTATCTCAAATGATTTAGGGTTTCATGACCACTTAAAGGAATTTTTTCAGCAGGACCATGAACTGGAAATTGAGTGACTGTGGCTCACTGAGAGACATGATTGTATACATGCTTTTGATTTTTGAAAGATAGTTAGTTTAGTTCATCCACAAATTAAAATTCTGTCATTTAATCACCCTCATGTCATTCCAATCCTATGTTACTTTCATAATTTTACTTACATAATAGAGAGAGAGATATCTCTGTCACAGCTCTGCTTAAAGGGATACTCCACCCCAAAATGAAAATTTTGTCATTAATCACTTACCCCATATCGTTCCAAACCCGTAAAAGCTTTGTTCGTCTTCAGAACACAATTTAAGATATTTTGGATGAAAACCGGGAGGCTTGTGACTGTCCCATTGACTGCCAAGTAAATAACACAGTCAAGGCCCAGAAAAGTATGAAAGACATCATTAGAATAGTCCATCTGCCATCAGTGGTTCAATTTGAATGTTATGAAGCGTCGAGAATACTTTTTGTACGCAAAAAAATAAAAATAAAAATAATGACTTTATTCAACAAATCGTCTCCTCCGCGTCTCCTTCGAGTTACCGTAGTGCCATTTTGGAGAATATCCACTGGACGCAAACTGCGTATGCTGTTCTGTGTCAGCTGCGCCACACGGATACATTTTCTATGTTTATGTACACTTTGATTTTAACGAAAACAGCGTATCCGTGTGGTGCAGCTGACACAGAACAGCGTACGCAGTTTGCAGATTGAACCACTGATGGCAGATGGACTATTCTGACGATGTCTTTCATACTTTTCTGGGCCATGACAGTGTTATTTACCTGGCAGTCAATTGGACAGTCACAAGCCTCCCGGTTTTCATCCAAAATATCTTAAATTGTTCCGAAGACGAACAAAGCTTTTACAGGTTTGGAACGACAAGGGGGTAAATGATTAATGATAAAATTTTCATTTTGGAGTGGAGTAACCCTTTAATGCTGCTTGTCCAACTATATATCTACATGTAAAATGTTTGTTAATTCTTGTATTGTGTGCATTTTTCTCTAAAGGTGTAAAAGTTATTGGTCATGATACAGCAGTCATATATGGAGAAAACGCCACATTGTTGTGTCAGCTGACTGAGACTGCTGCTAATGTAACTCGTATTACATGGAAGAAGAAGACACAAGAAACCCCTGAAGAGAAGACCTTCTTTTCCATTCGCAAAACTGAACACTCAAATGTATTGGGGGACAGAGTACAATTCATTGGGAACTTTGCAGAGAAAAATGGATCAATTCAGCTACTCAGAATGAGGCTTCTGGATGATGGGATCTATACATGCATCTTCAACTTATTTGGTGTTGGGACATTTGAGACTGACATCCGTGTCTCAGTTTTTGGTATGGTGGCTTGTACAATTTTTCAGTGATTTACAGCAATGACATAATGCCTAAATATATGCATATCTCTGTAATTTGATTCCTAACCAATTATTTAAAGGGGTCATATGATGCGTTTTCATGTTTTCCTTATTCTTCAGTGTTATGTAGCTGTTTGTGCATGTATAAGATCTGCAAAGTTACAAAGTTCACAGTCTCCCACAAAAGGAGACCTTGTTTTTTTCTGTTTTCTCTGTCTAAAAGAGAAGGCTGACCGGGACCTGTAAAAATGCCCTGATCGAATTTTTCCTCAAATATCTATGCGGAAATATTTGCATAATTCTGCCCAAATGTATATGCATAGAAAGAAAACATTTCAGGTATCACAGTAGTGTTATTGCTGCCATGTTGAGATGCTATGTGTTTCTATGCAAATTCAAATTTAGCTTTTTTCTGTTTTTATTCAATTTATGAAGGTGATGTAAACTCACTGACATGCCCCCAACTCGAAAATTTCGAGTTTCCCACTCATAATAACAAGTTTGTGGTGGCCTTCATTTACGTTTAACTCAAAAATACGATCTATCCATCATGACTTGAACACACCATTACAAGTATTGGACATAGAGGAGCTACAATAATGTACAGTATGTGAAAAATAATGTGTGTTTTGAAGATTACAGCATGCTTTAATTCTATTACACCCAATACACAAAATAATGATCTTTGAATATAGCATCATATGACCCCTTTAGAAATTGTGCATGTTTACATACTAAACTCAAAAAAGCTTTCATCCTATGAAAATTCTATGTGCTAGCAAAATTTGTAAAAGTAATGTTACATGCTCATAGTAGTTATTAGAAGACCGAGAGCTTTTAGTTTTCACAGTCCAAATTAAATGATTAGTTTTTTTTTCCATTTCAAATTTAGCTCGTCCTGCAATTAATGTAAGAGGAGAGGTGCCTGTTGCTGGTTTTACAGAGGCCACCTTGGCGTCATGCTTCGCCTCTAATGCATGGCCTGCAGCAGAAGTGATATGGAGATTAGGAGATCTAGAAAACTCTCTGACGACTGAAATCAACCATACAGTGAACTCAGATGGGACTGTTACTGTTGTGTCCTACCTGCTTGGTGTCCCATTCAAACATTTAAACAAGAAGAATGTCCAGTGTGTGGTGAAACACAACACCCTGAGAGATGAACTTGTGCTGAACTATGCAATAAATATCCACTGTGAGTACACATGCTCTTAACCAACAACTTGCATACAAATAATGATCATGTGCGTATACAGATAAAGAGAGACCGTATTTTTGCTAGAGAGTAGTTCAATAAGTCAGTCATATGGTAATTCAGTTGCCGCTCTGACAGATACTGTTTATTTAGAAAAGAATTCATCAGACTGATTCTGATAATGTGCAGTACTCACCTTTATGTGTAGTGACAAGTTTCTATAAATAATGTTTGTGAGGTTTTTTTTTTTCTTCTTCTTCTACTTAGATCCGCCAGAATCAGTTGTTATCATTCCTGACAGTCCAACAAACACAAAAGAATTCCAGTGTGAAGTGGATAGTAACCCAGAACCAACCAACTACAATTGGACTAGGTAATGGAAACATGATTTGTAAATGCTTCACAATTCTTTTTTGGGGCTTCATAACTGCTTGTGGCCAACAGAAATTACTGAATTTCATGCCCAACAGTTCTGTTAAAGGCAGATAAAAAACAATTTTTTTCAATCAAGAAGCCTTAATTATTTCAGGCAAAATTAGTGGTTGTTCAGTATTTTAGTTAAGATTTTTTGTTGTAGTGCACAATTTAGTGCAGTCTTTAAACTTTAATTCTCATTTTGTACTGTATTTCAGTGAGGACCAGGGGCGGTTCTAGACCCTTTTTAGGTTGGCTTCAGCCCCCCTAAAACTATAATCAGCTATCTGAATGATCTGACCAGTGCTGCTTCCTCAAGAAAGTTTATCATTCTCACTCATTTATCGATGTCAATGTGGTACTCACGCCATTGAAATGCACTTTCCTGAGATCGGGTCATTCACTTTCGCGTCTTCTCGAGCAAATAAGCAAATACACAAAATATTATGTCGCAATGGCTGTCTTGACGAGTATCCACGTAAACGCAGTCAGTTACATCTTAAATAAACATAAACAGTTTAGAAAATATTTGTGTCAGTATAATAGATCCATGCATGTCTTAAATTAGGCTAATAATCAAAAGAAAAACATGAGAATCATTCACTAACTAACTTCTGTAATTATAACAGGTAATTGTGTCTAATTACTTCATATAGTAATACAGTTTTCATAACCACAGTAAAATACTGTTTATTTAGGTAATTTGTATATTTGTTTCTTATGGTCTCTCTGAGGGCTAAGCCCCCCTAAAGATGAAATCCTAGAACCGCCCCTGGTGAGGACTCAGGCACAAAGATTCATGGGCTTTTGATTTAGTTAAAAAAAAAAAAAAAAAACTGCATAGAGGAAACCAGTCCAAAAGGCTGGGCAAGACTGGGAACAAAGGCACAATAGTTGAAAATCTGGCACAGGACAGCACACACAGGGAGAAAAAATAAGAAAGAAATGGGGAGGGTAACAAGGGAGGGCAGGTGGTGCAAATTAACAAATAATGGGAAAGTGGGGTCAAGGCATTACATAAGAGAGCACATGGGACATAGAAACAAACATAAAAGTAGCCATATGCTCACACCAAACATGCCAATACAAGAACATGACCAATTAAAGCAACCACAAGCTATGTGTTTAAAAAAAAACAAACAAAAAAAAAAACACATGAACATATGAAATGGAGACAAAGAACCCCTCATGTGCTTACAACAAAAATACAAACAGAGCATGATTTTCCAGATCCTGACACTGAACAAAAACCGAGCCAGACAGGAGTGTCAAGATCCAGACAAGATAAAACATACACTGAAATGCACTGATGAGAGAGTGCACAGCCCGAGGACCACTTGAGACTGCACACTTAAAATGTCAGAACCCTGACACCTGCATGTTTCCATCAGTGTGGTTTGAGGCATCCACATGCAAACGCAGTATCAGGTCACTGAAACTGAACCTTTTTGAAAACTCCTGCCAGAGTGAAGATTTTCAAAAACTCCAGTTGCAGTGTTGTCATGTAGCTGGTGAAACCGGAGATTTTGGCTTGTAACATTGGACTGCACGCTTTTTTTCAAGCTTCTGATTGGCCAGCATACCTTTACGGTTATATCGCCATTTGTTGGTTTGGCATGTTCTTGACAGTGCTTCAATAGCGTGTTTTTGCATTTTCATATGGGCAAGATTTTTATTTTTTTTTAAACAAAGGAGAGAAAAATCTGTTTATAAAAATACCCATGTACATGTGGACTAGGCCTGAATTTAAAGGTAAAATCAGATAGCCTAGATAATTAACAAGAAGGTAATACAGAATGTAATACCCCCCACCCCCATGCCAATGCCCCGCATAAACTATTCTCATCCTATACTAGGGATGGGTGGGTGGGGTTGGATGCTCTGGTTTTGGGCTATATTCCGAGCTCCGAGCCCTCCTTCAAGACAGCATGCCAAATATGCTTACTGTTTGCTAAATCCTATTATATGTAAGTGCGAACTTGTGAACTGACAAATGTATATAACTTAAAGTGAGCACGAAGTGGCAGTTTTAGTTGAATTTACTACTGGGTACTGGGTTGTATTTCAACATGGAACATTTAAAGGGGTTATCGGATGCCCATTTTCCACAAGTTCATATGATTATTTAGGGTCTTAATGAAAAGTTTATAACATACTTTGGTTAAAATTTCTCAATGGTAGTGTAAAAAACACCTTTTTTACACTGTCAAAATCAGCTCTGTTTTCAGCAAGCTGTTTTGTAGTCCATGTTGCTTTAAATGCTAATGAGCTCTGCTGACCCCGCCCCTCTCTTCCGTGGGGTGACGAGCAGACTGTAAACTTCAGCCGCGAAACTGGCTAGCTAGCACATTATTAGGGAAAGCGATTTGCAAAGATTCATTAAAAAAACCCTTATACTCACTTCTTCTGTAGATGAAGCTGGATCACGAATGATTTGTGTGAACATAGATGCATTTAGGCAGATCGGGATCGGCGCATTCCCTTAAAAACTAAAGTAACGTTAATCCTCTGCGTCTTCAGCAGCTCAGATGTCGGGAGTAAATGACGACTGCTATATTCATTATTACATCCAACAACAAAACACCTCAATCACTTAATCTGAGACAACTTGTCTTCCCCTGCACCGGAGTCGACACAATGGCGGTCGGACTGTTTACGGCTCACTCAGTTCACTCAGCTCATTTAGGGTGGGTCTAAGGTAGACGGCCTTGTCAATCAACTATTGTGGGAGGGGTCTGTGCAGAACTAAGTCATTCTGACAGGAATCTCAGAAGAGCCTGATTTGAGAGAGGGGATTTTTAAACTAGGGATTTAAAAAAAAAAAAAAAACACTGGGGGGGTTCATTTCATTATAGGATGGATTTATGTTCACACATTTACGTTCAAACAACTTGTAAAGTGAATTTTGCATCCGATGACCCCTTTAAAGTGGCCATTGCATTCCAGAATGGAGGCAGAACTGAATGTGATTGACTGCAGTATGGGTATGTTACAGATGTCAAGTAAATCATATCACTGGAAGAGCAAGTTATGACATTTTGATTAAAGATTACAAGGTTGCTAGGTTGTTCGTGGGAGGTTGCTAAAGGCTTTCTGTGCAGTTGCTAATTTTCCAGATTTTCCAGATGTCTTGTCCCTGTACATCCTGAGTACTGTCACATTCTACCAGCACTCACCAGATCCTGCTCATTAATCTTTCGTATCTCTGTTTTAACAGAGTGAATAAAAGTGATCCATATTATGAAGGTAAAAAGCTTCCTGTCCTAAATCTGACCCCTTACTTTAATGGCTTGTACATCTGTCGTGCTTCAAACCAGTATGGAAGTTCAGTAGGATCTCTCTATATAAATGTTCATACTGGTGAGTCTATATTTGCTTTTATAGTTTTTTTAAAATTATGTTTTATTTTTATTAATCTGTCCTGAAATGTTGAATTTTTCAATTGAGGTAGCAGACAGGACAGTTACATTTAAGCATTTAGCGGTAAAAATATAAGTATGCATGCAAACCTTTATCAAATAAAATTATTTGTTAAAAAAGACATCTATGTGGAGATTCAAAACTGTGATACTATGTGTCAATCCAGGAATAATCCAGGATAAATACTGTAAATCTGTAACAACCAGTGTCTCTATTAACAGTTCTTGTCAGCCATTTCAAATAACATTTTAGAAGCGTGAACTTGACAACTTTCCTTCTTTCCTAGAATCCAACGCCACCTGTTGGAGTCTGTTTGGTGTTTTCATCGGTGCTTTTCTTGTTGCTGTATTCATATTCATATGGAAACATAAACAGTGAGTTTGAACAGTTGATTCTTCACAGTGTGTTAGAGTTTTTTCACATTTTAATATTGCACCTCAAAGTTAAATAATGTGACAGTGAAAAGCAATATGTTTGAGAGTCACAGTCAATCAGAATATATTTGATGTTTAATGTGAGTTAAGAGGAGTGCTATTTTAGACCAATGAGTTTGGTCAGCACTCAGCACAGACTAACAAGCATTATGCCTGAAGTCAGTTCTACTTCTGCTGTTTCAAGTATTTATTTGCTCTGCTGTCTCAGTGTTTCATCAGTGCTAATCAATGCCTGCGATGTTGATGAAAGTAGTGTAATGTAATGATTTATTAAGAGCCATTATTGTTTATAAACCCTATATTATCAATGCCTTGGGTGTCCAAACATGTCCCTGGAGGGTCACTGTCCTGAAAAATTTAGCTCCAGCGTTGATTAAACACACATGAACTAAAGTAATCAAGAGCTGCATTCAAAATCACTCCCTATACCCTCATTCACTATTCCCTACATTAGTCCACTGATATAGTCCACTTAAAGGGTTAGTTCACCCAAAAATAAAAATTCTGTCATTTATTACTCACCCTGATGTCGTTCCAAACCCGTAAGACCTCCGTTCATCTTCGGAACACAAATTAAGACATTTTTGATGCATCCCGTGAGCTCTCTGACCCTCCCATAGACAGCAAGGGTCCTAACACGATCAAGGTCCAGAAACGTAGCAAGGACATCAGTAAAATAACCCATGTGACATCAGAGGTTCAACCGTAATTTTACGAAGCTACGAGAATACTTTTTGTGCACAAAAGAAAAATAAATATCGACTTTGTTCAACAATTCTTCTCCTCTGCGTCACCCTGTTGCCATTTTGGAGAGTATCCACTGAACGTAAACCCCATATGCTGTTATCCGCGTAGGCGCAGCTGACACAGAACAGCATACGCTGTTTACACTGTACTGTAATCGTTATTGTGGTGCATTATGGGATTGAATGAGTGCACTCAATAATGTCTACTATGGTTTTGGACACCACCACAAATGGCTGTTCCCTCAAATAGTGCCCTATTTAAGGATATAAGGAGCGATTTCAGACACAGCCAAGGTCTTCAGACTCACTAGAAACTTCTAGGCAAGTGTGTTGGAAGAAAATTCTGCAAAATGTTGTGCCCTCCAGGAATGGGATTGGACAACCTTGATCTATGGTAATGAGTCATACATTACAGCACTATACAGCAGACTTGGTGAATCTGTTGCCGCCTCTTTATCTTAATTTTAGGGAACGGATTCCAGTAGCACAGTGTTCCGATGATGGAGTACAGGTGTGTCTTGTTCTTGTTCTTATTTTACAATACTATGCTCAATTGTTTAAATTTTATTCATTATTCATTATCATACAGGCATAATTTTGCCTAAACTTTTCCTACAGGCTGATGAAGAACTCTAATCCAGATGATCAGATCAGTGATTAATTGTGATTTGTCATGACTGCTCACCAGTAAGGTAGAATGCTCCTCACCATCTCTGCCGATGACCAAACAAACCACCAGCTTATTGACACCATATGTTATTCAGTTGTGTACAATAAATAAATAAATAATAAAATGGGTAGGAAAGTACCTTAGTTTATAAAACTGAGGTCATATTACATATCAGGCCTGGAAAGTACCTACTAAAATCAATGTCTGGGGACTATTAAAGGAACTCTCTACTCAAAAACAAAAGTTTTCTCATCATTTACTCATACTCATGCTGTTCCAGCAAAAAAATATGACCTCCTTTCCTCTGTAGAACACAGACAGAGATTTTTAGAAATATAAGCCATCCCTGTGAGTCAAAACGATCACAGTAATGCATATGATTGCAGTTATGAATCAATGTCTTCTTGGGGGTAAGTTTTAAAATTACCATAATTGTATCTGTGTTGTTTTTATTGTCAAATAGCCTACTTAAATTTAATCAAATACTTAAACCAGTCAGAATACTTTAAACTGTTACCAATAACAACAAACAGTTTAAAATTGTATATAAATTACACATTTAAAAAAAAAGTATGGGGCTGCAATATTATGACAAAATCATTATTGTCGATTATTGCTCTTATATTAAACACACAGCCACAGCCATATCACCCTGCAATACACAATAAAGCGCTATATAAATGCATCATTCATTCATTCATTCATTATATTAATAATGGTTAATAGACTATATGTAAAGACATTTTTGTGTTTGGGGAAATGTCACGCCATATTCCTGCCACACTGACAAACGTGTCGGTCCATGACATTAATCTAATCTAGCGCAAGTTATATAAAATCTCCCGTTATAATTACTGAAGCTGCTAAATGAATGTATTAATTATCATTTCTGCACTTAATTGTTTATAATGGGAGTTTAACAAAACACCGGCGTTTTCAGCTAAATGCCTCTGATTGGCTATTGTGTTCATAAACTCAACAGATACGTGTATGATTGGTTATAATGCTGCAAAAAACAACGCATAAAAAGCCATCTGATTCAAAATGCACATATATAAATGTAATTATGCGAATCAACAGTTTCATTATTTTAAAATTTCATTTTAATCGCGACAGTCGTAGACCTAGTTTAATTGTGCAGAGACCATTTTGTTGACCCTTTATCGTAAATTTGTGGGGCTTTTTTGTTAATTTAGTTGGCATTTTTGCCACAAGCCCCCGTTAAATTCCCACCCTGATGGATTTGCAGATCTTAAAAATAAATAAAATAATATAAAATCTCAGTTTGTGTTCCACAGAAGCAGTGTTGCCAAGTTTCCCGCAAAATTCTGCAATTTTTTTGAACTAGTTTTGGCTGTGATTAGGCTAGATTTAAGCAGCAATTAGGCTGGTTTTGTTAAGAAGACCTGGAAACCCTGCACAGAAAAAAAATAAAGTCAAATACATATGGGATGGCATGAAGTTGAGTAAATGATAGAATTCGGTAATGGGATCTGGTTAAGAATGATACCAAGAATGATATTTTAACAAACACTGTCTGCATTGATCACCCAATTCACTAAATGAAACATCCAAATGTTTCATCCAAAAAATAATTTGTGCAAAAACACAATTTGCATGGCAATCTCCTCATCTAGCAGGCCTGAGTGCTTGGCTGTGGAGGATGCAGCAGCTATTTAAAATGCTGAAAGCACATGAAAAGATGCAGGTGCAAACAGTTCAGTGCAGTCACACCATTCCACACCACAGACAGTCTTGCATCAGCAGCACAAGCACCACAGCCGGATACACATATCCTTCTGTTTGACTAAGGAACGTTCACAGGAAGAGGAACTTAACTGTCTTAACTGTTTTAGGAACGGTTTAAGGAGCAGGTGGGGACAGAGTGGTGACACGCAAAGATTACCCAAAATAGGACAGTGTGTAGGCTACAGTAGTCATAACAATAACATGTTTTGTACAAAACAGCTTTAATGTGTAACAGATAAATGTGGGGTTTAACACTTCTCATCTAAGAGTGATGTGTTAGCTGCTGAAATTAGTGTTACTGAGATCAGTCTGCTAAGATAACTAGCCAGAATGTTTCACTATTCTGGCTGGTTATCTTGTAATCACTATTTCTTGTAGAAATATAACCTCAGCTTGAAAATGGTGCTACTGTATAAAAAAGGTTTTGTATTTACAGTGCTGTGAAAAGTACAAATTACCAGGACATACAGAGTGAACAGGTATTTTACCATTGTTAATAGATAAAACCAATATAATTTAACAAACAACATCTGGAATATGCATTTTATAATGGTCCTACATCCTAAACAAAAATGCCTCGTGTGAAAAAAAGTTCAACAAGTGCAAATTAGCAGAACATGGTTAAAGAGAAGTCCGCACTTTATAAACATCTGTAAACTGTTTACTCATAAGCATTCAAGTAAGTGATAACATCATGCCAAGATCAAAAGAGCTGCCCAAGGCCCACAGAAGATATGTTATTTTAAGGGGTCATATGACATTGCTAAAAAGAACATTATTTTGTGTATTTGGTGTAATGCAATGTGTTTATGCGGTTTAAGGTTCAAAAAACACATTATTTTCCACATACTGTACATTATTGTTGCTCCTCTATGCCCCGCCTTTCTGAAACGCGTCGATTTTTACAACGCTCATCATTCTGAGAAGTGAGGCGTGCTCTGATTGGCCAGCTATCCAGTACATTGTGATTGGCCGAATACCTCAAGCGTGATACGGAAATGTTACGCCCACTTACCATATTGTGATGCCGTGGCCCGGCACGACGACACAAAAACAATAAAAACCCATTACAAACAAGGCATTTGTTGCATCCAATGAGTACATAATTACTGATTATAGTGACTTATACTGTCTTTTTACAAGTCGCGTTGCATCACGCCGCGTAAACATTACCATGTCTGCATTTGTGATCGGAGAAACGACAAACAACAAGCACTACTCTACACTGCTCAAAACACGCGTTTGAATAGTCAGTAGCAGAAACGTACTTTCAGGCTGTGAGTCAGAAGCGCCAGACTGTCCTTGCAAAGTTGGAATTGCCCCACTTTATAGAAACAGCCTTTGTGCAAGCCAGCATTGTAGGCTACTCTTCCAGGTTCAGGAAATAGTCCTACGTAAAATGCAAAAAGCAAAGGGTAAGATGCTTCAGTCAGTGTAAATGTGGACTAGACAACCATTGGAATGGGATGGAAAAAGTCTGATCTACATAGAATAAGGCAGTACTGAAGTTTGACATTCTACAGATACACGAAGAACAGTTTGTCTGGCCACAGATCCAGACATGTTAGGAGCAAAGAAACTTACAGTACTGTGTATCATTGATGTGAATCATGATGATTGGAGTGTTGTGGTTTTGGAGTGTTTTGCTGGTTCAGAGCCCAACAAAACTTCCATCATGATGTCAACTACTCCAAATTTCACAGAAGAGTGCCTGAGGAGAACATGAGCCCAACTGTAAAACAGATGAGGCTGAACTGCAAATGTCCATAAAGGATTGGCTCAGAAGAAAGATAAGGAGTTTGGAACAATCAAGTCAAAGTTCAGATTTCAATGTAGTGAGGAACTTCAGTGGGGTCATACATGCAGGAAACCCATCTAATGTCACTCAGTTGAAGAAATTTTGCATGGAGGAATGGGCAAAATTTTGAAAGGAAGATAATATAGTTAAAATGGTGTATGATTTACTTTGAAGCAGTTTTTCCTTGAAATTGCTAGTAAATTTCACAAGTAATTACAAAAGACACGGAAAGTAATCCAATTTTGAAGTAGACAGCTTTAAATAGTATTTTCTTGTACAACATAGTCCAATAATCTTTTATTTACAACTTAATTTAAAGGTGCAGTGAGTAATATTTAAGAGGATCTATTGACAGAAATGTAATATAATATACACAACTATGTTTTCAGAGGTGTATAAAGACCTTACATAATAAACCGTTATGTTTTTATTACCACAGAATAATCAATTTCTATCTACATACACCACGAGTCCGCTTACATGGAAGTCGCTATTTTGTGCCGCAATTTCTATAGTAGCCCTAAACAAACTACTCTACAAAGCATGTTTCGTCACTATGTTGTTCTTGCGAATAAAACACTGACACAATGCAAGACAACTGAATTTCTATAACATTTTCAGTGTTATTTGTTGTATCATCTTCATCAATCAATACTGTTCAAATTATCAATGTCCATTTATGTCGACAAGGAACACATTTCATTATGGGGTGTACATACTTATTCACAGCACTGTAAGTCAAATTTCTGTGAGTTTGATCATTTTTGTTATATATATGCCCAGCAAAGGCATCTAACCACCAGCTTTAAATGCAGTCATATGTGCTTATTCACAAGGCAGGAAGCAGCTGCTTATCAACAGCCGTGTAAGATAATACAGAAGCAAAAGCAAAGAGAAACAGGATATGAAAGGATATGTCCTCACATCAGTGTCATATGGCTGCAACTATATAGCAATAAAAAAGACTAAAAAATACTCTTTTTTATAAACTGGTGCATTGTTGTTGTCTTTGGATAAAAGCATTTCCAAATGAATACAAGTTCATATAGATGTGCGCTGTGTCTGCTACACTGTATTTATCTTACTCAAATTGACAAGGCAGCATAATTTTTGTGTGTTTTGTTATGTTTTGTTTTAAAATAGTGTGATTACATTTTGTTTATTCTTTAACTTTACCAAATATGCTTGACTGTTTGAAGATTTTTTTTTTCTTTGTTGGTTCACTCACTCATGCAAAGCATTGTAAACATATTAAAACTCACAAAGAAGATTGTGTTGGTGCACATAGCTTGGTTTACGTGGTGTATATATGCACACACACACACACACACACACACACACACACACATATATATATATATCATCTATTGCACCACAATAATTAAAAAAACATTTTAAGTGAAGTTCTTGAATGCAGAAGATTAAAATTAGAAGGATTTTATCACAATTAATTTGTCAAAATATGTCAGCTGTCATGCCAATTGTTGCTAATTATTACTTAATACTGTTTTTATTTTTATTTACTGCAGCACTGTTTTAAAGGCACTTTCTTAGTAGAGATAATTCGTTATTATTATTTAATAGACTTTTTTTTTTTCTCAAATGTGGCCTGTCTGGGATTGTACACTTGTTCTGATGAAATAGCAGAAGTAACTTATATATCACAATGTTTACATATAACAGACTGAATCAATTATTGATTCAAATTGAATCAATTATTATACATCTTCCTAATGTTCATCAATTGTAAATGCTTAATTCAGATAGACATGCATAACAATGCATAAAACACTAATAATAGGTAAATATTCACATGCAAATTATGGCTGGAATGGGAACATAAGGTACCATGTTAGTTTTTGGACGCAGTACCTGCACTAAAGCACTATGAAATACCAGAAATCACAATTTCAACGCTAAGAACTACAGCATAAAATGAGTACCATCTAGTATCCATAGTGTGTTTAAAAACTCTTGCTATTAAATGTATGACATTCATATTGTCTAGTATAGAGTCTAAGATTCAGGCACTACAGAACAACAATGTTCAAAACTATGGCAGGATCCTCAATGTCTGCTTTACTCAACCATCTGCAGCTCGAGCTGAGCAGGACTGGGCTTTCGATTCAGACCGGCCACCTCTGAGATGAGCCAAGGTAAAGGATGAGTTACATTGTTATCGTACAGTAAGAAACTAAAAATATGGCTGCCAAAATAGGATTCTACTAAATTATGCCATTACACTGTAATAGGGACTTTGCAATATTTGGATTTCTATAGGTTTTACCTTTGCATAAGTAATAGTCCTCTTTATGGCATGTTGTATGACTGAAACTGTCTTTTCACAGGCCATCTGTCAAAAACGCATCAAGGGCCTTTGTTAAGTGGCCCCAAACTATTTGTACACTTAAGCTATGTATTTTTATAGGTTGCTTAAATGACCAAATGTAGCCACTGTATATAACTTGTTGATGCAAAAGTAAACTGCTTTATTCTTACACTTGAGAATGCAACCATATTTTAGCATTATATCATGTTGTTGACCTTCAGATCATTTGGGTGGAAGTGTGTCCACGCCAGCAGCATCACAGCAAAAAGATCACCTGTTCCCACAAACACAGCATCCACCCTGGGGATGTCCATTCAGATCTGTTGAGTCACCGTGGTACCATCTGTTCTCACTGGAAAACAACACCAGTATATCATGAAACTGGAAACTGGAATGAAACCCTAGACAGAAACTACTAGACAGTTTGAATATCTCTTTAATTAACACCCCGTATGGCAAAATTCCTGAGGCCCAGATCAGGCCCACACCTGACACTTTCATCTGGCCCACATACCATGTGGAATGATGGCACTTGGCGGTCTGCTCCTGTTTGCCAGATTTGAGCCACAAGCAAGCCAAAGGATGGCCCAATGTCAGCCATGAATAAACCAAATTAGGGGTGTCCCCGAATAGTCCACCATTCGATGCTTCGATTCGAGGAGCCTGATTCCACTCCCAATTTCACAGTCGAATATTCACAGGGTGTTATGATCATGCCATTTTGGCTATATGGGGGTGTTAGGTGTCTGATTTCACATAGAACTACCGGTTTTCTCCCAATAAGTTAATATACAGCCTATTATGATAATGGTGTAAATAAGAATCTTAAAAGAAAGAAGCTTTAAATAAATATTTTAACGTGCGTGAATAAATCCAACTTCCCCTATATGTTTAAGTTTCACTTTCTAATCCGTCACCAACAGAGGAGCATTTTGGCGGCAGGGATTTAAATCTTTAACAAGACTCAAACTGACACAGGCAGAGTGGAAGACTTCTTTTTTTGTTTCTTTGTTTTTTTTTTCGATCAGGTAGGGTACAACAAGTGATTTCAAAATGTTTCAGTCTGTTTATTTATATCGTGTATATATTATTTATCTCGTATAAGATGCATTTGGTTGAGTTACGCTACAGTAAAGCGCTTCATTGTAGTACTATATGGTGATTATCTCTTCAGCACGCGGTGCGAGCAGGACAACAATGCAGAATATTAATAACTATGACTGGCACTGTCATATACATAGCATTATAATGAGAACATTATTATAATAAAACGCTGTGATTTTTTAGTGTTTAGTTGTGTTTCTGCATGTTATTGCATGAAGAACGCGTCCACAAAAGGAGTTCATTCAGAGCCAACCAGACGTGTTCATGTGCATTCGGAGCATTTTGTGCAGATTGCCTATAAGTCGTAATATTAACATTGTGTTATATAAATAACGAAGCGTATTATATGTGAGATAGATTAGTTAAATTCCATTGATTAAAAACCTGCTATCATATGCTTCATTCTACTGGTCATCTTCAGCGCGCGCAGCTCAAAACAGAAATGCAGAACGTTATCTACGATCATATACATAACGTTATAATGAGAGCACTATTGTAAAAAAATGTTGTGAATTCTTAAGGGTTTCGCTGACGTTTAATGTTAATCTTTTAATCAAAACATAAAACATTATTTACCCCCGTTTGTACCTGCGAGGCGTCCCTTACACATTTTCCCTGTGTATTTATGACTGTCGAATGTCTGACTTGACTCTTGGTAATGTATTTTGGCCCCGCCCCCAAATATATGATTCGACTATCAGTCGACTATCGGCATCATTCGAAAATTCCGATTCGACTATGAAAATCCTTAGTCGGGGACACCCCTAAACCAAATAAAGCAGAACTGGCCCAAATCTGGGACACATTGATTTTAATTCTGGACCAGATTGGGTCCAGGCCTAACACCTTGCTCTGGCCCACATACTATGTACAGTAGAATGATGGCATTTGGGTGGTCCATTCCTGTTTGCCAAATTTTGGCCACAAGCAAGTCATAGGAAGGTCACATGTCAGCCATGACAATAAATAAATGAATAAAATAAAGCAGAACTGGCCCAAATCTTGGCCACATTTATTTTAATTCTGGCCCAGACCCGGCTAAGATCTAACACCTTGCTCCGGCCCACATATCACGTAGAATAATGGCATTTGGGCATTCAGGTCCTGTTTGCCAGATTTGGGCCTCAAGTAATCCGTAGCTGTCATGAATCCGGTTCATGGACTTCCGTCCAATTGCCACCAGAGGCCGCCCCTCCATCATATTGTCTCTCACACCACACAGACTGTTACACGTCACTCTGGACTGCACTCCCCATCATCCATTGAACTGATTACACACAGTTGTAACCAATCACACACACACTATATTACACCCAATCAGATCCTTCTCAAACTGCTGAGTATTGTTTAGCGTTTATATCACTCTCCTAGCGATAGCTACTCTACGGAGCCTGTTCTAGTTTCATAAGTCTAGTTTTGTCTTGTAATTGCCTGTTACCTGATTCTTGCCTGTGTATCTTGGATTAACTCTTTGCCTTGCCGTTTCAGACTGTGTTTACACCTCGCCTTGACTATTGCTCATGTTCATGGATTACCCCTCTTGTCAAGCCCTCTGGATAACGTTCGCTGTTGACTGACTCATACCCGTTTTGAATTCCTCCTTTGTCTTGCCCTAAATATACCTGTTTTCCATTGTCAGAACCTTGTCTGTTTTATGACCATGCCTTAGAATAAAGCTTTGCAGACGGATCCGCATGTCTCACATCTCGTTCGCCCTGTAACAGTAGCATTGCTGCATGCAAGCCAACCAAATAAACCAAAACTGGCCCTAATGTGGGCCACAGTTGATTTTTATTCTAAACCCCCGTTCACACCAAGAATGATAACTATAAAGATAACTATAAAGATAACGATATTAGCGTCCACACCAGCGAATGATATCGTCTGTTTATTCTAAGTGCACGCTCGTCTGCCGCATTAAATTCTCAGGCACTTTATAGCAGGATGGATTCTGATTGGGTGTCAATGTTTTTAATGTTCATCAGCTGGAAAAAATCGTTCTGATCGTGATTTCAACTATATCATTTCTCTGTGCCTTTATCGTTATAGCTGTGGTGTGGACTCTGCTATTCTTTAATATTGAGAACGATTTTCAGAACTATCTCTTTATCGTTATATTTATAGTCTTTATAGTTATCGTCCTTGGTGTGAACGGTGGCATTTAGGCAGTGGTCCACAAGCAGGCCACTGCACAGCCACATTTTAGCCTCACTCAGACTCTACCTACACAGTAAGTCTGTAAGTGTCACAGTTAGTTTTTGAATGCAGTACCTGCACTATGAAGTAGCAGAAGTCACAGTTTCAATGCTAAGAACATTGTTGTTAGAAAAGAATTTATAACACTACAGCATAAAACGAGTACCATCTTGTATCTACAGTGTGTTTGTAAACTCTTGCTGTTAAATGTATGACATTCATATTGTCTAGTACAGAGTCTAAGATTAAAGAACTACAGAACAACATGTTCAAAACTATGGCAGGATCCTCAATGTCTGCTTTACTCAACCATTTATCTGCAGCTCGAGCTGACCAGGACTGGACTTTCAATTCAGACTGGCCACTTCTGAGATAAGCCAAGGTAAAGTATGCGTTACATTGTCATCATATAGTACGAAACTAAAAAAATTAACTTGCTGATGCAAAAGCAAACTGCTTTATTCTTACACTTGAGAATGCAATTATATTTTAGTATTATATCATGTGTCACAGCTATGCTGTATTAAAGAACGCACAATGAAGATGAAAGGTTATATATCATAAGTCTTTAATCCAACAAGGGTAAATCCAAACACAATGTAGTACAACAAGATTTAAGATATAGACATAAGACCAGACAAACTCAAAGTGAACATACAGGAACTTAAGTACTCAGCCCAAACAAGGATAATTAACTAGGCACACCTGAACAGAATAATACAATCAACACAACAAGGGAAATGGTGCAAAAGGAAAACAAAATCCAAAAATTAACAGAAACTGTGACAGTAAGAGAGTGCACTTCTGTTTTTATGCTGAACAGTACACACACACACACACACACACACACACACACACACATATATATATATATATATATACATATAAAAATCTGCAATTAAAAGCATGTTTCAAAAAATAAATTGCTGGGTATGTAGCCTTCTTAAGACTCATATCCAGATCACTCTGCATCAGTTAACTGTGTTGCATCCTACTAAAAGTAGCCAAATTCTATTAGGCCATATTTACAATTTCAAACTTCCATTTCAATTAGCCAATATGCTACGTCCAAAGCAATATTCATCTTTTGATTACTGCTGTTGTCTATAGTAATTATGTGTGTGATTTTTAATTTACAGCCCATTTTAAGCCAGCAATATAATAATTTTTAAACAATATAATAAACAACCCAACATGGTGGGTAAAAACGTTTAACCCAACCAGATGGGTCAAAATAACTCAGCATGTCTTCTGTCCAATATTTGCCCAGCGCTGGGTTGCCAAATGACCCAACTTGGGTTGTTTTTAACCCAGCATTTTTTAGAGTGTAGGATTCTAAAAAAAACTAAATGATAGAAATTCTAAACTAAATTCTAAATAAAAAGAAAAACTGAATTTAACTACCAGGGGGAAAAAAAAATTATAGTGATAAATTAAAAATATATATAAATATATTAGGGGAAAAAAATCTACTTTCTTGAACACCCCACTGATTATTTTGACTTCCACGCTTAAGTTTCGCTGGTATTCAATAAAAATGACTCCCGTTTCTTTCCATGCACATTGTTGACATGGAACACATACAAAACTCATGATGTTCAGCAGTATCTACACAAAGACTGGGCCCTATTCATGAACTAAAAGCTTAATGTAATACTGTATAAATAATTAAAAAATACACTGTTATAAAATTGCATTGTGTGTGTGTGTGTGTGTGTGTTAATGTGTGACATTAACTAGTGCTTTAAAAGTGACTTCCTTTTGTGTGTTTCTTTCCATTACCAAATATGTTTGACTTGCAGTATTTTTTAAAGAAGGACTTTTTTTTTTTTTGCTTGAAGAGTAGTTATAGACCCTTTCCTTTAATCTCCACATTTTACTCTAGGTACTTTCAAGCCTAGTGTATTAAGAATGCTTTAACAAATGGAAGTTTACACTTCAGCTTGCTGAAGGTTGTTTGGATGTTGCTTTTATTTCAGCTGTGTGTAATGTTAAACCTCTTAGCCTGTTTGACAACAACAAAATCTTGATTCAGCAACCTGGTTTGTTGTTAGTAAACTGTCATTTAAACTTTTAAATAAAAAGCATTTAAGGTTATGGCCTGGAGTTCAATGATAGACGTACTCACTCTTGCAGAGCATAAATGTGAAATGTATCAAATAAAAACAATGTTAGTGTTGGAGTGCATGGCATGGTTTAGGTAGTCACTGAGACTACATAAAGCAACACTATTTCACAATCACCATCCTCAGTTGCATTTCCTACATACAGTGGTGGCTAAAATGATTAAAATACTAGTATTTTCACCAGCTAAAAAATGGTTTTAAGCCAGTTATTTCTATATTTTGCTGTAGTGTGTCAGCAGGAAATATCAGTTTACATTTCCAAACATTCATTTTGCCATAAATTGTAATAATCCAGAGAGATTTTTGTTTGCACAAGGAGACTGACTACAGCCAGTGCTCCACAGAGATCTGATCTGATCATCATCCAGTCTGTCTGGAATGACATGAAGAAACAGAACAAACAGACAGATTAAATCCAGAAGAACTGTGGGTAACACTTTATAATAACTTCACGCTATGAATCATTAGGTAAGCATTAGTAAACAGTCAATTTTATTACAATTTATAGTCAAAATATGTCAGTTGCCATGGCAATTTTTGCTAATTGTTACAAAGACTTTATTTTAATATCTACTACAGCAGCATTTTCAAGGCACATTCTAGTAGAGACAATTGATTTTTATTATTTAATAGCCATTTTTCTCAAACTTGGCCTGACTAGGCTTATACACTTGTTCTGATGAAATAAGACTAACAGATCAAATAAAATGTTACATATAAGACAGACACTGTTAGACAACACTGATATGTTAGACATTCTCTTAATGTTAATAAATCATTATAAATACTTAATCCGGATAGACATGCAAAAATCATAATAAAATACTGATAATGGCTAGATAGTCACATGCACATTATGGCTGGAATGTGAACATAATAACATAAGGTACCATGTTAATTTTTGGATGCAGTACCTGCACTAATGCACTATGGAGTATCAGAAGTCATAGTTTCAATTGTGAACATTAGTGAACATTAGTGTCCAACATCCAAAGTACTGTGATTGTAAACTCTTGCGGTAACACTTTATTTCGATAGTCCACTTTCGACATTCTACAAACAGTAAGTAATTTTGCAACTACATGTCGACTAGCATTCATTAGAGTATTAGTAGACTGTCTGCTTAATAACTTCTAACACTTTATTTTGATGGGTCCACAACATACAACACACTGAAATTTTGCAAGTATATGTAAACTTATTCTACTAACCCTAAACCTAACCCAGTGGTTTTCAATCCTGGTCCTGGGGACCCACTGCTCTGCCCATTTTGTATGTCTCCCTTATCTGACACACTCAGCTGAGTTCATGGATCTCTCTCCTAACGAGCTGATGATCTCAATCAGGTGTGTTAAATCAGGGAGACATACAAAATGTGCAGAGCAGTGGGTCCCCAGGACCAGGATTGAAAACCACTGACCTAACCTAACAGTCTACTCTGAGAGTTAGTAGACATATAGTTGCAAATTAATGAGAATTAGTTGACATGTAGTTACAAAGTTACTTATAGTTAGTAGAACGTCTAAAGTGGACTCAAAATAAAGTGTAACCACTCTTGCTGTTAAATGTAAGACATTCATATTGTCTAGTATAGAGTCTAAGATTAAAGCACTACAGAACAACAGCATTCAAAACTATGGCAGGATCCTCAATGTCTGCTTTACTCTGGACCATCCGCAGCTCGAGCTGAGCAGGACTGGGCTTTCGATTCGGACCGGCAACCTCTGAGATGAGCCAAGGTAAAGGATGAGTTACATTGTTATCATATAGTACAAAACTAAAAAATATGGCTGCCAAAAAGGGACACTAACAAATTATGCCACTCACATTGTAATAGGGACTTATATAGGGAATATTTGGTTAGCTATTTGGTTGCTTACCTTTTGCATAAGTAATAGTCCTCTTAATGACATGGTGTATGACTGAAACCGTCTTTTCACAGGCCATCTGTCAAAAACACATCAAGGGCTTTGGGTTATAATGCAGCATATCGTAGTTTTTATTTTGGACCTTTGTTAAGTGGCCCCAAAGTATTTGTACACTTAAGCTATGTATTTTTATAGGTTGTTTAAATGACCAAATGTAGCCACAGCATATAACTTGCAAAAGCAAACTGCTTTATACTTACACTTAAAAATGCAACTACAGTGGAGAAAAAAATTATTAGATTCTCTGCTGATTTTGTACGTTTGCCCACTGACAAAGAAATGATCAGTCTATAATTTTAATAGTAGGTTTATTTGAACAATGAGAGACAGAATAACAACAAAAAAACGCATTTCAAAAAAGTTATAAATTGATTTGCATTTTAATGAGTCAAATAAGTATTTGATCCCCTATCAATCAGCAAGATTTCTGGCTCCCAGGTGTCTTTTACACAGGGAAGGAGCTGTATAACTCTCTTAAAGGGAGTGCTCCTAATCTCAGCTTGTTACCTGTATAAAAGACAACCTGTTCACAGAAGCAGTCAATCAATCAGATTCCAAACTCTCCACCATGGCCAAGACCAAAGAGCTGTCTAAGGATGTCAGGGACAAGACTGTAGACCTACACAAGGCTGGAATGAGCTACAAGACCATCGCCAAGCAGCTTGGTGAGAAGGTGACAACAGTTGGTGCGATTATTTGCAAATTGAAGAAACACAAAATAACGGTCAATCTCCCTCGGACTGGGGCTCCATGCAAGATCTCACCTCGTGGAGTTTCAATGATCATGAGAACGGTGAGGAATCAGCCCAGAACTACACGGGAGGATCAGTGATCTCAAGGCAGCTGGGACCATAGTCACCAAGAAAACAATTGGTAACACACTACACCATGAAGGACTGAAATCCTGCAGCGCCCGCACGGTCCTTCTGCTCAAGAAAGCACATGTACAGGCCCGTCTGAAGTTTGCCAATGAACATCTGAATGATTCAGAGGAGAACTGGGTGAAAGTGTTGTGGTCAGATGAGACCAAAATCAAGCTCTTTGGCATCAACTCAACTCGCTGTGTTTGGAGGAGGAGGAATGCTGCCTATGACCCCAAGAACACCATCCCCACCGTCAAACATGGAGGTGGAAACATTATGCTTTGGGGGTGTTTTTCTGCTAAGGGGACAAAACAACTGCACCGGATCGAAGGGACGATGCACGGGGCCATGTACCGTCAGGGCCAGGGCATTGAATCCAGCCAGGGCATTGAAAATGGGTCGTGGATGGGTATTCCAGCATGACAATGACCCAAAACACATGGCCAAGGCAACAAAGGAGTGGCTCAAGAAGAAGTACATTAAGGTCCTGGAGTGGCCTAGCCAGTCTCCAGACCTTAATCCCATAGAAAATCTGTGGAGGAAGCTGAAGGTTTGAGTTGCCAAACGTCAGCCTCAAAAGCTTAATGACTTGAGAGGATCTGCAAAGAGGAGTGGGACAAAATCCCTCCTAAGATGTGTGCAAACCTGGTGGCCAACTACAAGAAATGTCTGACCTCTGTGATTGCCAACAAGGGTTTTGCCACCAAGTACTAAGTCATGTTTTGCAAAGGGGTCAAATACTTATTTGACTCATTAAAATGCAAATCAATTTATAACGTTTTTGAAATGCGTTTTTCTGGATTTTTTTTTTGTTGTTATTCTGTCTCTCACTGTTCAAATAAACCTACCATTAAAATTATAGACTTATTTCTTTGTCAGTGGGCAAACGTACAAAATCAGCAGAGAATCAAATAATTTTTTCCCCACAGTACATTTTAGCATGATATGTTGTTGACCTTCAGATCATGTGGGTGGAGGTGCGTCCACGCCAGCAGCATCGCAGCAAAAAGGTCCCCTGTTCCCACAAACACAGCATCCACCCTGGGGATGTCCATTCGGATCTGCTGAGTCACCATGGTACCATCTGCTCTCACTGGAAAACAACACCAGTATATTATGAAACTGGGATGAAACCCTAGGCAGAAACCACTAGTCAGTTTGAATATCTCTTTAATTAACACATGCTAAGATTGCTGATATTGAACAAGCACTAATTATGTATTAGTATTCATATGTTTACGCATTGTAATTATGGTCCCTCATTCTCACATTTCAACCCATCCCATTTTGCATTCCCTATTTTGCATTCCCTATAGAGTGCATTAGTGCCTGGCGACAGTTTTGCATTTCTGATTTATTTTTCTAATAGGGGTTTAAAAAATAAAAAATAAAAAAGGAAAAGTCTTCATTAAAGACCATGCATTCATTTAAGCTATGAAACAAACCAACCGGCTATATGGTCAATCACAACATTACAAACTTTGATTTGAAGAAAAAAGTGTTTTGAAAAAAAAAAAAAATTCAAAAAGGTACAAAAAATATCCAAATTTTGGGGGGTTTTATACCCTGTGTGAGCAAAGTCATTAAGTTTTAGTCCAATGCAATAACATTAACTAACATTTTCAGAAAAAAGAAAATTCTCTTGGGGTCAAAATGCCCAGAACACAACGTGAGAATTAATTGTTTATTGAAATATCATTATTTCAAAAATAAGTTGAAATAATGAACCATTGATTAAACAACCTTGCAGCTCACAGTAGGTCTATTTTTAACAGTTCATAATTTATTGTTAAAAATCAATTCCCTTATGGAGAAAATGAATGGGATTTTACTTTGAGAAGCAGACTGTTGCTCTCTATTATTCTAACTTTAGGCTGTTCATGGTTGCCAAACAACATAGCAACTAGACATGTGCCGGTATTCGGTAATGCGATATATCACGATAATGAATATGCACGTATTATTATCGTGGGCACTTCAAAATACCAAAAATAATTATTTATTAAAAATTATTCTGAATTTTGAATGCATTTTAAGAATACTTTTCCTATTAACTGGTTAAATGCACAACACCGCTGTAAACTGCCTGTGCACTCTGATGTAAACAAGCACAGACGAGAAGCGCATGGTGGAACGCGTGAGAGCCGCTCTGGATGAAAGCGCACATTCTCTCTCTGACAGCAGTGGGCGCTGTACAGCAGAAATGCAGCCGTTACCCCAGAAACCCATAAACAAAGCAGCTGCGCTACTTTCTAAAACGTATTTAAAGGGGGAGTACAATGCTGTTTCATGCATTCAGAGTTCTTTACACTGTTAAAGAGTTGGATTCTCATGCTAAGCATGGACAAAGTTTCAAAAAGCAATTTGGAAGTATGACAGAGTATTTCTGTGCCAAAAATCTCACTTCCGGGTTCGTATAAGTTTCGGAGAGTTTTTTTTGATCGTGGCTCTTGCTGGCGTAAATGACGGTGGAACTCCTTATATCGGCATTTCTCCCAGAAGAACGCGCCCATGCACGCATCGACCAGCGCGAGAGCGCACCCATCAACACGCTTCATTCAGTTGCGCTGCTGCACAGGACTCGCTCGGGAAGAATATCTCTGAGGAAGTGTTTTTGGTTGTGAGGGAAAGATAACCTTGTTCAGCTTCCCGAAAGAACCCAGCGTTACGTGAACAGTGGATGCAGTTTGTTTTTCGGGGCAGCAATGGAGTTTCACAAGTGTGTTTGTTGACAAAAGTTTTATAAACAAGGCCCAGTTTGACGCTGGATTTGCACATCGTTTGATACTGAAAGATGGAGCGGTCCCAGCTATAAAAGATCCCGGTCATGATTCAGAACTACAGATGTTAAGTGAAACGGCATCAAATGTCTCTGTTTTGTTGGCGATCGGCGCAAGTGCTCGTCACTCTTTAGCTCCGCCCACACGGCGCTCCTCCAGGAGCTCGGCTTTTTCCGAAGAGAATTGTAAAGCTCTATCTGTCTTTTATAAATATGATAAAACTAAAGACTTTTTTGAGATATGAAGTATGCAGTACTGCTCTATAGGGACTCAAGATTAACATGAGATTGGGTGAATCTGTGTGTGTTAGGTCCCCTTTAAATGATTTAAATAGTCATTCAGGTTTTTGTATTCGCAGTGGTGTTCATCACAGCACCAAATACTTTAATATTTAGACTCAATAGGCTATTTATTTTAAAACTTTTACACATTTTAATCTGGACTACAACATGCCCTAGATATTGTTTGAAAGTGTTTTGATTCTTTATTGTTCAGACACACTTTACATTAGAGCTTCATTAGTTAACATTAGTTAATTCATTAGTTAACATAAACTCCCAATTAAAAATTCTTCTAAACATTCATTAATCTTAGCTAATTCAAATATTTAATAACACGTTGTTAAAATCAAAATAATTATAAACTGTGTTATAAACTGTTTTTTTTTAATGAACCCAAGCTAACATGAACTAAGAGTTGTATTATTTTTAACAAAGATTAATAACTTCTGTAGCAAATGTAGAATTGCTCATTGATAATGTTAATGCATTAACTAAGGTTAACTAATGAGATCTTACTGTAAAGTGATACCTATTAGTCTTTTAAATCTTTTGCACTTTAATCTGTGTAAAATATTTAACTTTATACATTTTTTGTGTATTGCTTTATTGTATTTAAATGTTCAGATATTTTTGTTATAAGAAAAAAGTTATTAAACCTGTTATACTGTATTATGACAACACTTTTTTGCAACTAAATTTAAATACCGTGATAATACCATGATAAAAGCATTAGCAATTAATCGCAACATGAAAATTTGATACCGGCATATCCCTAATAGCAACTTGTAAAAAATTATGTTAGTAAGTGTTATCACAGGCGTGGGTTTAGCTTCCTCTAACAACAGTTTCAAAAACAGCTCAACCAATCAGAATTTAGAGCCTTGTCTATACGTTGTATAAACAGAGACACACTGCCAGGTGTGACAAGACATGCAAAACGAGGCAACTGAATTCTGAAATAGAACTGCAACTTACTCTACCCCAGGAAATTAGTTATGATGAAAAGTATGAGGTAAGTATGGCAAGAACTGCAGTTTCATTGCATTGGCCTCCAACTTGTGTGGAAATGAAATCAAATTCACCTCTTTTCTGGCTCCCCAGGGCAACCAGATACTGATCCCCCAGAGGAGAGGGCAGGTCAGAGCTGGTGATGACCACTGTGTCTGGACCCATCGAATGCAGCAGGTTCATCACCTGAAATAAACCCAACAGTTTCAGTTTCTGTCCCAATAGTGTCTGCTGTAGTGAATTTTGCTTTCGCCAACCTAAGGAGGCGAAATAGTGTAGTGATGTGTACTCACGTCACAGGTGACGTTATGATTTTTGGATCAGGTGTCACTTAAGGTGTGGTTAGGAGTACATCACATAAGAAAGATTGGTGGGATACCTAACTTGTAGAACCTTACTGCCTTATCAACACAAGGAAGAAAGAAGTGTAATAAAATAATTTTTATTAACAAAAGATAGACAAGAGTAATCAACAACTACTAAGTGAATACCAAGAATGAAAAAGCAATAAAGTGCATAAGATGCATAAAATGCAAGTGATTATGTTGGATGTTGCTATGTCAGAGCTACGTTATCTGGAAAGATAAACTGTCACTACTCTGAAACAAGTAAGGTGGAGAACCTTATTATGCATCAAACAAATACCTGAAAGATTATTTGTTATCGACTGCAATCAGCTATATAACATCTAATGTCAATTAGAAAAATCATATACTGATAATACACAACAATGCCAAGGTCTCTGGAAGAGGTTTGGATAGGTGATAGTTATGTTCTCTGTGGTTGAGTGAGCAGTCCGGTGGCAGTGACTTCATCCACTGGTTGTGTTGGTAACAATGCAGTGGGGAAAGGAGCAGGGATCTGTTTCAACAGCCTTGAACACAAAGCGCTGGAGGATGCTGATCTCCTGGAGCACCAAAGGGTCCTAAAATCTGGAACATGCAGATGTGACCCTGAAGTAGGTGCAGAAGGTCCTTAGCCTGGAACACGCAAGCAAAGGTACCTTGGAGTGAAGGTTTGCTCTCCGGAGCTTAACCTTGTTGCAAATGTCTGTGTGTCTTCTGCCTCTCTGGGCTAGAGACTCAGAACTTGGTCAATTCGCTTTGTCTCTCTAGGATGGAGACTCAGGACATGCTGCATCTGTTGTTGTCTCGCTGGAGAATACTCTGAATGAAGTCTGAACGTAGATTATCTCTTTCCTCGCAGGCTGGAGGCACAGAACATGGTCGTATCTGTTGCTGCCTCAAAGCTGAAGACTCAGGACTTGGTATCTGTTATTACCTCTTCCCTCACGGGCCAGAGGTTCAGAATGTGTTGATCTGTTAGCGTCTCACCCTTGCAGGCCAGAGACTCAGATCCAGAACAATCTATCTGTTAACGTCTTTTCCATTGCCGTATTCAGACTCAGAACGGATGTGTCTGTTACTGCCCCTTCCCTTACGGGCCGGAGTCTCAGAACAGTGTATCTGTTAACGTCTTTTCCATTGCTGTACTCAGACTCAGAACGGATGTGTCTGTTACTGTCTCTTCCCTTACGGGCCGGAGACTCAGAACAGTGTATCTGTTAACAACTTTTCCATTGCTGTACTCAGACTCAGACCGGATGTGTCTGTTACTGTCCCTTCCCTTAAGGGCCAGAGACCCAGAACAAGGAGTGTCTTTTAGGAAGGTACCTTTATCTCTTTCAGATGGGGAGGAGATTGCAATCTGGCGCTTCTCCATTTCCAGGCTGTGATTGGCTATTTCCATCAGAGAGGGGGGACACGGTGTGGCCCACCCTTCTTTCCTCCTGTGGAACTTATTTGCATAGTCCAAACACACATTTAGAAAAGTGTCACTAAAGTTTTACCAATGCATCATTCACTTACCAAACCACAACCAGAATACCTTTGGTAATGTTACGAACACATTAAGTCCAAACATGATGGAAGAAGATTGAACTGTCATGCATGCATTAATTTGTCCATTAACAGCTGAGTTTGTGTAAGATGTTGCACTACACATCGCTGTCACTGAGAATACTTATTTCTCTGAATAAGTATGAGATGTGTATGTTGTAGTGTGCATCAGTTTAAGGTTTGAGAACATAGTTATGAATGGATTTGGATGGATCTCTGTGGTCTCCCTTTGTTTCACACACTGCTGCTGCATCCAGAGGATCCTAAGGAATTTTTATGGCAGTCACAGGGCAAAACCTTAGAAATCAGTCTGTTGGTGGGTGAAGGGCAGAAACTGCATTTTGACCAATGAGAAGTCCTGTCCTTCCCAGGCTTTGTTCCAAAGATCTTCTTCTTGCCCTCTCAGAGGTGTCTGTCCATTGTCCTGGCATCTTTATCTGATGGCATTGGACAGTTTGCTTATGTTAGTCCACCAAGATCCAATCAAAATGTAGCAAACCTTTGTCCACTATAGTGGTCAGGGAGGGGCCCTGCCATAAACTGGGCCCTGGAATGTGCTGTCCACTACATCCCCCCTGATCGGCTTGATCGAGGACCTGAAGTCGTTGATCTCGGCGATGCACTATAAGGAACAGCAGGAACAAAACATACACACCTCACCTCCTCCTCCTGACCATTGGCATTAAAGTACAATTTGGCTCAATATGTTCTATATAGAGCTAAATTAACTAAATGTAAGGGTCATTAGAATAATTTCTAAACAGGTTAGAAGCATTCTGCAGAAGATAGGTGTAAGGAAAAGTTGTTCTAAAAGTAACTTGAAGTCTATTGTTTAAGATCTCTGAAGAGAGTATTAAGGTAAGAGTAAACATTAAAAATGTTTGAGCAGATTTAGCAGAAAACCAATTTCTTAAATGTCTGGATTGACATAATTTGGTTTGGCACTCTTCAAGCTGTAGGCTATGTGCACCTGCGATGTTTAGATACTTCCTTGCAATGCCTGATTACAGAATCCTCAACTGGTTCACTTGGTACCACATATGACAAGATTGTTTCTATTGTCTAATTATCAGGAGCAAAGCTCACTTAAATCATAAGTAAATACTGCATTAATATACAGACCAATTAATGAGAGTGGTCATGTTGTATGACATCCAATATCTTGGCTGCACTGTGGATGGTGTAGTTCAAGGAACTGTATATTGACCAGCAGTGGAAGTTGTAAATTTGAGTGTTCCGTCTAAAGTCTGCAGCTTCCTCTAGAGGACTGCATCACAGGTCCAATCAAACTCTTCCTTTCTTTGGAAGGATGACTTTTAAGGAAGATTGGATGGCTAGAACTGACAACAACAAATTAGAACAACCCTAACTGTGATCTGCAATGTTTTACTTTACGTGTGGCAAGTAAACTAGTTGGTCAGTAATATCATAGTAAGTAAAGAACCCTTCTTTGGTTGAAGGTTATGTCTGATGTGATACAAGGGCTGGGTGTCTGCTGACACTGGTAGACCCTGTTCAGTTATGGGGTACCCCCCTTTCCCCCATGGCTCGTCCACACTCAGATGTTAGGTGGAGAGGGGAGGGGCCCCGACCTGGTTATGCTGAGAAGACCAGGTCTCTGTCATTGGAGGTGTTCTCCTCTGACTTGAGGTCTTTGAGGGCTTTAAGAAGTAGGTGCTGGATCTCTGCTAAGTTCTCAGCATCTTACTTTCAATTCCTCTAGATTTCCTACTTCTGTAATGACTACACTGTTTATGGCCATTCTCATAGCCATCTCTACACTTCTTCTGTCTTTGCTCTCTGTCATCCCACTGCCTGCTCTCCTTTCTGGGGACATGCCTGTGACTGTTATGTCCCCTGTAACCTGAGAACCTAGGGCTCTGCTGGAGATTTCTGGAATGGACAAACCTGTTCTGGGGAAGTTCTGACACTCCCATTTGAAAGGGAGTCTTACTGTCATTTTCAGATTCAAACACAGATGTATCTGGCTCTCTGTCTTTCCTGTTTGTGCCTACCCTCTCACTGCTCGCACTGCAAGCTACCTCAGTTCTCCTGCAGACATATGGTCAACATCTACCAGAAGTATGAGTGGTTTCCTAACAGTGGGGTATAGATTACTCACAAACAAACTCTTAAACATGACATCGTCCTCTGCACTAGGGTCATCTCTACCAGCAAAATACATTTTCCTTAAGCGCTCATAGTACTCTCTGGGAGATTCATGGCGACCTTGCTTAATTCGGAAAGCTGAGAGATGAGAGGCAGATGGGTTCTGATACAGAGTGTACTCTGACAGAAGGGCTTTACACAATTCGTCATAATTGTTAACGATAGCTGGGCTCTGTCTATCTATGAAACCACGGACGGTTCGTGCAGTGGTCTTTCTCAGAAGAAAGACTTTGTCAGCCATACTAGCCTGAGGAAAGTATGTCAAGGCTGCATTTACATCCTTCAAATACAACACTATGTTGTTATCAGGAGTCTCAGGGTTAAACATTTCTATGTCGCGCTAATTCTCTAAGAATATGCAGGTGGCTGTCTCTAGATGGCTGGGAGCTAGGAGATTCAGGTAAGGAGCAGCTAGTCTTTCTACCTATGGTGGGGTAAGAGGCTGCATTATAGGAATGAGTGAAGCCAGCACTCATGCGAAGGCCGGTAGAGGCTGTAAAATTACAATTTTTCTGGTAACACTGTCCCTGTGAAAGATTATTCACCAGGGGGTCCCTTACAGCTGAACCAGTGGAGTGGGTGTGCACTCTCTGTGGTTCAGGTTGCTTATGGGGGAGTTGCCTGCCTTTCTCCAATACACTCATACTTTTTCCTATTACTTCACATCTCTGTTCTGCTCTGCCATCTTTGTCTGCCAACACAGATGTTCTAGCTGTAGCCTCAGCTCGTACTCTAATCAGTGGTTCCCTATTCTGGATTTGGGTAACGTTTGAGTTAGAAGGCTTTAGCTTGAGCAGATCACAAGTCTTGCGTTCTATTTCTTGTTGCTTTTTCAGCTCAGAAATTTCAAGCATAGCTGACCTTAACTCAGCATTGGTCTTATTCAGATTAGTACTTACTGCACTTAATCTCTCTGTCTGTACTGACATGTCATTATGGGAATGGGTCAACTCTGTTTGCAGAGTGGCCACGTCAGTTTTCAGCTTTTTCAGCTCTACTTTCTGACTGTCAGCGATGGACTGTAAGTATTTAGTATCTGAAGACAATCTGCATATTTTTGCTCTTAACTTCAAATTGTCCTTACTCAAATCAGCTAACTAATTTTTGAGTTCCTGAAACTTTAAATCCCTATCTTTGTCCTGGTCATGGGCAAGGGATAATTTGTCTATGGCATGGTTTGGTTGGATAGGCCAGTTTAGTGCTAGACTGGACAGAAGCTTTATAAGTGAAGCGCCCTTTAAGGCCTGGCTCACTGCTTCAGTGGTCAAATCAGCCATATATATACAGGTGCAGCTCAATAAATTAGAATGTCGTGAAAAAGTTCTTTTCTTTCAGTAATTCAACTCAAATTGTGAAACTCGTGTATTAAATAAATTCAGTGAACACAGACTGAAGTAGTTTAAGTCTTTGGTTCTTTTAATTGTGATGATTTTGGCTCACATTTAACAAAAACCCACCAATTCACTGTCTCAACAAATTAGAATACTTCATAAGACCAATAAAAAAAACATTTTTAGTGAATTGTTGGCCTCCTGGAAAGTATGTTCATTTACTGTATATGTACTTAATACTTGGTAGGGGCTCCTTTTGCTTTAATTACTGCCTCAATTCGGCGTGGCATGGAGGTGATCAGTTTGTGGCACTGCTGAGGTGGTATGGAAGCCCAGGTTTCTTTGACAGTGGCCTTCAGCTCATCTGCATTTTTTGGTCTCTTGTTTCTCATTTTCCTCTTGACAATACCCTATAGATTCTCTATGGGGTTCAGGTCTGGTGAGTTTGCTGGCCAGTCAAGCACACCAACACCATGGTCATTTAACAAACTTTTGGTGCTTTTGGCAGTGTGGGCAGGTGCCAAATCCTGCTGGAAAATGAAATCAGCATCTTTAAAAAGCTGGTCAGCAGAAGGAAGCATGAAGTGCTCCAAAATTTCTTGGTGAACGGGTGCAGTGACTTTGGTTTTCAAAAAACACAATGGACCAACACCAGCAGATGACATTGCACCCCAAATCATCACAGACTGTGGAAACTTAACCCTGGACTTCAAGCAACTTGGGCTATGAGCTTCTCCGCCCTTCCTCCAGACTCTAGGGCCTTGGTTTCCAAATGAAATACAAAACTTGCTCTCATCTGAAAAGAGGACTTTGGACCACTGGGCAACAGTCCAGTTCTTCTTCTCCTTAGCCCAAGTAAGACGCCTCTGACGTTGTCTGTGGTTCAGGAGTGGCTTAACAAATTCTTTGACACGTCTGTGTGTGGTGGCTCTTGATGCCTTGACCCCAGCCTCAGTCCATTCCTTGTGAAGTTCACCCAAATTCTTGAATCGATTTTGCTTGACAATCCTCATAAGGCTGTGGTTCTCTTGGTTGGTTATGCATCTTTTTCTTCCACACTTTTTCCTTCCACTCAACTTTCTGTTAACATGCTTGGATACAGCACTCTGTGAACAGCCAGCTTCTTTGGCAATGAATGTTTGTGGCTTACCCTCCTTGTGAAGGGTGTCAATGATTGTCTTCTGGACAACTGTCAGATCAGCAGTCTTCCTCATGATTGTGTAGCCTAGTGAACCAAACTGAGAGACCATTTTGAAGGCTCAGGAAACCTTTGCAGGTGTTTTGAGTTGATTAGCTGATTGGCATGTCACCATATTCTAATTTGTTGAGATAGTGAATTGGTGGGTTTTTGTTAAATGTGAGCCAAAATCATCACAATTAAAAGAACCAAAGACTTAAACTACTTCAGTCTGTGTGCAATGAATTTATTTAATACACGAGTTTCACAATTTGAGTTTAATTACTGAAATAAATGAACTTTTCCATGACATTCTAATTTATTGAGATGCACCTGTGTGTGTGTGTGTGTGTGTGTGTGTGTGTGTGTGTGTGTGTATATATATATATATAAATAAAATAAATACACCACTTGTATTAGTTAGCTCTTGAAGTTTGCCACGAATGTGAGCAGCTCTGAACTACTAAGACCATGAATGTCACACATAGACAAGGGGTGTGAATTCTAGCACTCGTCTATAATTTGTCAGAGGGAATTACCCTTTCCTGACAGGTTCACATAAAAATTCTAGAACGCTGTGATAGACTTACAAGGTGGGAACCATATGCTATATTTCTAGAAGCAATCAGTTATAATCAACAATTACAACTTTTGCAAACAAAAATTTCGGACAAAATATTTGCAAGCTCTATGCCGCAATAAAATCACAATTCTATACACTTTGCAACCAATCCTATTCATAAACAATACCGAAGAGTTGACCAGGGAAGCTATCAATCAGGCCTAGAAGGAAACACTGTTGCTATGCAATTGGTCTCTGACTCAGTGAACGACTTAGTTTCCTACTAAAGTTACTTCTGTTGTTATCATTTAGTGTATTGACTTGTGCTGATAAAACAGAAGGCTCATTTCAATCTAAGTTAGCCCACCCATGGACGCCAATTAATGTAGTGAATTTCACTTTCGCCAACCTAAGGGGGCGAAATAGTGTAGTGATGTGTACTCACGTCACAGGTGACGTTATGATTTTTGGATCACGTGTCACTTAAGGTGTGGTTAGGAGTACATCACATAAGAAAGATTGGTGGGATACCTAACTTATAGAACCTTCCTCCATTATCAACACAAGGAAGAAAGAAGTGTAATAAAATAAATATTATTAACAAAAGATAGACAAGAGTAATCAACAACTACTAAGTGAATACCATGAATGAAAAAGGAATAAAGTGCATATGATGCATAAAATGCAAGTGATTACGTTGGATGTTGCTATGTCAGAGCTACGTTATCTGGAAAGATAAACTGTCACTACTCTGAAACAAGTAAGGTGGAGAACCTTATTATGCATCAAACAAATACCTGAAAGATTATTTGTTATCGACTGCAATCAGCTATATAACATCTAATGTCAATTAGAAAAATCATATACTGATAATACACAACAATGCCAAGGTCTCTGGAAGAGGTTTGGATAGGTGATAGTTATGTTCTCTGTGGTTGAGTGAGCAGTCCGGTGGCAGTGACTTCATCCACTGGTTGTGTTGGTAACAATGCAGTGGGGAAAGGAGCAGGGATCCGTTTCGACAGCTTTGAACACAAAGCGCTGGAGGATGCTGATCTCCTGGAGCACCAAAGGGTCCTATAATCCGGAACACGCAGATGTGACCCTGAAGTAGGTGCAGAAGGTCCTTAGCCTGGAACACGCAAGCAAAGGTACCTTGGAGTGAAGGTTTGCTCTCCGGAGCTTAACCTTGTTGCAAATGTCTGTGTGTCTTCTACCCCTCTGCGCTAGAGACTCAGAACTTAGTCAATCCACTTTGTCTCTCTAGGATGGAGACGCAGGATGTGCTGCATCTGTTGTTGTCTCACTGGAGAATACTCTGAATGAAGTCTGAACATAGATTATCTCTTTCCTTGCAGGCTGGAGGCACAGAACATGGTCATATCTGTTGCTGCCTCAAAGCTGAAGACTCAGGACTTGGTATCTGTTATTACCTCTTCCCTCACGGGCCAGAGGTCCAGAATGTGTTGATCTGTTAGTGTCTCATCCTTGCAGGCTGGAGACTCAGAACAATGTATCTGTTAACGTCTTTTCCATTGCTGTACTCAGACTCAGAACGAATGTGTCTGTTACTGTCCCTTCCCTTAAGGGCCAGAGACCCAGAACAGTGTATCTATTAACGTCTTTTCCATTGCTGTACTCAGACTCAGAACGGATGTGTCTGTTACTGTCCCTTCCATTACGGGCCGGAGACTCAGAACAAGGAGTGTCTTTTGGGAAGGTGCCTTTATCTCTTTCCGATGAGGAGGAGATTGCAATCTGGCGCTTCTCCATTTCCAGACTGTGATTGGCTATTTCCATCAGAGAGGGGGGACACGGTGTGGCCCACCCTTCTTTCATCCTGTGGAACTTATCTGCATAGTCCAAACACACATTTAGAAAAGTGTCACTAAAGTTTTACCAATGCATCATTCACTTACCAAACCACAACCAAAATACCTTTGGCAATGTTACGAACACATTAAGTCCAAACATGATGGAAGAAGATTGAACTGTCATGCATGCATTCATTTGTCCATTAACAGCTGAGTTTGTGTAAGATGTTGCACTACACATCGCTGTCACTGAGAATACTTATTTCTCTGAATAAGTATGAGATGTGTATGTTGTAGTGTGCATCAGTTTAAGGTTTGAGAACATAGTTATGAATGGATTTGGATGGATCTCTGTGATCTCTCTTTGTTTCACACACTGCTGCTGCATCCAGAGGATCCTAAGGAATTTTTATGGCAGTCACAGGCCAAAACCTTAGAAATCAGTCTGTTAGTGGGTGAAGGGTAGAAACTGCATTTTGACCAATGAGAAGTCCTGTCCTTCCCGGGCTTTGTTCCAAAGATCTTCTTCTTGCCCTCTCAGAGGTGTCTGGCCATTGTCCTGGCATCTTTATCTGATGGCATTGGACAGTTTGCTTATGTTAGTCCACCAAGATCCAATCAAAATGTAGCAAACCTTTGTCCACTATAGTGGTCAGGGAGGGGCCCTGCCATAAACTGGGCCCTGGAATGTGCTGTCCACTACACTGCAATATTACAGTTACTACAAGTTAAGCTCTGTGGTGGTATAATGTTCTGAGAAATGTTTCAATAGTATAGCCACAAGACAAAGCATATGCGTGTTAACATTTTTTTTTTTTGGAAAAAATCTACTAAAAATAGTTATCAATGTGATCAGGAGTTTTGTGTGAGTAAAAAAGTTAAGCACACAGATTTTGCTCATTTTCAAGTTGGTCACTGTGCTGAATTTGCCACGCTGCTTGGTTTAAAAATGACTTCTGAGTGAGCTGTGTTTAAAACTGCATTTTTGCATCACTTGCTAATTAGACTAGAGAAGCAAAACTGCTGCTGCTGCAAAAAATGTAGCTGATAAAAACTTACTTCAACTGCATCTTTTTCTGAACTCATGTGTTTACCAGTGAGGAGCCTGTGAGAAAAAACAAAATGAAGTTATATATATTTACATGTGTTGGGTGTGTCATAACGACGATGACTTGTGGGTGAACCACAGGCATAAAACATGGAAATTCAACCATCCACAAATTCCCACATTTCCCTATTTTGCATGTATTTATATAACAGCAGAGACAGACAGGAAAGTATGTGTGGGATCAGAAGATGACCTAGGCCCAGACACCATGAGCCATCAACAACTATACGTCCTAAGCATGTGCACAGATCTCTGACACAACCACAGATTTCATCCCTTAGTGACTCTACTTGCATTTGGTGAACATCTGTTCTGGGTGAAGCCATCACAAATGGTCACAGCAGACACACTCGACGCATACTAATATTGAATCATTGGACCACATGAGCTAGGAGCACACAGGGCCTTAGATTAAAGGACAAAGACCAGCATAAAAGGACACTTACTCGGCCTCAAACTGATTAGGAGTGATTATGTCTGCGGCTGGAACTACTTTGTCTCTGTAGATAGGCAGCAGGTTCTCAGGAACATACTAAAAACAAAACCCGAAAGTGTTTAGATCCTTAAACTATTTTAAGCACATCTTAAGTGTTTCACAATGTGTTTCTGATGAATAATGAGTTAGATGCAAATAATGACAGGAAATCATTTTATCATTTTAGATATGCTCACCATAGCTCCATTATCACCCAGCACCGGATCACACACTTTGAAGGCAGAAAAACAGCAAAAATAAGCAAAATGAACATAAAACACTGTAACACATGTTGATGTTTGGATCAGTACTTGGAATTTCGTCTGCACACCCCTCCCAAAATTAGCATTCTGTTTATATCATGTTTGACTCGCACAGTACATTTCCCAGAAATCCATCAAGTCTCACTGCGTGAACTCCAGATACATCTTTATGGTTAAAACTTTATAATAAGGTCTCATTTGTTAAAATTATTTAAGTAATGAAAACTTTCAGAAAAGTTTTACCATGATAATGGATATGACAATGTTAACGTATTTGGTCTTGGCAGACTAGATCTGCTATGCTGTTGCTCCTGCTGTATGCTCTTGCTACAGTCAATACACAGACACACTACTGTGAGCATCAGAGATATGCTGCTGCTGCTGCTGCTGTGTGAATTGGCATAAATCCAGTAGAATACGAATCTAAACAGGTGGAGCTAGGGGAAGTGGAGGGATTCAGAGGAACCAGCTTACAGCAAACACTGAACTACAAGAACTACAATATACCTGAACTACAAGAACTACATTTATTGTAAGTTCAGTCAACCCATATTCTGGGTTGACTGAACTTACAATAAATGAACTACAAATTCAATGCATTAGCTAACATGAAATAATATATGGACAATATTTATATATTAATCTTTGTTTTGTTTGTTAATAAAAAAAAATACAGTTGTTTATTGTTTTTCAAGTTAGCTAATGTTAACAAAATGAGACCTAAACATTGTAATATGTTACTGCTTTATTATATACATACCATACACCAGGCTCGGGTTTGCCCTCTTCAGCTCCTGTACAATGTCCACCACTGTATCCAAAAAGGAATCATCTCTAGTGTACCCTGAAACAAAGAAAAATTCTGGATCATATCAACTGACCATTATTCTAAGCAGTGTTGGTGGACATAACTTCGAAGGGCAGGGTTTTATTAATAATGATGCTTAATGTAATCATAGTTATAAACAGTCATGCCACTTTTGATCATTTTGGACATGCATAATCCTATTTAAACCAATTTGGGCTTGTGTTATGTCTCACAATAATTGAATAATGTACATCAGTAATTTAAATAACAGCAGACATAAGAGTACCTGTGAGCACATAGTCATATTGGTTCACGTTGTTAAGCTTGATCCCCTCGTACAGGACATGCAATTCATCCGCAGTCAACACTTGGCCTTTCCAGTGCTCATATCCTAGCATGAAAAAGACTTCATTCAAGTCTGCATCATATGTATCTTAAATCCATGTAATTAGGTAGGAGAAAGGGTGTTGAAAGGGCTAAAGGGTGCTGTTGAATAGACACACTGCCTATTCATAATGCAGACCACTCTGCTAGCCTTATGAAAGAGTTACTACACATTAAAAAATATTAAGCACCCACATTTTAATTAAAATGTTATTCCTTAAAAAACGTAATTAACTTTCAGCTGCCTATCCCAGGGAAATTTAAAGGAAAAATTGCCTTTAATTTGAAATAAATGCTGATGAAAAAATCTACAAAACCATGCAAAAAAGTTCAGACATACTAATACTATGAAAAGGTGTAAAAGATGTGCTTCAAACACATATATACACTGAAAAGCACAAGTATAGTACAGTATAGACGTTTACAGATTAACTGGATACCAGATGCATATTAAACTCTTTAACACCTATAGAAGAGAATGATGACAGATGGCTCACAGAGCCGGAAACACCTGCCCACTATACAAACATTAGATCATGTTACAGCAAACAAAGTTAGACCGTTTAAATTCAAGCAGTATTTTCTCACTAAGATCAGTGTAAGAAAAAAAAATGTATTGAGCAGCACTTCTCATTCATTACAAGTTGGATTCAAACAAGCCGAGCGATAGATGACAAAAAAAGCTCAAATACCTGCTGTTAAAAATACTGCTGTGCATCATTTAAACCTTTAATTAAACCTTGATGCAAAGAGGCTGACATAGTATTTCCACTGTGTCTGTTATAAAACAGGATGTCGGCACAATGGCACATGATGACTAAGAAACAAATGAAGACTGGAAAAATACTGTTTGTATGTAGCATTATTTAGCTTAGATCTCACTTCATTTCACTCTAAAGACATAAATTCATAAACAAAAGTCCTGATACCACTGTGTGATATCTTGCTGGGGAAGAAAAAGAAGGGTTTTTTTTAAGAGGATAACAGAACATTCTTTGTATGAGAAATAAAGTGTGAACTGTGGAGGAGGAGGACATAAAAAACACTGTGAGAAAGACCAGCGGGAGTATTGTTATAACACAAACCAAGTAAAATGAAAGTGGTGGATGGGATGGGAAGTGAACAGCATGAGCAGCAGAGCGAGGACAATCAGCCCTTAGAAACTCATTAGAGCCCTTAGCAACCCACTCTGAAAAGAGTAGATAATCAGTGTAATGGTTAACCCATTCAATGCAAACATGTTCAAATGTCAACAAGAATGCCAGGAACATGATAATGGACCATGAGCAATAAATATTAACTCCTCTGAAACAAGCCATGGTACATTTATTTGTTGACCGCTTTTAACTATTTTAAACCATCCAACAAATCCTTTCCTGTTTACCCAAACTTGGTAAACTTTGAAATGGCCCATTAATTTTAAGGAATGGGCTGATTTCAGTCCTGCAGTGTTTGAGTTTAACATAACTCTACCGCACCGTCACAGACAAAACAGAAAACGCAATAGTGGTATTTTCATTCTTGAATGAATCAGTGTTTTGAAAAAAATAAAAAAATAAAAAAAATAAAACCTTACTTGAATAATGCAATGACTTAAGGTCTGTTGACACCATAGACGATAACTATCTAGTGTTAATCATTTTTTTAATTCTATGAGAATAGTATAGTCCACACCACAGCTATAACAATAACGAGACAGAGGGAAAATATATTTGGAATTAGCGCAATTTCATAGACAAAACAACAAATGTAGTAGTGGTGTTTTAGTTCTTGAATGAATCAGTGTTTTGAAAAAAAAGTTAATTGAATAATTCAATGACTTAAGGTCTGTTAACACCATAGGCAATAACTAACTATCAAATGTTAATAATTTCTTTAATTCTATGAGAATAGTGCAGTCCACACCACAGGTATAACAATAACGAGACAGAGGGAAAATATCATTGGAATTATTTTCCAAACTATTTTTTTCAACTGATCAAAACATTGACAGCCATTTATAACCCACTCGACTTTAAATAGCGAACGCAGTTACAAATGACAAATGGATGCTAATATAGTTATAGTTATCATTTCTTGGTGAGAACAGACCTTTACTCAAAACAGAAAATGAAAAAAAGTTTCTTGTTTTGTTCCGTAATGAATTTGTTTAATAAATAGGTCAATATCTCATCATAAAGACTGTCATGTTTCGTTCCTTAATCAGTATAATGAATAAATTGGTTGAATGAAATATAATCTCACTCACAAAAACTGTCTTTTGTTGCCACCTACTGGCATAATAAAATAAACTGCAGAAGAGTCACTAAACAAATCCCCATTTGTGTGGTTTAGTTTTTATATGCCTTGTCACTGACCACTACGTATTTTTCCCATCTTTTTAGTCTTGTACATTTAAATCTAAATAAAAAGCAGAAAACCACCTCACTGTTTGCAAACCTGGAAACAGACAACGTAACTGAAAAACAAAAAAAACATACTCATACTCAAATATTCATCAGTCATACTGTGCTTACTGCTTTGCTTCACTGAAAGGAAAATAATACTGCCACATGCTGTTCAACACAAGGAAAGCTGAGCTTTGACCTGATGAAAACTTTCCCACAACAAGAGAGTGTTAAACAATACCGAGATTAAACCCACCCAGATGAATTTGATTAGATTTTCTAACTCTACACAAGAACATATTAAATCATGGTTTAGCAATGCTGTTCAGATATTAATTCAAAATCTCTATATTAACTTTCTAACTTTAAACCCTAGCTTGAACAAACGTTTTTCAGAGAAGCCAAACCAAGAGGGGTAATTAGTAATGCCTCATCACTAACTCACGTGACTTGAACTCCAGCCTCGATTACATAATAAGGCCATTCAACAGTGTCCTGCATTGCAACAATCTATTATTCAACTGTTAAAAAAAAAATTAAAAAAAAATAAAAAAAAAAGATCCTCATTTGACATCAGCATATAGGTTATGCTAAACCTGAAAACTGAAGAAAAAAAAAAGGATAAATGAATTTCAGAATGTCTTAATATTTGGTTTGTTGTTCTTTTGCTTTAATCACAACAGCTTGTATTTACCTGTATGGTTTGAGAACTGCACAGAATTGATAGTGTCGACTTCAAAGCCCAGCACCTAGCAGTGACACACAAGTTAAACATAAATACATACTGACATGCATCTTAGAGGGGAACTGCCCTTAGATTTATTTTAGGAAGCAGATGTTTTATTGTAAAGCAGTCGGGTGTGCTTTGCATCACAACTACGTTAAAACTTTAAATGACTGCAGGCATCTGATGCACTGCAAAAGCTACTAAATCTTACCTGTAAAGGAAAAGAAGCAGATTTGTTTCCCACATATCCTCTGACAACATGACTCTGAACTGACAGAACTCTGCAGTCCATACTTAACGTTACTTAAAGAAAAACACTACTAGACTTTAATATTCTCATTAAAATATCGCACCAGGCTAAAAGACAACGATCAGTCGTAGATCTAATAAAAACACACTTCAGTAATGACAGACATTCAACAGCTGCCCCTGCACAGTACACTACATCGGCTCGGCTGGGTTTGTTTTTTTCTTCAGGCATTGCAAGGACACCTAAGTGCTCGCAGCGTGTTTACAAGAATCGACCAATCACGTCAAAGAAAGATTGTTTTCGAGATCAAAGCGAGGCTGGTTAATGTTCATGTATAATTAAAGTACTGCATAAAGTTTTAATAAAGTTACATGTGCAAGGTACTTTGCAAAGACGTTTCTATGACCACATTGTTAATGGACTAAATAAACGTCAGAGCATTTATCTAATAAATGAAATATAGCTGTTTTTAATGTTTTTAAGGACAGTGCTATTTGAGTCATGGTTGCCCAGAATTATAAATATATTAATCAGCATACTAGTTATCAGGATTGTGAATTTGAAATGAGTTTGTTACATCCCACAGGAATAGAATTTACTGAATTATGTAAGATAAATTCAAGAAAATCATATGTTTTGTTTTTTTAGCAAAAATGTTTGTAGTTTTTTGTCTGTTGTAGAATAAGCCACATTTGAAAAAAGCTAAATTAATAATTTTTATGAAACAATTACAACCTATAACTTAAAACTCACAGAATAGAGCTGTTCAGTCAACCTGTTCAGCCTGTTCTTTCTGAAATTTCCTGTGGAATTATAGAATAATCCGTTTTTGAATTATGGGCAGTTTATAAACATATTTACAATTTAGCATGCAATGAAAATTTACCCAATCTATTTCAAAATGCATGTTATAGATCAGGGGTTCTCAACTCCAGCCTTTTCCTGCAGACTTTAGCTACAACCTCGATCAAACTCAAAGGTCTTGATTAGCCTGTTCAGATGAGTTTGATTAGGACTGGAAACTCTGCAGGATATAAAGTCAAGTCCCTGTCCTACTTCATTTCTTTCTCAACAATCCGTTTCAGATGTATTTCACAATACAGAAGAAAAGATCTGTTGCTACAGCTGTTTCAACTCAACTTTAACTACAACAACTCCAGCAATGTTAACCAAGAACCACAGAACTTTTATACCCATAAATCCACATCTGCTTTTCCAAAAAAAATAAAATAAAAAAAAAAACAGAAAGATATGGCAATGCTAATTTGCTTCTAAATTTTTAAGACTTAAAAAAAAAAAAAAAAAAAGTTTTCCACAATGAAAGCAAATTGTCAATGCTAATGTTGAGGGAACCTAAGATATGAGGCATATCTTTTTCTTTATAATGATTTAGACATTTTGTGCTTTTAGAGAACAAAGAGCACATACGTCAGACCTCCAGTTCATAAACAAAGAAACTGACCAACTTATCAACAAAAGGTATAATAAAAAAGTATAATAATTTTGACTTTCTGATTTTTTTCTTAGAATTGAGAAATAACTCTTCTGACTTATTTCTCAAAATTATGAGAAAAAGTAAGAATTCTGAATAAAAAAAAAAAAGTTGCAATTACATTTTTTTTATTTTTATTTTTTTTTATTCTGTGGCAGAAACAAGCTTCCAATTGTTCACTTGAGATAAAATAATTATCTCCCTGTTAACCTTTGCTGAACAGTGAAATGTATACAATACTAACAGGCAACAACAGTAGGCTAGTTGTACTATTAGTAGTAGTGCATTATTTGTTGTAAGTGAACAGAAACAGAGTTTTTCACTGCTTTGAGGTCAAATTAATAAAGGCAAACGAATCAATGACTTAAATGGAAGCAAATTAAGGCCCTTACATAATTCAAACACTTCCTACACATTCACTTGTCATTACCTTTGAATGTGCATGAGCGAGGAGATACTGTATCACTTAAATGATAAGGTTTTATTATGTCGTCATATACACAAACGCAAAAGTGTATCTGCGTGGGTTCTTTCCTCTGTGCAACTGCTCTGAATGTTCATTTAGTAGAGGTATCAGTGCAGAAGATGTATTTATGAAGGATGGAGATAGGATGAGTGGAGGCACACTGTCCCTGTGAAGTCTGTTTACACTGAGTGGAGGACATTATGTTCCTTTATCTTCAATATATCAGCAGTCAGTCAGTTGCAGCACTGGTGATTCAGGAAGAAACTGTGGGCCTCAGAGAAGGTTTTACAGGTGTCAGTGCAGTCACAACCTGACAGCATGTCAAAGTGCTTCACCAGGAGGCCATATTGGTATTTGTGGACCTGATGCCTCTGTCATGGATTTTCACTGGATGCTTTTATGCTTTATATCAGTTATGTTGTCATTTTGTGCAAGCTGTAACTGCACAGATGAAGAAACCAAGTCTTCAGGAGACCAGGCCAGCCGCTTGAGACACATGTGGCAGCTCTCAATGAGGGATGCAAAGATAAGAGAGAAAGGTAAGATCTAATCTGTCCCAGTTTATTTGTTCAAAACAGCTTTTTCACTATTCATGGGAATGTTAATCCATATATATATATAGAAAGAAGAAATAGAAAGAAATGAAAATGAAACTACATATGTCATTTTTTACTTATTTTTTTGTAAATTCAGGATACAATTTTTACCTATAATAGATATCACCGTATTTCCCAAGCTGCTTAATCACAGCAATCACAATTAGACAATTGTTTTGTATTGCAGATTTTCTGAAATGTTGTTTAAATATGCAAATGAGGCATTTTAAGACAGTTGCCATTTTGCTGACTGTGTATTTATGTAATGATTGTAAATATGAATTTGGATTAAAACTATTTAAGAGCCTTTTTAAAAAGTGATACATGCTGTTTTGTGAATTTAGTCAAGGCAAAAGATGTTGCACTTTAATGTTCTTTTATTGTGACTGTATTCAAAATATAGCACAGCATCTCATATATTATTGCATGAATAGATCGGTGGTTCTTCTACAGCAGACCTCTAAGAGGCCCTTAAAATGATTAAAATTAGGAAAATAAGTCATGATATGTAATAAATCATGACATTTCCTATTTAAATTCACCTTCTCAACAACTGTTTTGAAAATCCAAGATATATGAGAAACCTGGAAAGGTTACTTTTTAAAATTGGATATACATTTTTATAGTTATGCCAAGCTCTAAAATAGTTTATTAGACTACAGAATATCTTTTAAAATCCTTATCATTAATCCTTAGCCATCAAATCACAAACAACTGGAAAAGTCATGGAGCCTTTGAAGAAAGTCATGGGGCCTTGCAGTCAAAAAGACTGAGAACGACCGCAGTGGATATTTCTGTGTGTCACATGATGCTGTATTTTTTTGTCATAAATATTGTGGATAAGTGGATATGGCAAACATCCCAGTACTTGATGAATTTTTAATACTATTAGCAGACTAATAGTAGACCATCATTATACTACCTTTTGTCATAATAACCTTTAACACAGAGCTGCACAGATGACATATGTGGTTTGACAGCTGAACGAATGACAGATGTCTGAATGTACCAGCACACAGTTTGAAATACTATCTTACTACTGACTGAATACTGTATAGTGCACAATGTATTTTTTAAGTAGGTGACATAAAATTGAAACACGGAACAGTCTGAGACCATATGCTACATTGTTGCACATTTTTGCGAAAAGTCACAGTAGGTCATCCAAGTATAAAATTCATACATAAATTCTCATACTCTGCATACGATACATAATCAGAACTATTAAGAGCAGTATGGTAAAACACTATTCTGAATTTCCTAGATATTTTGTTTTATGCATATATGTATATGCATGGCATTCAATGAAAAAACACTGACACTTTCTGACAAGTATTAATACTGAAACCAATGATATGTGTTGAGTGTGGTGGCTGTAATCACACATAGACATTCACTCACAGGATCTGAGCTTCAGTATGCAGTATGTATCAGGTCCTGTCAGTAATCAAAGACACAAGGACAGAGCATGTTGATAACATTTCACTGATAGCAAAAAAAAAAAAAAAAAAAACACGATGTGAGCTGTTTTTGTTGGCAGGGGAGTTATTTGTACAAAAGAACATGAACATAATCATTAGTTTGTTTGTAACCATTGATTATAAATATATTTAACTCAATACAATATCATAACCAATGAGAACATAAAAGAACATAAACTTTTACAAAATAGCCCTTGCTGTGTCCGAAATCATACTCTGTCTGAGTAAGTAAATTTTTGAGTAAGCAATTACCTAGCAATCATTAAAAAGGGATTTTTTTAGAGTATGAATGTGTGTAGTTTGATTATAATCTGGATGTACTACATCTGCCATGCTGTCATTGTCTTGTGACCTACCAGGAACAGTTGTGTTGCTTCACTGCTTCATACTTTTTAGGGAAGTATGCGATTTCACATACAAAATCCAAAATCCCCCCCAAAATCCAAAAATAAATTATTTTACCAAAATCTTACTATCTAACTGTGCATTGTATAGTTCAACATTTATTAGATGTTATTATTTTTGCTCTTTGAATACCCAACAGCCATAGAGGAATCTAATCCAGCTCAACATCAGCTCCTGTACTGTCGTGTTGGGATTGGTTTCCACCTACAGATTGTGATGAATGGCAGTGTGTGGGGCGTTCACAAGCCTTCTGAGTACAGTATGATTTATTTACCTAACCTTCATTAGTATAGAGAAAAGTATCTCAATAACACATTTACACACATTAAACTGTCAGAATAGTCTACACGCAGATTTATCTACTTTATATAGTTCCCATTTTTTCATTTCTATTTAATGAGTTTTTCTTTATTCTCTTTTTGTCTTTAAGGCTTGCTGAGGGTGTTTGCTGTCAGGCCGGGCATAGTGGGTATCCGTGGTGTGAAGAGTGAACAATATTTGTGCATGAATCAGGAAGGAATTGCACATGGAATGGTGAGAAAGGTCATCCATTACATAAGACTTATGAAACTCAATGGCAAAACATTACATTTCTCAAAATCACTTTTAAGTCTGTAAAGCCTGATATATGAGAACAGTCAAAAAAAAATCTAATGTTTTGTAATGTATTGACCTTTAGACAAAAAATATAAAACACTTTCTGAATATGTCTGAATATGTTTTTTTTTTATGTCATATTTGATACATCAGGCTTTTATAGCTTATGTAAAATGATATAGAGGCCCAAACTGAGAAAATATATATATGTGACATAATGACATCATTATCACATGGCACAGCTGATTGGTTCTTTTTGTATCAGCAGCCAATGAGCTTGTTGCTCATAATTCAAATACTTGGCTAGTGCTTGCTTTAGCAGTTGCAGCACGCATCAGAAACCCTCTATCTTCCCCAGCTCCACCTGTATAGATCTGCTATGAGGTGATTCATGTATGCTATGGGGGTTATTTCATGTGTGCAGCAGCAGTATTTCTTACATGCTCACAGCAGCATGTTGTGGATGTATTGGCAGTAGTAAGTCCGTACATGCTCTGCAGCAGCAGAGTAGCACATTTAAATTCATTTAGCTACATTTAATTAAAAAAAAGTTGAAAGTTAGTCAACTAAATTTATTTAAATGTAGCTAAAATAAATCGATTGCAACCACTTACCTTAAAAATATTTAGTAAATTTAATATATCATTTTTTTCAGTGTACATTACCATCCCAGTCCCTCCGAGAGTTGTCATGACAGAAATGTAAACATGCATTTTGGTGCAGATATTGTTATTTATATAGCCAAAAAGTAAGATGAAATTCTGATAGCTTGTAATGTAAATCAACAGTATAGCAGACTACTGACAGCACACAAAATGAATATGATATCAGTTGTCACTCTGCATCTCCCAATAATATGTCTTAGTAAGATAATATTTCAGGGCATAATATATAATGCAATGCAATACAATGATGACTGAGAGATGAACAAAAAGCATTCCTCAAAAGCTTGCTGTATCATACCAGATACTCACATATTAACAAGATTTTTCTAAAAAAAAAAAAAAAAAAAAAAAATGTATGGATAATCAAGTAAAGCTGCTTCAGTCCAGTAAATGTTCATCTTGAAATATAACTAACATTATGAAAGCTATTCTCATGTTTAATTTATATTTAAAAAAAATAGTAAAGAGACAGCAAAGAGATATGTGAACCATGACCTGAAGGTGGACGTTTACAATTATAACAAAAGGCCTTTTACTTGCATCAATCAGCCAACAGAAGGCATCTAGTAGATTGTGTGCAAGAGGTTTTTCAGCAGTTTCGATCATGTCTATAATTTAGATGCCTTATAAATTGATGTATCAAATGTGACTCAGTCGGGTTTATAGGGTTAATTCTTACGCTTATTTGAAATAATAGCAGTTTCAGCTAATTGAAAGGTATAATCATTATTCTTATCAAGTGCATCCTGAAATAATGACACGTGTTCAATAAATAAAATGTATTTATCAAATGTAACTCTCTTCTTTGTTGTAGAAGTTGTTCTCAAATGAATGCCTGTTTAAAGAGCGCATGGAGGAAAACCATTACAACACATACTCCTCCATAAGCACTGGGTTTTTCCTGGCTTTGTCCCAAAAAGGGCAGCTGAGGAAAGGCAAGAGGGTGGGCCGCCACCAGACATGCACTCATTTTCTTCCTCGCAAACCAGTTTCTCATTAAACTAACACATTATTCCTAACTTTCCAGCTACTACATGCAGTATCAGCATTTAGACATGAAATATTCAGTGGGTTCAGGGCTATAAGCTCATGAATAAGACATGGAAAGAGATGCGTATATTGTCTCTATTTATGCGAAATCACCCCTGTGACAGTTCCTATAACAGCAGTGTATGTGGTTGATGGAGTTCGGACTAATTTCTGGTTAACTATATTCTATCAACCACAGCTATTTCAAAATGTGGCTTCAAGCTTGAAATATCACAGAACTCTGATGAAGAGTGAAAGTAGTCTGTGAATAATGCACAGCTGTCACTTATTTTTGACTTATACTGCACATTTTGTGTCTCAGATTAACCAGAGCTACTCACTGCATTTTTACTTACGGTATTTTGAATGCTTAAATTGATAAATGACCTACAAATGTTGCCTCTTTATCTGTTTTTGATATTTTCATAATTTGTGTGCATAATGAATGTGTAAATATTTATTTATTTGTCTCTAATGTGTGTATAATTTAATTGTAAATGGGATCTAAATACATACCAGTGTTATTTTGGTATTATTTATATACTAATATTGTATTTATTAATATTTTTAATTAGCTATTATTTTATGATGTCATTATTTTCATTTTATATACATACATATATATATATATATATATATATATATATATATATATATATATATATATATATTTCTTTAGTTATTTAAGTACTTTAACTTAAATTGTCAACTTAGGCAACAGGCAAAATTTCAAAATTTCATATACTTTTTTTAAGTTTACCTTTTTATCTATTATTTATATTTTATATCAGCTTTTCAATGACTAAATTATTTTTAATAGTTTTAGTTAACACTAATACAGACTTTTACAGGATTTTCTGTGAACCATTTTGTCCTGCATAAGTTTGATATGTGTAATTTTACTACTATGTAGTGCGTGTCAAGGCCTCAGCAGATGCTCAGCTGCTATATTTTATCTCATTGTATGAAATAAACCTGATCCATCTGACAGTTTTGAACTACAAATAAAGATGAACATGCTGAATAACAGTGCATGTTGGAATTTGCAAACAGGAAAAATAAATTTTTTTAAAAATCCTTAAACGCTGAATTGACTCCTTACTGAATAAAGACCTATTCACACAAAGAACGATAACTATAAGGATAGCTATATTAGCATCCACACCAGCAGACAATATTGTCTGTTTATTCTAAGCATGCTCACCTGCCGCTTTAATAGCATGATCCTGATTAGTTGTCAATGATTTATTGTTCATCAGCTGGAAAAAAAATCATGCTGAAAGTGATTCCAATGGTATCATTTCTCTGTGCCTTTATCATTATAGCTGTGGTGTGGACTCTGCTATTCTTTAATATTGAGAATGATTTTTAGAACTATATCTTAATAGTTATCGTCCTTGGTGTGAACGGGCCTTAAGACATGAAAGGTAAATAGGTGAAGAAACAGAATAGTCTTCCAGAGCTCTCCAACCTCAACAGCTTCAAAAACACTACCTGACAGAAACAAGCATATACACTCCCCCTACATGCATAATCATTATTAATATACCAATTCAAGTACTGTCTTAGGGTATGTTTACATGTCAACAATGTACTAAAAGTGGAAACATTTTTCCTATGCATTGTTCAAAAGTTTTTGCATACAGGTGACAACATTGTCAAAACTATCCTGTTCACAAGAATCTGCGAAAACTACTAAAAATGCTGTATTATGCATGTCAGTCCAGTAAAAACGTATCCCCGCGTACTATTCAATAAAATTCTAGTGCATTTAATCTATTAAATAACAGCAGAGTGAGCAAGTTTTTGGATATGGTAAGATTAAACTTATTTTAGTGAATAAAGTACCACATTTCAGCTATAATTTTGTTACGGTGGTTACACAAAATTTTATTTTATCCTAGTTTCTAGGAAATCCTCAATCTGTATCCTTTCTAACAGCTTCATGTGGCCGAAAACATTTAATTTTAACGTGGCTTTAAGCACTATGCATCATTAAAGATTCACTTTCACCACGTAAAGCCGGTAAATGTGGTGTTTACATGTAATTATCGTAATATGAGTTTACCTTATGGTACGAACACAGAGTCTCTGCATCAGTAGGAAAGCGATAAAACGAGCATCTTCCCTCCGAAGACTTGTGTTGCATTTCGGGGCAAAGCAAAAACACATTGTCGAACAACAATATAAAATGCGGGAAACTAGTCATTGGTTATTCTACAATTAATTGTTTTACAAATAATACTACAATTGGAAAATACTATAAATTGATCAACTGTTCGGCGTGATGATGTTTAATGTCTCCGACAGCGCCTGTAGTCCCATTTAGCAACTTGTTAGCAACCATCTTTTTTAAGAAACATAACAGTTTAAAAAAATCATGAGTGGGGTGTAACTGCTGAGTTTTATGTCGTAGAATTAAACGTGAAAGTATCTTGAGCTTGTGTGAACCATGGACCTTATTTAAGGGTTTAACCAAAATCCCATTCAAAAAACCCATTGACTCTGGGACGATGGAACCGGAAGTGCTAAAATGCTAACTCGCTTCCGGTTAGTGAGTGACTCGGCACTCACTAGATTCTTGCTGTCGCTATAGCAAATATCACCTGCTTTGTTTAAAAATAACGTACATTAAACCTAAAATACAGCCTGAACGATGACAACAATAATGTACAATCACTAGACTAGTGATCATCAAATCCTGCTAACAGTTTATTTTACAGACTTTGTGTTTAAAGGTCCCCTGAAGTGCCTTGAAACACAGCTTTATTCTATGTAGTGACGTAATTTAAACTGAAACAGGAAGACAGGGCGGGATATATCGAGTAGCCCCGCCCCCTCTTTAAATTAGCCAATAGCGTTTTGTTTATATCTGCTCGGGCCAGAGGCGTTGAGCTGGTAAAGCCGCATTTGACAGCCACAGTCATAGAATAGGTTACCCCCTAGATTCAATATGAAACTCTTACTAAAACAAAATAGCGATCATAATCATGCTGAGGCTGTGTAGTTTTAAAAGTGTTTAATATATGCCGACTCGCGCATATGATCTGCTCCATGCGATCGTGTCTCCGGACCGGAGCCAAAGCCCGGATCAGACTGTGAGCGCTGCCGCGGTTCGCATGACAAAACGTGAAACCAGACCTCATTTGCCCCGATTGAAAGCTTATTTACACTGACTGAATAGTTCCCTATTGCCTACATTGTGCACTACGTGCCATTCACCGTACAGAAAATACTAACACTGTGAACAAGTGACCTATCTCAGCCAGGGTTGCCAGGTTTTCACAGTAAAACCCGCCCAATTGCTACTCAAAACTAGCCCAGTCACTTTTCAGGGGGATTCCCGGTAAAAATCGCGTTCCGGTGGGGTAAAATACACGTTTTTTGGTGGGGTTCCCCTGATAAAAGTCGCATTCCAGGGGCTAAATATCACGTTATTGGGTCGCTTCAACCCGCAAAAAAACCGCGGACTTGGCAACACTGATCTCTGCTGTAGCGTCTATTTATAGTGTAGGGGGCGGGCGCTTCGGATTCTAGAAAGCATTTGATTGGTTAGAAGATTTGATGAGAAGCTGAAGTACGATGTGACGTCACAAAAAAATCGTTTTGGCGGAAGTGATGAACTGCAAGCTTTGAATGCTTATATCTTCTAAATCCGAATTTTGTCACTGTTTTGGAGCACACTGGCTTATAGATAACCTTAAGACTAACATATTGATACTAACACCCAAAAAACTTTAATTTTGATTTCATGGGGACTTTAAGTTTTTTTTACACTAAACCTTTGTTCTCTAGAAACCATGTCAGTTTCGGTTAAAATTATTTTACGATCAAGTGTTATAAACACTGAATTAGCAATATGTGAAATTAAATTAATGACAGAACAATTAGGAATGTATAACAGGAATATAACAGCTTGATTGTAAACTGTTTTTGCAGTATTGTCTTATATTAATGTCCGTTAAAGGAAGACTGTAAACAAAAAACTTTTTTATGTAAAACACACACACAGGTACAGGCACTTTCTCCAAAATTATTTAATTATGACAGACACAGCAATGCATCATCATGTTTGTAGTGTGTTCCAGGGGATTAAAACGTACAATATATATTTCAGACCTACTGGAGTAATAGTAAATAATAATAATCGTAAATGTGTAAAGTTGCATAAGCTCATTCTAACTTTGTGTCATATCCATATAAATCATTATTATGTTTTCTATGGCTAGGAACTGCAGTTCCTAAAAAGGATTTAAGTTTACTACTAGAACAGTTAAAGTTAGCAGGTGCATAAGCGCTACGTCCCACTTCAAAACACACAATATTTTTCCACTTTTGTGAATAATCACCTGTCAGGGTCTTCAAAAAAAAACGATGAAAGGCATGATTTTTACTGTCACACTGACAGTTTTTGCAGGGGATCGCCCAAAATGACGGCCGCGCTACCGAAGCACCATCTAGTGCCTGTTACCCAAAAAGCCTCAGAGTTTTGCCTCTTGGTCTTCTATACTCTTTGCTTGCGGTCTTTGCACTTAACCACCTGACCAGACCACTTATATGACGTATTTCCTGTTTGGCCCATGTGTTCAAGTGACGATAAAGACCACAAGTATGTGTATAACTTTTCATTACCTGATGGGACACACTTATAGAGTTGTAAAAATGCAAGTGTTTACATAGCTTTATTTTTATTTTAAATACTTTGCATTTTAAAATCAACTTCTAAATGTTTGTTCAGTTGATGACATAATTTGTGGTCCTTCTAATAAAAAGCAGTTGCAAATGTTGTCCAAAATAAATATCACCACTACTCATCTGTGCACCAATAAAATGTGCAACACTTTGTTTTTCTACCAAAATATATGTAATATCTAATCATTATATTAATATTTAATTTACATTGGAAAGGTTTCCGTGACCCCTCATGAGATCTCGGCAAAAAGTGTCACGATTTATTTTTAGAAGATGATACATGATGGGATACACTAGCCTCGAATAGTACTCTGGAGCAGTATTCAAGATGGTGTGGATTTATTGTGGTTTAAGGGCACTGTGCTTTGGAGTTTTTAAGACCTGGGACAGTCTTGCGCACTTACTTCCTGTCGCGCACACACGCTCTCAAGTGTCCAAGACCACAAGTGTGGGTATTTGGACAAGGCATACAGTAACCCCATCTTTGACTTTGCCTTAGCCTAATGGCCCTGATGTCTCACAATCACGGGCCGGTTCGTCAGTTTTCATTTTATCACAATGAATCATTATAAAGTCTATCTTTTCTCTATCTTCATATCTGTCTCCTATTTTTTAAAGGCCCTCCATTCACCTTTGCATTTGATCAGGGCCACAGGCCTCTCTGTAAGCTGAGCTGTATTGAGGGAGACGTTGGGTGATCTGATCCCCTCTCACGATGACACGACTTCTCAGCACTCAAACCGATCAGATGTCCCTCTTTACCGCTAAGAGTCTGTCTCAGTATGTAATAGTGAGAGTTAATAAGACCAGGGGAGACCCAAAATGAACAGATCAACACAAAGAACAAGTTTCAAGCTAATCAGACAAGATGGACTTTATAACTCTATTAGGTAAATTAGACGTGTGTTGTTTGTTTGCTCCATTATCATAGTGTGCTATACTACAATCTACCTTCCTTACTCTTCTTCTACTTCTTCTGCTGTCTTTTTCCAGTCAAATCAACTGTATATGTTTGGGTGCTGATAAGATGAGTGTTTGAAGTAAATCATGGCTAATCCAGAGGAGCTGGAGTCCACAGCAGGTGTAGATGTTGGGGCTGATATAAATGGAGGATCTATTCCCTGTAGAGACACAACAGAAGCAGATGGTCAGGTAAGACCACTGAGCAACTCATTTATGTTTGCATGTACCAGTGAGGCTCTAATTATCCTATCGGCCATATGGACTGAAAAAAAAAATGGTGTAGGATTTACTTTTCACTCAGCTAGTGAATTGCTAGTAAATTTCACAAAGAAACAGTAATAAACACATTAAACATGACATTTTGAAGTAAAAAGACAGGAATAGTATTTTCTTGTAAAATATACTTCAGTTATCTTTTTTACAACTTTGAAAAATCATTTTTACAGTGTAGTATTATTCTGAGATCTCACCCTTGATCATGATGAATTGTTTTTGATATATAATGAATGAATTTATTTCAAAATACTGTAAATATTGACATCAATGACAAAACATATGGAAAGCATTCTCTTCTCCCTTTTAAAAGTTAGCATTTTAGTATTAGCATTTACATTTTTTTCTTTGATGTCCCATCAGATCCAACCCACTAGTTGAGAGCCATTTACAATACTATTTACTTAGTTAACTGAAATAAAGCTGCAATAAAATTAAATATAAATATTACATAAAAAAAAAAACTTAAAAACAAATTTGAAATGTTGTCTTGGCTTGAAGTGCTTATATTAATACAACTAGAATTGAAAAAATAAATAAATAGAAATATTTAAAAAAAAATGACCAAACCAAAAGTATAAAAATAAAAGCTACTTCAAATATAAACAAATATACTAGTAAATCATAAAACAACAACAACAACAACAAAAAACAGACATTATCCATGAATTTTACTCACATTTCCATTAACAATAAAAATACAACATGATGCAGTGCAAAGTTCAAAATAAAACACCTGTACAAAGTTAATTCCTTAACACAATAATACAGAAATACATTGTGCCCTATTTTTTACTTTTTTTTTTTTTTTAGAATAAAATGAAATACCATCTAAGAAAAATCTGTATAAATGATACTTAAGGAAGAATGCTGGATCACTTTTGAGCCTTCATGTTTCCACACAGGGTACAACCGATCAGATATATCCTGAGAAAATAGAGGTGGTCTCTGTAACTGAGAATGACATTCCTTCTGTGGATACCCCAACCCTGCTCAAGGCCAGTCCACTGGACAGTTCAAGTGCCAGTCCTGCACCAGATGACAGCACCGTCAAACCAACCAAAGACCCTCTCACAGAAACCCCTTCAGCCCAGCCCAGCCTTTCAATTCCAGTTACCAAAGTCCAGCCCTTTGTTACGGGTAACAATATACATCATCAAAATGTGTACTCAGTTTCATGTTGTACATAGTTTTCTCCTGATATTGACTTGTACAAAATCAAGCAACGTTAGTACAGTTTATGACTGTGTGACTTATAATTACATTCATAATTCTAAATTTTACATGATCCTTCAATAATGCTGACAGAAGCATTAGTCCAAACTCACCCAAAAACATTTTAGTCATGCGATAAATCAACACTAATTAAGTTTGTTGCTGTCAAGTATTTGCACTACATAGTAAAATACACAAAGAGATTCTGTATGTTTCTGTAGCTCAACTAGTAACACATGATGCAAACATCAACAAGTACATATTGATAAAACGTATCAAGTGTCTGCTAAATGTATATATATGAATCTCTCTCATCTCATGCATCTCATCACCTCATGAAACTGATATCAAGAGGATAAAACACTTAGGGGGAGACTGTTTGCACGTAGGATGGAGATACTTATCGGGGCCTGTGTCCTGCTCACCCTCACTATTGTGCTTGGAATTGGATTAGGCGGTGAGTAAATGTCTTTAGGGAGTACTCAATACACCCAGAGATGTACAGCCTAACACTTCATTGAGTTTTGGAAATTAATATTTTACTTGATTAAAAATATATGAGCTCTTCATGAGCGATGTTCCTTGGGTACCTGGTTTCATGTGAACTAATGTTATAGGGGACCATATACTTTAGTTTAGATTAGTACTGGGTGGTTTAGTGTTAGGGACCCCAGGGGACTTTGTGAAGATTGGAAGTATGGCAAGGTGGGTGGAAGGGAAGCTGGAGGAGCCCTAGATCATAACCAAAAAGTCAGTGTAAAACAATATTAAATATGTGTTCTGAGTTTGTCACACCACAGAAAAATGCATTATTAACCACCCAGTCAAATTTGAATGATAAAAATGCCAAGTAAATGAAATAAGCTATCAAAATCGTAAAAAAATAAATAAACGCCATTCTCTGCTCTCAAACGCTGGGGGCGTGTCCACTGTCGGTGTTGAAACCACGCCCACTCACGAGAAAGCTGCCACCTCTCAGCTGTCAAATACCGCTACAACCTGAATGGATGACCGAGCTGTTTTGTAAATTATCGCAACCAGGTAATATGCATTTACATGACGAAGGCATAGCTAGCTAGCAAATTGTACTCTGTAGCTAATAATTAATAGTAATGACAGTTACTCGCGATGAAGCGGGCGAACCACTGATGCTAATTCGTTCTAATTATTTTTTGTGTTAGGGGAGTGGCAATGTTCAGTGGCTCCAGACATGATTTCAGGCCTGCCCAAAAAATCTTGAAAGCAAAAATGGCGAGAAACTGATTAAAGGTGCAGTCAGTGTGTAAATTTTAGCAGCATCTAGTGGTGAGGTAGTGAATTGCACACGGAGAAGCTACGGAGGCCGACACAGGATAAAGATGTCATTGTCTGAGACGACGGTTTCTTTACAAAGGTAAATTAAGGAATTATATTTACTTAATTATTCAGTAAACAAATATGTTATTGCGAATATTATTGTTACTTATTTAGCATAGTGTCAGTGTTTTATTCACAAAAACAACATAGTGACGAAACGCTCTCTGTAGAGCAGTTTGTCTGTTTAGGCTTACTGTAGTAACATAGCAGCGCAAAATAGCAACTTCCATGCATAAACATAATAAATACCTAGACGCCTCATTGGCCGCTCGACCGCACGTCAACGGCGCCGCCATATTGGTCCGGGCAACTCTCCAGAACTCTCATATCAGGACAGAAGAAAACATACCTGACTCGTTGGCAGCTTGGGCATCTACAAAACTTCGCACAATAATAAAAACAGATGTCAGGATATTATCTTTCACAGGTAAGACTGAACAGTTGTTTCTGGATGTTTTTTGGTCATTTTTAGCATTATGTTGACAGCTTAATTAGCCACCAGTGTCAGACTATTAATAGCTAACATTAGCGATATCGCTAGTAAGCTGTGAAAGCTGAGACTTTATAAGAAATCAAAGTTTAAATGAATACTTATTAAGTTTTAACTTATATTGTAGTTTATATCATAAAATAAATTGTGTTATGAGCACAATATGTACAATGAGCACTTTGACAAGACCGTGTCAGACTGTCAGGATTTCACTACTCATTTACAAAGAGTAATTTTATCATAACTAGATTATAAGGATTTGATAGCTTATCATAAAACTGTGGACTGATTATATTTTTTTCTTTTTTAGCCAACTGTAAACAGGACAACGCAAGCCTTAAGGAAAGCTGAAGAAAGCCTGTTCTCTGCGTTTCCAAGAGACTAAACCTCCACAGACTAATGTTGTATTTGTACTAGTTTAAACTCAGAACAGCCCTGAATGCATGGCCAGAATGACCCTGATCATATTCAAACCACTCTCTCTCTCTCTCAGACTTCCAGACTTCCAGGAGCATTTTTAACCTTTGTAAGGGTAATTTTTATAACAATATAAGTACCTTATTAAATGTTTCTGTCGTTTTTGTCAAATATTTAAAAATTACCAGTTTCTTACTAATACTACTAATACTTACTAATACTAATGCAATACTATAGACTGCATTTAAAATTATTTACACAGGCTGTTTAATGCTGATCAGGTACTGTATGTGCATTTACACAAAAACTGCATAATGTAAATAGCCTAGAAATGAGAAACATGGGAACTTCTTAGTTAGTGAAGCTGCAATATCATGACAAAATCATTGGTTATTATTGCTCTTTATGTTGTAAAAATGATTATTAATTTTTATTAATATAAAGGTTTTTTGGGGGGGTTTGGGGGGGCAAAATGTCAAGCACCGTCAAGTTGTTTACATTATTTTACTCATTAATTGAAAAACCCCATTATAAAATATAGGAAAATTTTGAGGGAAGCAGTGGAGAATTAGTCTTTATTAGTCAGGTTTTGACGTCACAACTAATATATATACAGTGCCTTGTGAAAGGATTCAAAATATAGATTTTTTATGTTTTGTTATGTTGCTGCCTTATGTTAAACTGCTTTTAAATTACTATTTTTCAACATCAATCTACACTCCATACACCATAATGGTAAAGCAAAAAAAACAGGTTTTCAACATCTTCGCAAATTTATTAAAAATAAAAAACTTAAATGATTCCATTGCGTAAGTATTCATCCCCTTATCTGGGACAGTTGGAATTTAGCTCAGGAGCATTCATATTGCTTGTAGATGTTACTACATTTTAAGTGGAGTTAACCTGTGGCAAATTCAATTGAATGGGTATGATTTGGAAAGGCACACATGTCTTAATAAAAGGTCTAACAGCTGATAATGCATATCAGAGCAAAAACCAAAGAACTGCCTGTAGAGCTCAGAAACAGGGTTGCGTCAAGCCACACATCTGGGAAAGAGTTGAGAAAAAAATTCTGCTTCACTGAAGAGTCACAGAAGCATGTAGCCTCTGTTACCCTTAATGGAAGACGTTTGAAACAACCAGGGCTCTTCCTAGAGCTGGCCTCCTGGCCAAACTGATCAACTGATAGAGAAGGGCTTTGGTTGGTGTGGTGACCAAGAAGCTGATGGTCACTCTAGTTGAGCTCCATGATCGTATGTGGAGACAGGAGAAACCTACAGAAGGACAAACATCACTGCAACACTCCACCGATCTGGACTTTATGCCGGTGTGGCAACACTCAATCCTCTCTTCAGTGAAGACACATGAAACACACTTAGAATTTGCAAAAAAAAGCACCTAAAAGACCCTCAGACTGTGAGAAATAAGATTCTCTGGTTTGATGAACCTCAATTCTAAACATGTTTGAAGCAAACCAGGCACTGCTCATCACCTGCAGAGTACCATCGCAAAAGTAAAGTGCGCTGGTAGCAGCCTCGTGCTGTGGGCTGTTTTTCAGCAGCAGGGACTGAGGGACTCGTCAGAGTAGAAGAAAAGCTCAATGCACCAAAATATTGAGATAGCCTTAATGAAAACCCAGTCCAGAGCATTCAGAACCTCAGACTGGGCCGAAGGTTCACCTTCCAATGACAGATAATTGCCAAATGCTGATGAGCAAAGCTTGTCGCATCAAACAAAAAAGGCTTGAGGCTGTAAAGGTTCTTCAGCTATATATTTAGTTAAGGGTATGGATACTTATGCAATGTACTTATTTCAGTTCAGTATTTTTTTAATAAATTTCCGAAGTTGTGACAATTCTGTTTTTGCTTTGTCAGTACGGTGTACGGAGTGTAGATTGATGTGGGGAAAAAAAGTAATTTAAAGGAGTTTAACATAAGGCAGCAACATAAAAAAAAAAACCATGAAAAAAATTAAGGGGTATGAATACTTTCACAAGGCACTGTATGTGTGTCTATATATATATATATATATATATATATATATATATATATATATATATATATATATATATATATATATATATATATATATATATATACACTCAAGGATTATACTCAAGGAGCTCATTAATTAAACACAATTTGGAATTCATGACCAAAATCTTTGTTTAATAATTATTACACAAATACCATTATAAAACTGCACTTTTATTTAATTTACTTTATAATTTACTATTAATTTATTCTTCATTATTGTCTATTCTGTATTATTCCACCCATGATATTACATATTCTACTTGCTATTATTCATCTATTGTTATTCATTTATTTATTATGGTATTACACATATAATTTGTGCTATTATAAATCTATTATATCACTTGTGTTATTGTGCTGTTGTACTCACTTTTTATATTATTCACTTTACTACAACTTGTACTACATATACTTTTTAATATTACATATCACTTTTACTATATTTTTACTGTGTGCATATCAGTGCATATTAGTTTACCACTGTAACTGTAAGTTTTACTGGATCCATAAAGGATTATCAGTTACATTTGTTATTGTTTGTTGTGGAGTTGTTGTTTATATCTGTATAGAGTGCTATGAAAATAAAAAGCAGACTAACAGTGTGTCACTTTTTGATTTGTATTCGCAGTATTTCAAAGGGAATGAGCTGTGTTCTGACCTGAGGCACAATAAAAGCTAAAATGTTGCGGTTGAAGACAGAGAAAGCAATGAAACAACTTAATTTCATTTAATGTACATTAAAATTACATTACATTCCGAGTATAAGTGTGAGCTTTCACAATTTCTTAAGAAAATTAATAATTTTCCAAGCCTAACTAAATAACTGGAGGCAGAGTTATTTTTAACTCAATGTAGATCACAAACCACTGAAATCCGCTGATAAATGTAAAGGTTATCGTGTTTTTATCCTGAAAAAACCGCAGCTCCCCCGTTTACCTCCATTTGTTTTTAAGGCAGTCTTGCCCGGACAAACATGTCGGACGCATTGATGTATCACAGCAACGGCTCAAAGTGGCCAATGAGGCGTCTAGGTATTTTATATGTCTATGCTTCCATGTAAGGGAGCTTGCGTGTATGTAGATAGAAATGGACCTTTTTCACATTTCCGATGTGTTTCTCAGCAGCGGAAGTCGTCATAGTTGGGTAAACTTTGAGAGCAGTGAATGGGAGAGTACCACAAAAATATTTTTTTGCATTCCCATTTGCTCAAATAGCAAAATAAAAACTCCACGATAGTGTTTTCACGACTTTCATAAAAAGGAAAAAAATTCAGAGAGACTGATAATGGCAGTCAGAAGATAGAACAATGTCAAATTTACCATCCCTCCCATAGACGCTGCATTAGAAACACCCTTGCATTAGCATTAACTAGTTCTTTGTAATTTGATGCAAAGGTGATATAATACAAAGTATAGTGTTATAAATGGACATGCATTTAAAAAAATCAAAATATAAAAAAAACTTTTGAGGATTTACGATGCTGATGACCATTGTCATCACTGTCTTGTGAAAAGGGACCATTGCTCATTCTAAGGTAATAAAAACATAACGGTTCATTATATAAGGTCTTTATGCACCTCTGAAAACATAGCTGTGCATATTATACTGCATTTCTGTCAATAGATCCTCCTAAATATTGCACCTTTAATGGTCTAACTCCACAATTCAGCATAGTTCACACTTCACAGTCTTTGTAACATGTTTTCAGCAATACATTTCTAACATTTACAATGTCTTTAGTTATCTGAAATGCCTTTACACAGACTTTAATATGGTCATGAACACATTAGGCATCATTGTCAGATATTAAATAATTTATTTGGTAAATTAATTTTTAAATATAAAAATTAAAAAATTTTATATTAAAATAAAGTGATGTATCATCATTAAAAACAAACACGATCTAACAATGAACAAAAGTACACTTAAAAATAAACACTGAATAACCAAAGATTAATTTAGCCTATGATCTGCAGAAGAATTTCATACATATTTGTAACTTTGTATAAGAGATTATGATCCGCACTCACGAGAACAGTCTTCTTTTTCTATTTTATTTCACAATCATCACCAATGGGGAAAAGACACAAACGTTTCGGCGACCAAGCCTTCCTCAGTGTGTAAAGCAATTACATCCCTCCACCCACTTTTTAAATCACCAATTATGTCGACGTCATCACTCATTAGTCATGAGGATCAGTAAATGATAATTTTAACATTTTTTTGTGTGTAAAATATCACTTTAACTCTTACATATTCTACCTAACACAGACTCCAGCAACCCAACACTCATCTATGCCATTATTTTTGTAATACAATTTAATGCCAGTTATTTTTCTAACAAGCTGTTTTAATTTACTTTAAGGCAGTGTTGATTAAGGTAGCCTATATTTACTTTTACTTAAGTGTGACAATTGAAAACTTTATAAAACATAGAACACACCCTTAGCAAAGATGAACCTACACAACTGCATTGAATAATTAACAGATTAGACTGGACTAGATTGCACAACCCAGGATCTACAAACCTTCATAAGATGTCTCCAACTCAGGTTGCACAATCCATTACAGGCCACAGCCTTGCATTATGGTATCAGCTTACTGTATAGCCTTAAAGTGGTGATGTTTGGCTGTTATAAAGTAGTCAATGAATTCATGAGTTACTAATGAAACAATGAATGGAAGGATTTACTTGCAGTGTATTGTGTTGCTGTTATGTTTCAATTAAAGATAAATGCATGTAATGAAATAAATGTTTATAATTACCACTTACCCCACATATTTAATTCTCATATTTCCACTTTAGTCGGATTAAGCTGTACAGGGAAGTTTCGATGTGCCTCTGGGTGTGTTAGCATGTCTGCACAGTGTGATGGGCACTTTGATTGTGAACACAGAGAAGATGAGCTCAGCTGTGGTGAGCACCAGCACACTTAACATTAGCATTAATGTTCAGTGCTGTTGGTGAATGTTGCTGTTCATGTGTCAAGTCTCTATCTGCCTGTGCAGTGCGTCTGAGTGGGAAGAGCTCTGTACTTCAGGTGCTCATTGAAGGCGTCTGGAGGACTGTTTGTGCAGAGAACTGGGACTCTGAACTTTCTCTCTCTGCTTGCAAACAGCTCGGCTATCTGAGGTACTGAATGCCATCGGGTCTTGACTGAAACACCCTCCTTTACACACCCTTCCTCCACATTTTTATCTGATTCCGCTCCTGGAAAGCCACTATCCTGCAGAGTTTAGCTCTCTAACCTCTATTAAACACAGCAGAAACAACTAATCAAGGGCTTTGGGCTTACTAGAAACTTCCAGGCAGGTGTGTTGGGGAGGACGCTGGTCCACCAGGAGCCCACACCTCTCTTTACATGATGGAATTAACATACCCGACATGTGAAAACAGCATAATCGTAACCTAATCTTTAGGTGCGGACTCAAGACTAGGAATTTTGTAGATAAATCATGACAAAAAGCTTGTGCTGACTTTTTAGGTATTGCACTTTTATGGGTAGCACCACCTATAGAAATCTGTAATAATAACCCATTCTGATTGTAGCTCTTTCTAGCTTTTAGCACCAGACTCAACATAGACCAGTTAAACTACAAACATTTTAAGCTTTTGGATGAGATTTTGTGAAGTTTATCCATTGAAAACTTTCTAAAAATGATAAAGACATTTGATAATTTGATAATTTGATATTTGATGCTACAATGCACACTACCAATATGCTACTGCTGATACCATAACATCAGGTTTTAAGCTACTTTTCTTCTTCTCTCTGTTAGATATGTGGAGTCGAAAGCTCTTCCTCTGTCTTCTATTGAGCAGGACTTCCAAAGTAACCTGGTGTCAATAAGTATGAACAACTCAAATGTCCAGCAGGCCATCAAGATACACAACATGACCAGTTTCAGGTATAACACACCCTCTTCATAATTACAGTGTTTGCAAGGCAGCAGTATTCTAAAAATATGTCCTGAACTTTGTAGATAGTTTCACATTTGTTCTTGTACAGATCACTTTCAAGCAACAAAGATCAAAGTTCAGTTCGAACCCTCCTTCAAACTGCCTGTCTAATTGTTCCTGGGGTGCTCCTAATTGCTGCTTCAGGTGTGTTTGATCAGGGTTGGAGCTGAATTCAGCACTAATGTAGATCTCCAGGAACAGGAGTGAACACAGCTCACACATACGCCACATTCAAACAAAGCAGCTTTCTGTTGATCAATGCATAGAGTTCACGTGACCAACTTGAACCTGATGTGAAATCTGCTTGGGGAAATCTTTTGTGATTATGCATTGTTCCTGATTGCTTGAATTCCTATTGAAATGGATTCACCTGCAAAAAATTGCCAAATAATGGTAATGACGATAACTAGCAAATAAATTTAAAGTTAATAATCATGCAAATTGTATAAGAATATGAAACGCCTCACCACAACTACAACCCGAATTCTGGAAATGTTGGGACATTTTTTAAATTTGAATCAAATGAAAACTAAAAGACTTTCAAATCACATGAGCCAATATTTTATTCACAATAGAACATAGATAACATAACAAATGTTTAAACTGAGAAATTTTACACTTTTATCCACTAATGAGCTCATTTCAAATTCAGATTATTGTGCTTTGGTGTGGACAATAATATTAGTTTTTAGAGTTTTAGATAGTATTGTAGTGTTTTGTTACTAATGAACCAGGCGTTCTCAGTCACTCTATAACTTTATTAAAGAACTGAAGGAGGTTACTGTTTTGGCCATAACCCACGCTGTACATAACAGGAAACACACACACAAAAAAGAATAACGCTTGCTGCTGTCGGCTCTCCCTCTCACAACTAACTCTGAACTCTCGTTTTAGCCTGTCCTCCCCCCACGTTGGCCATCCCCCTGCACCTTAAAGTGAACGGGACTAACAGCTATTATTGCTAAATGAACATTGCTGAACATCATGACATTAACAAATGTCCTTCACATTTGTAACAACATCACAGCATCTACATGCATCTTCCTGTTTCCAAACTGATTTATTCAGGATTCCAAAAGACACAACAGAAGCAAACAGAAGACACGGTAGAAAAAGGATCTCGTTCCCTATTCAAGGAACCAAGGTTACATACGTAACCGAGAAGTTCCCTTTCATAGGTTCACTCAATGCTGCGATGGTGTAATCGCTATGGGAACGCTATAACGCCTTCATGTACCTCAAGATAGCTGGAAATCCGAAGAAAGCGTCTGCTCAAGCGGATAAAACCCGGGAGCAAGGAGCCATCCTCACGTCCAGACTGTAGAACTTTTTTTTTCATGTTTTCATGTTTATTAATGTTTGTTCATGTAATGTACAGTTTTGTAACCTACAGTTTATTATTATTATTATTATTATTATTATTTTATTAAGCAAACAAAGCAATACAGACAGACAAACAAGAGGGAAAAAAATATGGGCTAGGAAAATGCAATTGCAGCAATTGTGCTAGCTAATGAAAGAAAAGAGAAAAAAAGAAGAGAAAGACTGTAGAACTTGACAAAAGTGCTAGGAGAGGACCATCCTGCCGCAGCACAGACATCTTCCATTGAAGACCCCTTAAAGGGGTCATCGGATGCCAATTTTCCACAAGTTGATATGATTCTTTAGGATCTTAATGAAACGTCTGTAACATTCTTTGGTTAAAAGATCTCAATGGTAGTCTAAAACAACACCCTTTTTACCTTGTCAAAAACAGCTCTGTTCACAGCAAGTCGTTTCAGTGCATGTCCCTTTAAATGCCGTGGAGCTTGCTAACTAGCACATTATTAGGAAAGGCGTTTTGCAAAGATTCATAAAAAAATCTTATACTCACTTCTTCTGTAGGTGAACCTGGATCACGAATTATTCGCATTTAGACGCATTTAGGTAGAACGGGGGGCACATTCTCTTCAAAAACAAATGTAATCCACTGCGTCTTCAGCGCCTCAGATGTCGGGAGTAAATGACAAATTGTCAGGGGGAACTAACAAGACTAATAACACACAGCTAGAAACAATGAGACCTGATTGACAGAGCAAAGGGTGATGGGAAATGAAGTCCACAACAAACAAGCAATGATCCAGAAGGTGGGTGTCATGGGCACTCCAGCAGCTGGCTGTGACATGATCCCCGCTTTAAGGAGCGGATTCCAGATGCTCCACCAAGTGTCAAAAAAGTCCAGGAGGGAGGTGGAATGGAGGCAGATCAGGGGGAGGGATGGTGGGCCAAGCCCATGTGGTAGAAGAGGGTCTGGAGCCAGAGGTATACCAGGAAACCAGGGCGGAGCCAGCAAGGTAAGAATCCAGGGCGGGGCCGGCAGAGCAGGAGGCCAGTGCTGCAGGGCTGGCAGAGCGGGAGGCCAGGGCGGGGCTGAAGACCACCAGGGTGGAATAGAAGACCACCACAGTAAGGCCGATAGGACCAAAGATCCCCACGATGGAGCTGATGGAGCTGAGGACCACTTCAGCGGAGCAGAGAGAGCCGAAGATCCCCATGGTGGAGCAGATGACCACCAGGGTGAATCAGACTGAACTGGAACAGAGAGCATCCAGAGATGCAGTGACAGAACTGGAACAGCGGCGGTTGAATGAACATCTCTCCTTCCTCAGAAAGAGAGCGAGCCCAGAGCACACACTTACAAAACACATTATCACAGACACAACAATAGATATAGGCCTCGAAGCAGTCTTCCTACCTGTTTCATCATGAGTCCATGATGAATCTGTAGCATGTATTCATACACTTCGGAAAACTCATTGTGTCCATTGTGTGTAAAATATTTGGCTTAGAACACAAGAGTCTCTTTCCAACATCAACAGAAAATTTGCTTCTTGAAGGAAATTCAATCTGATGAAATAGCGTAGTGAAAGTGAAAGTGCGTAGCTCGCTGATATGAGCATACGTGATGTATGCACAGGGCAGTTCTAAGCTCTACTGGCCAATGAATAAGGGCTTCAGACATTCGTCATACCAGAGGTGTTTTCCATAGCGATGAGGCCATCACAGCATTGAGTGAACCTATGAAAGGGAACCATGTCCTTTCACAGCTGATCACACAGGAAGTTATGTCCCCTACTGGCTTAAATACTATATCTTCTAAACATCACCATCCTATTCTCTTAAAGAGACACCATGTTAAATATCAAACACACAGTCCAGAAAAATTACACTGAAAACAAAAATTACAAATTAAACACAAAAATATACTAATATTAACCAAAAAGTAAGCAAATATGGTTTGAGCATTATGGCTTTACACTTCCGGACTCTAATTGTATTCTATTATTAAGATCAATTACAACAATAAGACAACAATTAATATCTATTTTCTGTTTACAGTTATCTTTTTAGTTATCATTCTTTGAATGAATGGGCCTTTACGCTGATAAAATATCCAACATTCTAAATGTAACTGATAACAATGACATCAAACTGACTTGTAATCAGTCCATTTAATCATTTCTAGCCACTCTTATACTGAACTTCAGTTACGTTTTATGTGGACTGAAAGCAAGATGCGTGCAGAGTGTTGTGACAACTACAAAGCAGCTCTTTAACTCATATTTTGTTCCCTTCCAAGACCTGTAACTTTCTACAGGATGTGCCAGTTTAGTTCTTTATAATGTGTTGTTAGTTCTTAATACTGTAGAATGTGAATTTGGTGAAGCTAATATCCTGTAATTTAATACACTCCTCTATCCCACACTTGACTGCACTACATAATGTCTCACCCTCAGGAATGAAAACTGAACCTGATGCTCATTGTTGTGCAATGCAAAAGTCAAACATATAAATTTATCTTTGTAATCTGCTTAAAATTGTAGCTGCTGTTGTAAATACATGATTGACTTTGGTCAGTTTGAACATGTATACAAGCCATTCGGGGCATTTTTCACACAGAACACAGCCTTTAGAATTACCTCTTACCTTATTTCTGTGACACATTTATATTGCTTTTGTACTATTTTAGATCTGGAGTGCCATCTGTTCTGTAGCCAGCAGCTTCAAGCTTGAAGCCCCCTTTCACCCTCTTTGAATGTAATGCTTTCACAGCTGCTATGCTTTTCATTTCTGTCAAGCAAAGGAGATTAGTATGATTCCACAAAATTCCACAAAGTCAAATATAATTAATATTTTGTATATTTACTCAGCATGGATAAACTGTTCCATTTCTGTCATCATTTTCTCACTTCCAATAGTACAAACTCTTTTGATTTTCTTTCTTCCATGGAACACAAAAGGAGGTCATCTTAGTCATATGATAACTATTCCTCATGTTTTCAAAAAATAGGCCTTCTATCTTATTTTTTCCCAAGACAGAAGTGGTTTTAGATTAATTAAGCCCATTATGGCATACCATTTCTTAACCATCTATATCATTTTGTTGACTTCTCTTTCCCTAGTAAAACCCAGTGCAGTCTGGGGATGATAACAACACTTAAGTGCATAGGTAAGTAATATCAAAAGTTGTCGGTTTACAGGTGTAGTTGCATTAAGAAAATTTCTGCAAAACTGTCATAGCGACACATGAAGCACAGCTCACACAAAAGTCATTTTCAAAACAAACAGCTTTTAGTTGGTCAATGTGATGCATCTAAAAATCTGCCTTGATGCATTCCTCAATTACATAGTTTACGTTCTTCATTCCTGCTCTGAGATCAATATTCAATATCAGTATTCAAGGTTGTTCACAATCCTAATGTTTCAAATGTATACATTTAAAATTTTAAAGCTAAATGGATGCTTTGAAAAAAGAAAGAAAAAAAAGACTTTTGTTAGTTACGTTAAAGGTATTTTTTCTTTGATAATTTAAATTATTTTACACTTAATGAACAGGACATTTGAGTAATATCATTAAAATGAGGTTAACTACATGACATAAAGACTCCAGACTTTTTCAGTCTTCTAGAAAAAGCAGGTCACCCTCATGTTGGCGGCACCATGTTGATGTCACATTACCAGGTGTGTTGACTCATTATAATAGCATTAAAAATAATCTTTACTAGTTTCATTCACATGCCTCAGCCTGTGTGCGATTCACCCTTATAGACTTAAAAAAAAAAAATATATATATATATATATATATATATATATATAATGTCCAGAGAACAAAGTAAAAGATAAACAGAGCTTTGATATGAAGTGGCAACTGTTAATTAAAAAACCTTATACATCCAGGCCAATAGGTGTCAGTGTAGAGTTTAAAGTTAAAACTATAATAACAGTTGCGACTTTCTTCCTTGCAATTGCTTGCAAAAGTTTATATCTCACAATTCTCTACAAAAAAAAAGACTTTTCTTCTCAAAACTGAGTTTATATCTTGCTATTGTGAGTTGATATCTAGGTTTATATCTCGCAATTATGAGTTTTTATTCAGTACTCAAAATTGTGAGAAATCATGACTGAATAGCAAGAAAAAAAGGTCAGAATTCTGAGAAAAAATTGCAATTAACTTTTTTTTTTTGTGGTGGAAATAAGCTTCCATGCCTTTAAGTGTTTCAGAACTTTATTCGTTTTAAAAGATAATCAATTTCTAAACTATAAATTGCAAATGTGAAAAAAAAACCTTGCCATTTCAGTGATTAATAAGCAAACATTTGATCTATTTCTGCATAGCTTGTGGTTCCAGACCTAAGTTCAATGCTCGTATAGTTGGCGGTAACCTGTCGGTTGAGGGTCAATTCCCCTGGCAGGTGAGCCTGCACTTTCAGAACGAGCACCTGTGTGGAGGCTCCATTATATCATCTCGCTGGATACTGACTGCTGCACACTGTGTATACGGGTGAGTTTAAAATGTCCTCATGAAACAATATTCAGATAGCCACATGGAAATTATCATAATCTGCTGCTTTCCATGCAGGTTTGCATACCCTGTGCTGTGGAACGTCTATGTGGGTTTGATTGATCAGCCAGTTAACGCAGTCCAGTCTCTCACTGTGGAGAAGATCATTTATCACAGTCGCTACAGACCCAAGGGCTTGGACCATGATATAGCTCTGATGAAACTGGTGCAGCCCCTCAGCTTCAATGGTACCTTTTGCAAAAGGGGTTCTTTTAAAATGGAAAGTGGTTCCTCTGAAGAGCCACATCAGGAGACGTTTATTTCACAAGCTAGTGTAATGATTGGCAGCTACTATGCAAATAAACTTTTAGTCTTATCTTAATAACTTACATCCTCCATGCCCTTGTTTTGCATTCATTGTGACAAATGGCATATCACCATTTTTTTCAGGTTTTGTGGAGCCTATTTGTCTGCCGAACTTTGGGGAGGAGTTTGAGGATGGTAAAATGTGCTGGATCTCAGGATGGGGCGCCACAGATGATGGAGGTGAGTCTGGGAATTTAAAGGCCATTACACACCAAACAGACATCGAAGAACTAGTGGCAACAAAAGCCAACTATGTTTGCTTGTTTTTATGCCAAAAAGTTGTGTTTGAACACACCAAAGATTACAGCCAATGGCCAACTAGCACATATTTTCTGCAACTGTGTGTTAGGAAATAACTCTCACTACCGGTAGGTGGCAGTCCTCATCTTTTCAAAAAGGGAATGCAAAACCTGGTTGGCAAATCTTCAAAGCAGCGCTTGCTTCCATTTTGTATATGAATCATGCTGATCAGTTTATCTTCACTTTGGTTGGTCTTCACAAAATTTAAAATTTGAAGACCCTTCTGTGTGTGCTGTCTTGACTTTGATGTTTGCTTAAAGGGGACATATCACATGCAGTTTCAGCCAATCTCATGTTAGTCTCAGCCTCAGACGTCACGCCCACGGAGCGTTGGCTAAATGTCTGATGCATATGGCACACTTAGCTGGAAACACTTCAGGAGTTTCGAAGTCGTCATCGGATTGGTTGAATTATACAGGATTTTCGTGAAACATGTTGTTTCCACCTGGAAACAAAGATGCCGTGGTGCCAAACCCCCTCACAAAAGAAGAAAGCATCGAGTTTACAACTGTGACGACGAGCGCTTATCAGGATCAACTAAACTCTTGATTTTCAAAAGTAAATATTTAAAGTTCGCGGCATAGAATCTTTAAAATACATCCGAGAGTTTTACACACTGGTCTGTTATTGTGGCGACATTTCCATGCCCCGAAACGTGACACTGAACGAAACGAACTGTGACTGGTTGTTTGACATGTCAGTCAAACGGCCTCATGGGCGGGCCTTTGCCAATGAAAGCTGCCATGGATTCCAGACCTACAGCCGTCAGTCTGAAGGTCTGGCTACGCAAGACCAATCTCATATTAATCTTGAGTACCTATAGAGTAGTATTGCATCCTTCATATCTCCGAAGAGTCTTTAGTTTTATCAGATTTATAAAAGACAGATACAGCTTTACGCTTTCTCCGAAAACAGTGAAGCTCCTGGAGGCGTGCTGTGGGTGGAGCTAAAGAGTCACGAGCATGCAAAGCTTTTGCGTAGCGGTTACCTGTAAGATGTGATATTGACATAATTCCCTTAATGCTGGGTTCTTTGGGAAGCTGAACAAGGATGTGAATGCTTTTTACAAGTTGGTATCTCATAATCAGGGTAATTAGGATATGGTTTGAACACACCTTTATACAAAACCTGAAGAAATGTCTTTGGCACAGAAATACTCCATCATACGTCTAACTCATTTTTGAGATTTTTTTCATGTTTAGCATTAGAATTAGAACTTGTAACCCAAAGTTCATGGGATTGAGTCTCAGTACCTGCAGTGATTGTAGGTAGAGGGAGTCAATGTAGAGCGCTCTCATCCACCCTCAATACCGCGACTGAGGTGAGACCCTTGAGCAAGGCACCGAACCCCCAACTGCTCCCTGGACGCCACAGCAAAAAAATGGCTCATGCTTCATGGTGTGTGTGTGTGTTTGTTCACTACTCACTGCTGTGTCTATGCACTTGGATGGGTGAAGTGCAGAGCACAAATTCTGAGTATGTGACACCAAACTACTAACATGTATTTAATGTCACACTTTGTGATCATTACTCACATGAACGAGTACCAATTTGCGTCAGATTTCAGGGTTTTGTCTGGAATCTCCAGAAAATTGTCGGTGAGTGAAAATCGGTCAGGTCACTCAAACCAATGAGGGCAAATGGTGCATTTAAGTTCTCCTGGGTAGTTTTTATTTGGAAGATAGGAAATTGTAATTATGAAGACCGGTGCATTTAAATCACTTTGGTCGGAGCAAGATGGAAATGTATTTTTTATACAAAAATACAAAGTTTTTTTAAAGACTACTACACAGAATGATGAATAAAGAATGTGCATCAGTTTTGCTTTTATTGTTTTTATTCAATTTATGAAGGCGTGCAGTGGTGTAATTTTTGTAATTGTAAAATACATGGGCTATGCAATGGCCTCACACTTTAAGGGGCCACTTTGTGAACCGACAGAGGATCATGAATTCACAGAGGTGGATACGACCTGTGAAAAAAAAAATTACAAACGGAAATTACAAACGGACCAAGGAGGGTGCCCAGACAAACAGACTGAACAGACAATTCTGTTTGGTGCAAAACAATAAAACTACAGTCCACCGATGAAAGATTTTGTTGTAATTCTTGTGCCGCTGTTACATAAGAGTGAAATATGCTGTGCTAGCCACCAAAAAAAAAAAAAAAAAAGAACAACGCTGATTCTTCTGAGTTTGTAAAATGACCCACAAGGAGATCAAATGTCCTGTTGTGTTCTGTTAGGTGAAGGGAGTGTTTCACTGCATTCAGCAAGAGTCCCACTGATCTCTACAAAAGCCTGCAGTCAGCCGGAGGTTTACCAAGGTTATATATCACCAGGCATGATCTGCGCAGGGTACCTGGAGGGGGGAACAGACTCCTGCCAGGTATATCATCTCACCAAGCATTTGTACTTCATGTTATACTGATACTAACATTTTCATGCACATCAAATTACACTTACTTTATATATTCTATATGTCTATAATAACCATTGGTTATTAGAATATGACCAAATACTGATTAACTTTGGAATATCAATGTGCAAGTCAACATGAAACACTACAGTTTAAAGAAAGTACAATACCTGAAGGACTTACAGAAAAAAACAAAACTTTTTGTTCATGTTGGTAACAGGGTGACAGTGGTGGTCCATTGGCTTGTGAGGATTCCTTCACTTGGAAATTGGTGGGAGCCACGAGCTGGGGGCAAGGCTGTGCAGAAAAGAACAAACCTGGGGTTTACACGCGCATCACACAGTCCCTCACCTGGATACATCTGCAAATGGAGGTCAGCATATGATCATGTCTGTCTGTGAACTTGTGAGAACAGGAAGTTTTGTGGTTTGTCAAAACATAGCTATATAGTGAGGCTGTCTCCTTTTAATGAATTTCACATTTTTTGTGCTTCAAATTAAAAGTTTGCAATGTTCTGATTCATTCCTTAAAACTAAAATAAAACGAATGAGAAAATACCAGAACCAAGACAGTTGGAAAAGAGGAGGTTGCACTCTGTGGGAAAATGACTTGGGAAAAGCTATTTTTGTTGAGAAAGGTCAGCAGAAAGGACGTTCTCATCACGTGATATCAGGAGTTATGCTAATGATTCACTGCCCTCTTGTGGTTTGAAAAGAATAATACAATAAAACTATAATTTTCTTTGCCTCTTTTCACAGAGAGAAGAAATACTGCATCCCTCTGCTAATTAGAGACATGCAGTTTAATTATGGGAAACTCAACATCAGGAAACTGAATCCAGGCAGAGACTCCACAAAAAACCAAACCTTGCCACAGGCTGCACCTGTCACTGTATGTCATATAGAGGCACAGCGTAAGAAATCATTATATTACATACACTCAGATCTGAAAAAGTTTTATTTGGTGCAAGTAGTCTTATACAGTACTTACTATTGTTTTAAGAAATACCTGCCAAACACTCCTCTGATGTGTCATGAATGATTAAATACAGAAATATTTCCAGAGACACGCAAGTGACAATGTGCCTATGTCTAATATGCAATAAATACGGAGAAAAAAAAAGGACAAAGGCTCCATCCATGCAAAAAGTATTTTCACTGTTGCAAAACTTTGTAAAGGCTTTAATATGTTATACTATTGTAGTGTTTACAGAGAGTACTTAAATAATTGTTAAAAAAAAAAACAGCACACAATTAACATTTAATGTAAAATGGTGTGGCAAAATACTCCGACTTGACCTTTATTTGACTTTCATATGGACATTTTATGCCATAATTCCCAAAGCATATTTCATAACTCTGATTGTTAAGGGAAGCTTTGTACATGTTAGATCAAACTACATTAACCTACAGAGCAAAAACAAGGAGGTCCCTCTGAAACGAAGGAACATCTTCAGCATACGGATGACGATGACTGGAAGAGACTTTGATTTAACTCATGTTACTAAATTTAATCAACGTATCAGGCTTTCTGTGCTTATCAGCGGTATAGTTTTACAAAAGAATATGTAAGGCATTTTGTATGTGAGTGTTAAAACCAATTTACATATTTAAAAATGGTTTATAATCCAACATCTTTTTTTTGTTTTTTTTTCTAAAAAACTTTAAATCATCCCCTGAAAACAGGGCAGATAGTATAGTTTCTGTACATAAATATTCCCTATAAAACAAAAACTAAAAAAAAAGAGAAAAAAGAAAAAAAAAAACAACACTTTTTACAACGTTCATATATAAAAATAATAATCTCTTTTCTCGAACTCCGTCTTGGAGCCTCTCTACAAGCGTGACCATACTGAAGAGAACATGAACATGCAGTGTGAATAAAACCAGCACGACGACAAACTCTTAAAATCTTGGCATTCAAAGGAGTTAATATAGAAAACAAAATCATTACAAACATTCACTAAAGAAGCTTAAGAACTTTCCTCTGCGTTCCACTGTTGCAACCTTCTTGAAGTGTCTCTATATAAAAGTGCACGCACCTGCACGTCTACGCAATTAAAACAGGTGCTGAAATGCAACTCCTCGCACACTGCATCTTTCAGTAACGTTGTGCTCTCTGTAAACTGTTTGTGTGTGTTTGTGTAACATATAGGCCAACATACAGTACTCTTAATTATTTTTTTTTTTGTAGTGCACAAGTATCAGCTTTGCTGAAAGTCTATGAGGGGACTGGATCTCTTGCCACAAGTGTCATGTGCAAGTTTTCCAATGTAAATGTAAGCATGCAGTGTGTGACCTGCTATCCGTGTGTCTTAGTCGCTAACATCTAAACCCAGCCCGGTCATGTTAGCAGATGACAAATCTGCGTCGTCTTCATTGCCGCTTTCCTCTGATTCATCCTCGCTGTGATTTCCCATCATGACTTGCTGCATGGCGAGAGTTGCTCCATCTGATGAAAGCGCCTGGAAGCCATCGACATTCATCCCCACTGTAACCATACTTCCTGCACACAATCACAATACATATTCCACTGTCAAAAATCAGTCAGTCAATGAAAATCTGTAATATAAAACTGACCCTTTTTGGGCATGAGTGCTGTAAAAGCACATTGTTTTGAGACAGTACCGTCTGGCATTGTGAGCTGCTGCTGGGTTCCAGATGAGGCGATGGAGTCAGACCAGAAGCGGTGTAGCGGGCGGCTCTGAGCTGTCTTCTTTTTGGTTTTGGCCATCTCGGAGTTAACATCCAGCATTGGCTGCAAGATCCGTCTTCGAGCATTAATAAACCTACAGGACAGATACAGACAATATTTGTATCCTTCGCTATGCACAGGAGATATATCAGTGCGTGGAAAGTAAATCTGTAATAATGAATCAATTTGCAAGTTATTTTAATTTTACATGCTGTATTTTAATCATTTTAAATGTGTGATGAACACAATAGCTGATAAACAGCAACTTTCAAGCTTTATGTAACAAACATGATATCATGTATGAAGAAGTGATAGAAATTAATATTCTTTACATTCTGAATTTAGATGTAGTTATTTGGGTTTACTGTTCACACTATCATTATTTTGCTTTGTTTATGCTACTTCTGTGCATGACATTGTAATTACAAATGCCCAGATAGTTGTTTCCCAGCTGCACTTGAAGGCAGGATGTCTGAATATTTTAAGGAAATACATAAATGCACAGCATTTGAAAACTCATTGTAAACATTTTGTATTCAATAATCAGGAGATAAAAACATATGACTAGGAACTTTAAAATAGGTCTATCACATTATTTTTGTAAATAAAGAAATGGAAAAATGAAAAACATTGCACATGTAATAATGTGCCAATAACGACTGAAAAAGTATGAACAAGTAAATCTTATAATTTTAAGATATTATTGAACACTTCTGTTGCAATGCACAACAGATTTTATTGATTATGTGTTTAATTTCATAACTGTTGTTGATCCTGTGTAGAAAAGTCAGCCGGAGAGGCTGGAAGAGAGTCAATAGCCATGTTTCCATCCAAAAATGCAATTTAAATTTGTGTACAAAACTGGAATATCGCATAAAACATTTGCGAATAAAGCACTGTTTCCATCCAACGATTCAAAGAGAACAAAATCGTCACTTCCCGATCAACCGGCACTATATATCACTAAAAAAACTAGGAGAAGCCACTGTATATAATAATTTTCATATGCTAAATTACTTGCGTCTCATAGTGAGCAGATGAAACACAATAACTGCGGTCATTACTTTCGGAGGCAGATGTTGCTGTTTGGGAATGCAGTCGTGCAAGGCAATTATACAGAAATACTTTGACGACAGACTTTGCTCAGGCATTTCAGAATGACCATAACAACATTTTAGATGCTGTGGAACGAGATCGGTCCGCTGGTTAGTCAGGTTACCCCGTCCCGTCGCACTAGTCACATGACTTTTATGATGCGCATGGTGGAATTTATTCGGTAACTGTGATTCCATCTTAGTTTACGTGCATTTTTTCTTATCGGATAAAAAGTTCATCCTACTCAATTGTGCGCATATGTTTTTAATGCGCATAGATTCTAAAAATGCGCTTCTTGTTTCAATCCAGCATTTTTTTATGCAATATTCCAAAATGCGCATAAAAAGAGGTGGATAGAAACATAGCTACTGTCTACTTTGTGTACTTGCTGGATTTACTTACCAGTTGTTGACCTGGAGTAAAGTCAGGTTTGTTTGAGTTGCAATTTGCTTTTTCTCTTCCTCAGTGGGATAAGGATGCTAAATAAAGAAGGTGAACAGTGGAGTGTTTGTAAATTTATATCAGGTACAACAAAACTTTACGGACTGACTTTAAATGTTTGTTTGCCAACTAACCGCAATGTGCTGGAAGAGCCAGGAGCGCATGACACTGGTAGCCTGTTTGGGGAGAACACCACGCTTGTTTTTAGGGGAGTTATCATCACCACCAAAGAAACTCAAGTCCTGATTGAGCTGAAGCTGGAGCTGCAGGAAGTAGAAGGAGTCACTGATCAGTGAGTCTACTTGTGATCTGTGTGTAAATGTGTTTGTGTGTGCTCTGCTGGAGTGTCATGCAAACCTGTGAGTTCTGGATGTGTATTGTTCCAGGTGAGATGGCTTGTGTCACCACTTGTCCCTGTGGTGTGACTACTGTCACTGGCTGATACACTGTATTACCTGCACAGAAACAAGATTTTTTTAATAAGAGGAACCATCATTTCAACCAAATAGCCACTGATGCCAATTAGACTGAAAAGGCTCACATGTAATAAGCAAAACCTAAAATTAAAAAAATAAAAAAATCAACTAAATTAACACGTTTATGCATCAATAACTCTTTCCACGCGAGCATTTTTGAAAAAAGTTGCCAGCCACCGCCAGCGTTTTTGATGATTTCCACTAAAATTTCATGGCCCCCAGAATATTTTGTTGTATGAATATCTGAACATGCAACATCAAAAAAAAAGAACAGGTAAATGTAGGTAAGTTTCATTAAAAAAAAGCAACATTTTGAGCAAAAATTCAGTGTTTGGTGGGGAAGCGTTGTCTCATGAATAATGGAAAATTCTGTGTTTGGCGGGGAAAGAGACAGTAAGTGTATAATTATTTAAATGGAACATTACATAAAAAAACAGCAGTTTTTATAAGAAAACATTTGCAAATCAATGTATGAATATATCAACATAAAAGACCACCAATAAATCTGAAAAACATAGGTCTTATAGGGATAATCAATGTAAATAATTACTTATAAAACAATTATTTCAGATATAATTATTCAAAATCACCCATTTTGCCAAAATAGCTTTTAAAGAATAATATTGTTATGCAAAAATATTGGTAATTTTCACCTTGTACTCAGTTTTAATTCAAATAAATCACATCCAAACAGTTTGAACACAAACTATCCGCAAAAGTTCAAATATGCCATATATGATTGTAACCCCACGCAGCTCCCACTGCAATTCATAACACAAGAACATGTACCTGCGACCATTTGTGATGGATTGACTGCTGTCACTGTAACACTGCCTTGTTGAAATCCTTGTGAGGGCGCCACAACACCGTGGGGGCTGAGGGCACTTGAGAAAGGGTTGGACAGCTGCAAAAGAAAAAATAAGTTAAACAATACATCAAAGTACTTGCTGTGAGTGTTAGTGTCTAAAATAAGAGGAAAACGGCCTTTACTTGGTCATGGCCTGGAGAGTATGGGCTGCCTGGCTCTCCACTCAGTAGTGTCTCACTGTTCATCTTGGTCTTGAGGCAGGAAATGTAACGGCTGCAGAAGTCCTTGCACAGATCACTAACTTTCTCTAGCTCTAACAGATGAATCCGCAGCACCTGGATGGCCTTGACCATCTGAGAGCAGGCATGCATTTGTGACACTTGTCAGTGTTTGAAGTTAAGATCAAAGCTATAAGGTACAGTCAAACCAAAAATGATTCAGACACCAGATATAATTTTTTATATTTGTTTACTAGTGGGTGCAGGACACTATAGCTCATCTATGTAAGTGAGGATAGCAAAATAAAGTGAACTGTGACATATTATACCCAAAAATTCTTCATACAGTGAACTAACAGTAAAAATGATACAAATTTGGGACCAAAAATGATTCAGACACTTTGACCCGGCCATGTTATGCTGAAGTGTTTTTTCTTTAATTGCTAATGTGACCTTTTTACACCACAGACTGAACAAAATTAAGCATTGCTAAGGGTAGTCCAACAAAGTATTGATAGTTGTGCAAATATTGTCATACTAACAGTTGTCTGAATAATTTTTGGTTGATTGTAATCCAATACATACCTTTCTATCAAAGTTATCTGGCATTATCAAGATGAATTTGTTCTGACACAGTTCTTGTTCTTATTTTATTAAAGTGCCCCTATTATGGATTTTTGAAAATTACCTTTACACAGCTCTAAGTGAATGAAACATCCTGCAAAGTTTTAAATCTGAAAGTGCACCGTGTATAAAGTTACTGTCTCTCAAAAGAAAGAGTCGACTCTGAATCATTGAAACGAGTCGTTTTTAAAACGAATCCCAAGCCGTTTCATGTTGACCTCAACATGAAATATTAGCATATTGCCCGCCCACTTGTTGGTCCTTTTGGTTGGTCTGAATGAAAATGCAAATTCATTCTTTGCCACTAGGTGCCACTTTTGGAGGTAAAATAGCGATTTCCCAGGTAACGCTGTACACAATGCAGCACTGCTCACAAACGCTGCTTTATCAGGCATTACAGGCATGATGAAATGAAAATAAGACCGATCGGACCTATCACTGCAGATTAGTCACGCAAAGGAAGGGTTTGGAAAAATGAATCGTTGAGCGAATTGTTTGGGAGTCATTGAGCAAGTAAGGTAAAAATAAATACATCATATAAGACAATGAAAGTGTTTTTTGACCTAGCATGCATGTCAACCTATTGTTGGGGACTCCCAAAACCAAAATATGAACCTTTCATTACCCATAATAGGGGCACTTTAACATTTTCGAAACTATAGCGAATAAATTGTGATAATGTGAGAAATGTTGAAGGTGTCTGAATAAATTTTGGTTTAACTGTATATACAGTAATATTAGCTATTTTGTCACCATCTGTCACATCTCTTACCAAGTTGTCAAGGTCTGGGTCTTCACTAAAGAATGCTTTGCCATCTTTCTCCTGACTGCGTACAAAGTTTTCAATGTCAACATCAAAACTGGCAGACGTCACGCAGTCAGAGCCCTGAGTGGACTGCTCACACTTCTCAAACAGCAGAGCCAAAAGAGGGAAGAGGGGATGTCTGAGGAGGAGAAGAACCATGTGTAAGAGACAACACTGTTCAAGGTACTCCTCACAGCACACCTTTGAGAGCAAAATACACTACTCTTCAAAAGCTCAGGGTAGACAAGATTTTTAATGTTTTTAAAAGAACTCTCTTTTGCTCATCAAGACTGTATTTATATGAACAAAAATACAGTACAGACAGATATATTGTGAAATATTACTACAATTTAAAATAACCATTCTCTATTTGAATTTATATTAAAATGTAATTTATTCCTGTGCTGCAAAGCTGAATTTTCAGCATCATTATTACTCCAGTCTTCAGTGTCACATAATCCTTCAGAAATCATTATAATATGCTGATTTGCTGCTTAAGAACATTTCTTATTATTATCAATGTTGAAAACAGTTGCACTACATGTAAATTCTAACACTCATGTCACCTATATATACAGGATTTGTAGACATCCATTTGTGTTTGTGGTTCAGTGGATACAGGGCTGCTGGAGCTTCCTGTGCTTCCATTGGCAAAGCCCTGTTCAAGGTCACTCTCTGACTGCTCCATGACCTGCATCTAAACCAGGAGAAAACAGCCAAAGAGAGATGATATTTCATATCAATTTGCTTGACAGTGGTGTTTTAGCATTTGTAGCTCACTGACTTTACATCACTTCCAGATGTACACTTTAACAGTTATACTTGTACTCACAAAGACTCAAACCGCAATGAAATGTTAACGTTTAACATTCTTTAAATTTCTCTTAATTTTATATGATTTGCAATTTTTGTACAGTTTAAAACCCTGATTTGTTACTTTCTAGCAAAAAATAATTAATTAAAATCCAATTAAATATGATCAACCAACTAAATTTTATAATAATCAACACTTTTAACAATTTTAATGACTTAGCCCGGGTAATTAAAGGCTTTTTATCTTTACTATATGAATGCCAAGGAGTATTTCATCTTTTTAGTTAAAATTTTATAATAGTTCTTTGAATTTCCATTAATTTAATATGATGTATGAGATTTTTGTATGGTTTAAAACCCTGATTTGATTGATTTGTTATCAGTCAAATCTAGATGTTCTAGATGCAAATCTAGATGTTATTCTATCTAGCAATAAAATATTCAAATTAAATTACTTTTTTGGTAAAAAGGGTAGGATGGCTGAACTTGATGAATTTGTGTATTTGTGTAAAACAATAAAATGTTGAGATTAACTCTGTCTAAATTTGTAAAATGGGTAACACTTTACAATAAGGTGTCATTTGTTAACATTAGTTAATGTGTTAACATGAACAAACAATGAACAATGCATTTATTACACTATTTATTAATCTTTGTTAATGTTAGTTAATGAAAATACAGTTGTTCATTGTTTATTCATGGCGCATTAACTAATGTTAACATACACAACTTGTGATTTTAATAATGCATTAGTGAATGCTGAAATTAACATGAACTAAGATTAATAAATGCTTATTCTTCTTGGTTTACGTTTACTAATGTTGTTAACTAATGAACCTTATTGTCAAGTGTTACCGTAAAATGTAAAGATTAAGAGAAATTTAGGAGAAATGGGGGGAAATATGATGCATTTAAAACTAGTTCTGTTTCATGCCAAGTTAATAGTATGTTAGATAATAGTGCATTAAACATATTTATTAATTCTTGGGGAGAAAAAAAAAGAAATGGGATACTAAAGAGTGCAGTTCATGGAAAGTACTAAACAAAAGAAGTGTGAAATTTGAATGTGTCACACCTACCTGCTGGTCTCCCTCTTGATATTCGTCTATGGACACAGACTGTGCAGCCATCATATTCAAAGTGGCCACTGCCAACCCTGGGGCATTATATGGGCAGGCAGCAGGAAACAACCTAGAAGTGACCACATGCAACCTTTTTAAAGGCTCTAGTCTCAAACAACATTATACGAGTTACTGAAAACTCCTATGTAAACCACTTTTTAACTTAACCAACATGAAGCTGGTAGTTTATTTATTTAGTTATTTCGTATTCAACATATGCAACTAATCAAAGGGAGAATGCATGGCGTAAACTTGCAAAGGGAAGCCTGATTGATATGCAAATCCAATGTTATGTACTGTAAAGCGCCATTTCCATGTTTTACAGCACATTCACACACCCACTAGCACATCTGCTGTGCATATTTATCTCACGTCTTGCGACATCGGTGTTTATCAATATACATGCTATTTATTTCCCAACAAAATGCAACGCTCACTTCACATATTGGCAAGAACGTCAATCTCAATCAGAATGCATTTGATAATTTCGTTCACAAACAAAAATCAAGTCTAGATAAAGTGTTGTAGTGTAAAAAAACGAAATGTGAAGCACTAAATTGAGACGCATTACAGTCAGCTGTTCGTTCAGCCATTGTCTCTGACTAAACTTGAAGGAGAAGACTCGTCGGTCTAACGTTAGCCTAAACGCTCAGTCACGTTATTATTTGGACTGGGAAGTAAATGTAACAGCGGGTGCTCAAATCGGAAACGCCATGTTCCTCTGAAACAAACGGGCAGAGCTGTTAGCTAGTGCATTATTAGCCTGCTAGCAAGCCAAGCACAGTCAACCGCAGCACTAATCCTTCACGTTTACCGCTGTACTCGATGTGAAGGCAATTTAAAGGCGATTTTAATTATGCTAGTTTAAAAACCAACTCTAAAGCGGATAATTTAGCTTTGAGACTGTCGTCTCGCGCTCCTCTGGCCTGATTGAGAAAGGGAGACAGAGAGCTGCTAAACCCGGGCCTTCCCTCAGCGATCGCCCCTGCTAGAATGAAACCTCGTGTCCCTTCAAAAGCCGACATATTTTTTTTTCTCCATCTAGAGATTTTTAGGACAAGATTGGCTCGACTGTCCCATGCAGCTCCTGTGAGCCCCTAACAGCGTATGCCCTCTTTCACACATCCCCGGGCATTTTTGTGTGTTGCTCGGATTGTTTGATTGATAGGGAGCGGAAAAAGACGAGTTTGAGTGACAGCTTACCTGGGTGCCAATCTTCGTCACACTGACAAGCGGCTGCAGCAATCGGGATCCGCATTTGTCGCGCTACGTCACCACGCACGGGGACGCAGGGCACGCAGCTCATGAATATTTAATCAGGGGGAGGAGAGGTGACGTGAGACAAGGCACGGTTCTCGCCCTCAGCGAATATTTTAAACACTCCCTGTTATGGGACTACCAGGATCGTGACAATTAGTTTTAAAATCTGTGCCATTTAAGTGCAATTTATTTGTTTGATGTTCTGCCCAAAAATGTCTTTTCTAAAAAAATATCACCATTTATTTTAGGTTTGTCTACATTTTAAATAACTCTTTGTATTCGTGAGTTCATTTTAAAGGATTTTGCAGTAGGCAAATCGTTTTTAAAAGTACAGAAATACCATTTAATTGTTATGGAAAAGGCCTTTTTGGCCTTTTTTTTCTACGAATTGTAAGGAAAAAGTAGGAATCGTGAGCCATATATATATATATATATATATATATATATATATATATATATATATATATATATATATGTATGTATATGTATATATATGTATGTATATGTATATATATGTATGTATATGTATATATATGTATGTATATGTATATATATATATATGTATATGTATATATATGTATATATATATATATATATGTATGTATATGTATATATATAAGTCAGAATTGCAATATACATAAAATGTCACATTCATCTCTTTATTTTTAATTATGTAAACTCAGGATTCTAAAAAAAAATCTTAATTGTGAGAAGAGATTATAGTATTTTTTCTTAGAATTTCAAGAAACACAATACGAATTGTGAGATGAAAAGTCACAATCACCTTTTTTAAATTTTTTAATTCTGTGGCAGAAACTAATAATTAACATAAGGCAGAAATTAGTCATAAAACATTAGAAATTAGATCATTTCAAACCTTTTAGTCTCACAATTAATTCAGGAAATACAGCATTTCAACCATTTGCCAATTTAAAGTTAGAAGTACACTACCCTCCTTTATGCAATAAACAGTGTAATAAAGTCAAAGCAAGCATAGCTTCATTAGAATAAAGTATAAATTGAGATCAACACCATTCAAATACTGTAAAAGACAACCAACAAATAACTCTAGAACCACTCAGATGAGGTTAAATCATTTTAATTTCATAATTATAGAATTCTAGCATAAAGCTTGAGATTTGCCAGTAAATCATCTGAGGAACAATGAACATGTGGAAGAAGCAGGGTTGTGAACAAAGGTAGCAATAACACAGGCTCAGTGTCTGCTTGCGGAAGGCTGGGGCAGACGGTATTTAGACAGCTCTACATCCATATCAGAGAAGGTGTACATGTTGTAGTTGTGGTGCTGCAGGTTCTTGTACGTGGTGTTGTCAAAAGGTTCAGGTTCAGGCTCCGGCTCTGGGGCTTTTTCTGGGGCTTGTTCTGAGGAAATCAATAATGTAAGAGATTAAATGTAAGACATGTGGAACTGGGAAAAAACACCACTCAAAATGCATCTAACAGCGAAGGAAAGACAAGAAGCTGTTTCAGGAAAAAAGCCCATACAATGAGTACCGTGCCCAAGGAACAAGTAACTGAACATTTCTTTTAGATTGGAATATAATCTTGAATGAAAATATTTGCACAAGAACAAATCAAAGTAAAAATTAAACTATATTCTGAAGAAATGTTTTAATTCTTTAAGTGATCATAGAAGGAAGTACATCTAAGAGAGCAGAGGAAGAGTCTTCCTGTTAATTCCTTACACTTCAAAAGGATTTCTGATTTGAATCTTCACACTTTCATGGCGTTACAGTAATCACTTTCAATCCACAGGTGGTCCTTTACACAAAGGTGTGAGGGGCCTCTAGCTTTTTACCTAGACTACAGGCATCTGACAGTTTCTCTCACAATAACCTTAATTACTTTCCGTTTCACCTACTACAGCTCCAGTCAATCAAACCTTAAAGTAAACCAGATGCTTACAAAGACAGGATCTTTCCACATGACTCTATTATTGTGCTCAGTTTAACCATAAATGTTATAAAACAACATTATAACACCCACAAGTTACAGCATAAGTACGCAAACTGATTAATCAAACACCCCACATTCATGAATCTCGATATAACACACTTATTTGTTATTACAGAACAAAAGATTTAAAGCATCCAATATTAAAAAAGGGAGGGTTATGACTGATAATGTCAGTAAGTAACCTCATTATATATGATCTCAATCGCTTAAAAACATCAATATGGGATGCTGAAACAGGAACATGAATGGATTAACTTCAGTTTTCACATGGGAAAATATTACCATTAACGTAACTGTATCAAACAAACAATATTTCACTAATTAAGAAAATATGTACATCAAGAATAAAATATAAATAAGCACTGGGAGTGGAGATGCTCATACAGGGGCAGAACGTGTGAAAGGAACAGGAGAGTGAGAAGAAAAAAAGAAAAAAGAAAAAAAAACAGCAAAAGCTAGTACTAGACTTATGGAGGGGTAAAAAAATATATTTTAAGAAAATCACTTAAATGTAAAGTTGGCTTTACCCTATGTGACCAGTGGTGCGGAAGAAACCAACTTAATAACACTCAAAACACAGCAGTGTGGTCTTCAGTATGAATGGATATATATGCATGATTACAGACAAAAAATGCTTACTTTTCTGAAAGCTTATTTGCACAATGCTTTTACTACTTATTCCAATATCCAAAATTCACAAGCCTCAGCTCCCACAGAGAAAACACACACTCATCTCCAGTCACTCTGCACCAGTGGACATAATGTTGTACAGAAACATTAAGTAACTGTTTCTTGCAATAAATAAATGTGTTGTTCAATTTTGAGGGGAGTTGCCTTTAGTTTTTTTGTTTTCTATGGAAAAAATGGGTAACACCTTATTTTAATTACATGTACTTACTGTTATAATAACAATAAGTTATGCATAATTACATGCAAGTAACCCTAAACCAAACCCTTTTCCAAAACCTAACCATACAGTAAGTACATGTAGTTAATTAATATTATTCAGTACTTAAATGTATAATTACACTGTGACAAGAACACCTTAAAATAAAGTGTAACCAAGAAATGTAATGAGCCACAACTATTCTACCCCTCCAACGTCCTAAAAATGCGTTCATACATACAGCAATTTTATCACTGGAGTGGGAATATTATTGGTTTAAGTAGGTGTTCATACAGTGCTACTGTTACTGAAGAGTCGGAAATTAAAATTACTGTAATAAATTACTATCTAGCTGTATATTGCTTTATGTGTGAACGCTTTGCTGATGAAAGCAGAAATGCACAGGAGGGGGAGCACTATTAAAGTGACTATAGTATATACGGTACTTTTGTTAATGTCACTCTCTACAGAACTATTTTGAAATGAGTTGTATGTTTAATTAATAATTAATTAATATTATTATACTACAATACAGACAGAAGAGTGGTGAGTAATGAATAGAATAAATAGAATTAACAGAAGCCAACCCAAACATCCAGGTAGAATTAATGAATAAGTCACCCAAAGTCATGCAAATTTATGAAAATACAATAGTTAATAAAAGAACTAAATAAGAAAAGCAAATCTAATGCAAATGCATATTGAAGATTAAAAGCTGCAAAGCCATTTGAGCAAAGCCTTTGTGCAAAAGCAATCCCACTGCTGCCATAAAGAGATATTAGTGTTGAATAAATGGTAAGAGAAATGTGTTTCTGCGATGTGACGGATCCAGAGAAAAAAAAAAAAAAAGGGAGTAAGGATGTGTGGTGTACCCTCAGGTGTCTCCACAACGTTCGTCTCAGCCCGAGCCTCCACAGCATCAGCGGCCACAGGTGCAGGGTCTACCAGCTCTTCTGAAGGGGCTGCTGGCGTTCCTGCCTCAGCTTTGATTGGTGCATCTTCAGGTTTAGCTGCATCATCTCCAGAAGCCTCAGGAGCTACTCCAGGACTAGCTTCAACAGCGGTTTTGACTATTTCTTCAGGACTGGCTTCTGTAAGGACCTCTGGGACAACTTCTGCAGCAAATTTGAAAGCATCTTCAGCTTTGATTTCTGGTTCCTTTTCAACAACAATCTCCTCCACAGGACCCGTTTTAACTTCTGTTGCAGTGTCCACTATCTTATCAGAAGTGTCAGCTTTAATGTATTCACTGGACATTTCTGGAATCGATTCAGTTGTGGAGGATGATACTATAGGGGCAGGATCAATAAAGGTCTCATCTGATCCATCTGGTTTAGCACTTGGTGTGGGAAACTCTTCTGGTTTTGTTTTAGTCACAGTTTTTGCACTTTCTTGAGCTTCTCCAAATGAGGCAGATTCAGGCTTTGCTTTCTTATCTACTTGTTCAATCGTCAGACCAGGAGCTTTCTTCTCCTCTGCTGCTTTATCTCCAGACTGTAGTGTTTCTGGTGTTTCAGTCTTTGGCTTCTCATCATCAGAGTCTGAATCAGAATCACTGGAGGATGAGGATGAGGATGAAGAAGAGCCATCGTCTTGATCTTTCTGTATTTCTGCCTCAACATCCGAGGCCTTACTTCCTTCGCTTTTTGTAGTGACTTCATTAGTAGGTGAGACTTCAGTGATCTTTGCCTCGTCAACAGCAACTTCAGCTGCTGCCGTATCAGCAACTAGACCACCAGCTGTCGTCTCATTTGCAGCGGCTGTGGAAACAGCCTCAGCTGTTTCAGACTCACCTAAAGCTACATTTTTGGGAAGAAATCCTGTGGCAGACAGCTTAGAAGGGAAGGCAACTGTGGGCTTGTAGGCTAGGAGAGAGGCCCTCTCATCGGCCTCTATGGCTGAGGAAATGGCAAATGGGATAAAATATATGAGATTGTTTTTGTAGTTTATTACATTTGAGAAACCCTCCTGTTCAATGTAACTGTTAAACCCAGCAAACACCTTAAGAAATCCTTGCACACCCTATCAAGGATTGTCAAAGTCCCTTTAAGGCTTGTCAGTCCACTTAGCAACTGCCAAAAGGCATGCAAGTACAACACTACTTGAATGTGGAAAGACCAAAATCTGTTTGCTAAAATAGTTCAAAGCACCAATAATGTCTTACAAAAATGTAGGCTGAGCATCTTTAGCAAAACCAGACTAAAAACTGCATTTTCAGGCTAGTCCAGCTAATGAACAAGCACACTGTAGAGTAATAATTTAATTTAAAGACCACATAAAAAAAAAAAAAAAAAAAAAAAAAAAATCAAAATTGTTGTTTTTTGCCTTTAAGTCCTTGTCTGTAATTCTTGAGGCCACCTAAACTACTGTTAAGAAGTTTGGGGTCGGTAAGATTTATTTTTTTTTAAAAGAAATGTATGCTTTCATTCAGATCAAAAGTGACAGTAAAGACATATAATATTACAAAAGATTTATATATATATATATTAATTAGTGCTGTCAAATGATTAATTGGAATTAATCGCATCCAAAATAAAAGTTTTTGTTTGCATAATATATGTGTGTTCTGTGTATATTTATTATGTATATATAAATACACACGCATGCATGTATATATTTTGAAAATATTTACGTCTATATTCATATAATTTATATTATAAATAAATACATTTAATATATAAAAATAACATATTTCTCTGAAATATATACATGCATGTGTGTATTTATATATATACATAATAAATATACACAGTACACATTCATATATTATGCAAACAAAAACTTTTATTTTGGATGCGCTTAATAGCGATTAATCGTTTGACAGCATTAATATATATATATATATATATATATATATATATATATATATATATATATATATATATATATATATATATATATATATATATATATTTTTTTTTTTTTTTTTTTTTTTAGAATCCTGAAAATATTAAGCAGCACAAATGTAGAGTAATGGCTCCTGAAAAATTCACCTTTGCCATCACAGGAAAAAAATAAAAGTTTATAAAGTTTATAAATGTCATAATTATTTCACAATTTTACTGTATTTTTGATCAAATAAATGCAGTCTTGGTGAGCATAAGATATTTCTTTCAAAACCATAAAAAAAAAAATCTTACTGACCACAGTCTTTTGAATGGTATTAATGCATACTAATGTACTACTAAAAGATTAAAAAAAAAAGATATTTTACTAATTATTGTTAAGTTTTAAAATGTTAATTGTGTTAATTCCATGAAATATACCTATACATAACCTTGCACTCAAGGGCGTATACAAATTTGTACAAATTTTGCATGTCCAATACAATTCTCTCTTGAATGACAATGTTTCCTTGTCTAAATTATAAATACCGGCCATAGCAAATCATGGTTTATAAGTGTGAAAAAAAATAATATGTCCCATACCAAACAACATCATTAAAACCATTACTTTACACAGTACTACAAATTGTTTGTGAAAATGTCACCTTCAACAGTAAAAGCATTGAAGAATCCCTTGAACAAGAATAGTCATGCAGATATGTTTAAAGTAAATTTGTGCATGCTTTTAAAACCAATTAACTGCATGAGTTTCCATTGTATGTCCTCAACCAGCTCAGCCAAAAGTAAATGATGCTTTTGAATGAAATGAAGGACATGTCTTTAGAAAGCATGAGGTTGAAGGGATGGGATCTAGTGATCTAGCTCAGAGGGTAAGGGCCTGTCCAAAATTCTCACACTTGTGGTCTTGGCCCCTTGAGAGCGTGTGCATGTGACAGGAAGTGCGTGCACAAGACTGTCCCAGGTCTGAAAAATGCCAAAGCTCAGTGACCTTAATGCACACTAAACCCACACTAACACTAATACCACTTCAGGGCAGTATTTGAGGCTAAGTGTATCCCATCATTCATCATCATAAAAGACGACATTTTGAAGAATGTCTGTGACCAAACAGGCACCTGTTTTGGTATTTTTTGTCCGTACAACAGAACTAAAACTGGTTGGTTACCAACATATTTTCTTTTGGGTGAAATGACATGAGGGTGAGTAAATGATGACATAATTTAAATTTTTGGGTGACCTATCCCTTTAATTAGAAGCATCACAATCAATAAACTGTCATTTGTTACATTTAAGGACATCTGAACAGACATTCATTAGACAAAATATAGATCAAAATGTGCAAATATAGCTCAGTAAAAGTGTGCATTTTTTTACAAGTGTGTCCCGTCGGTTAATCAGATGTTTACACACCCCTGCAGTCTTCATGCCCACTTGAACACTTGGGCTAAATACAGGAAATACACGTCATTTATACAGACTCATGTAAGTGCAAAGACAACAAGTGTGGGTAATTGAGAAAGGCCCTAAGAATGGAAGAAGATGCAAAATGGCTAAAATCACCTACAGAACCTCAATGCACAAATATTAATTACACACATAATATAATCATGCTGTAGACAGATTATGAGTGAGGTTGGAGTTTAGTATGTGAACATCACACAAACAGGACATTAAAGATTGAAACTCGAGATGGGAGATGTATGGAAAGAAAAAGCATGCCCTTACTCTTACTTGAAGCCTTTGCTTTCTTTGCTGTTTTGGGTGGGACTTCCGCTTTAGAGCAGAGAGCTGCAATAAATGAGGTCCTAGGTGTCCCCCAGCCCTCACGCAGGAGACCCTGTATGAACACAGAAAGACATATTATTAATTAAAATTAGTTATTAATATATTGGTTATTCAAAGTAATGTAATATTTTACTGACATTTCACTATTAAGGTTATAACGGACAGAGATTTAAGTCCTGTTTTAACGTGTCCTCACCAAAATCTTATGCGAAAAGCTCTTCAAACATATTTACAAAGTATTTCTAGACCATCTTAGTAGAAATACAGCGAAATTCGTTTATTATTACCTTGAGAGATCCCAGTCGACCTAACCTGAGCAGGGACGTCGCCATCTTTGTTCTGCTGTTATTATTGTCCGGGTCGAAAATGAAACGCACGAATCGGTCGTTCCCTCAAAATGAAGCGTTTGTTTTATTTTAAAGCGAGAATGAACATAATTAAAGTCTTTGATACATTTACAGAACAGTGTCCTTGTCATTAAATTTGATAAATGCAGAAGTGAAGAATGTTCATCGTTAAATCGTTTGCTGGATGTTTTCATACAGCATTCTACAAACAAATCTATTATGCTCCTCCTTACAGATTTAAAATGAACAAAATCGATTTAGATATTAAGTATATGTCACGTTTTATTATACAGTCATTGCATACCTCCTTAAATTACACCATTTTGGGGCTTATATAGACAACATTCATTAGGCCCATCTAAATAGCCCTCATATAATACACAGAGCTGCACAGGTAAAGGGGAAAAAAAGGTGAGAATATTGTTCGGATCGGGGCATGCTCCACATGAAATTTCTTTTAAAATATATTTGTTTTACATGCTCATTTGTAGTTACTTTGAGACATTAAAAAAAAAATAAATAAAATAAAATAAAATAATATATATATATATATATATATATATATATATATATACACTTTTTTTATTCTTATATGTCCAAAACTGATTAATATATATATATATACACATTTTTTTTATTCTTATATGTCCAAAACTGATTAAAAAAAATAATAATAAAAAAAATTATATATATATATATATATATATATATATATATATATATATATATATATATATATATATATATACATACACACTTTTTTTTATTCTTATATGTCCAAAACTGATTAATATATATATATATATATATATATATATATATATATATATATATATATATATACACACATTTTTTTTATTCTTATATGTACAAAACTAATTTAAAAAAAAAAAAAAAATATATATATATATATATATACACATTTTTTTTATTCTTATATGTCCAAAACTGATTTAAAAAAAAAAAATATATATATATATATACTTTTTTTTTTTTTATTCTTATATGTCCAAAACTGATTAAAAAAAAAAAAAATCTTGTTGCAACATTTGACAAAAATTGAGATTGAATATATTTGGTCAAAATCTCATGCTATAAAAGATGAAGTGCAATGCAGGCTATTTAAGACAATATTGGCTGATTAGACGGCAATGCTGACCTAAAATGCAAAATGTTTGCTCTGTCTCTCTTCACCATTCCCACATCTCAGACCTCAACTACATAAAATATTACCCTTTTTAGACATAGTTTTTGAAGTAAAGAAAATACTATATATATATATATATATATATATATATATATATATATATATATATATATAAACTTACTGAAACAACTTTATTTACCCTTGTAAGATCAGAAGTACCCTTGTAAGACCCCCCCACCCCCACCTCAAAAACACTTTCTCATTGGATCTAAGCAAATCTCATAGGTGACATGTTTTGATCTTTAAAAAACTGAGTTGTCACTGAAAGGTGAGGAGTTTGCATCTATGAACACAGCTATCAATTTCAATATCAAGAATCCATTTATATGGCATTTTCTCCACTTCCCATTTAACAGAAAATGTAATGTAATGATTTAAGATTATATTAATAATCCAAAAACTAAGATGAAATATACCACTGCACACAATTTCATAGGCATTTTATTCAAATCATTTCTAAAAATACAACATTCAGACCAGACAGAAGATGTGTGGTTCAGTTTATTCAGCTCTTTTCCCAGATATTTTACACTAACAAACATGAAAAGCAACAAGCATTTATATCACAGCTAAGCTTATGCTCTCTTCCACATGTGCATTATACATACACATGTAGGTAGTTTTGTCCATAAGACATAAGAATTTCTGAAAAATAGCTATTTAGTATTTAGAGTCTCACAAAATTAAAAATCTCACAAAATGTTCACTTTTATAGATTGAAGTCATTTAGTAGACTTCTTCACAAAATTGCACTGAGGCACAGGAAAGGATCAGAAGTTTACTTGGAGGACACTTCATCAAATTTAGGCTCTGTAAATACAAAAAGGGATAATGTTAAGTCAAATGCACTGCAAAAAAAATTCAACTTTAGGACAAGTAATGCAGTAAAGGCCCATTCACACCAAGGACGATAACTATAAAGATAACAATAAAGATATAGTTCTAAAAATCGTTCTAAATATTAAAGAATTGCAGAGTCCACACCACAGCTATAACGATAAAGGCACAGAGAAAAGATATCGTCTGAATAACTTTCAGAACAATTTTTTCCAGCTGATGAACAATAAAAAACATTGACAGCCAATCAGAATCAATCCTGCTATCATGAGCTCAAGAATTTAAAGTGGCAGACGAGCGTGCGCTTAGAATAAACAGAAGATATCGTTCACTGGTGTGGACACTAATATCGTTATCATTATAGCTATCATTCTTGGTGTGAATGGGGCTTAATTCTCAAACAAAACTGATATGTCAGACCTAAAACTCGTAATCTTGATGTTGTATTCTGAAGGAGTATTGGAATTGACAATTTTAGACGTAAATAAATTTACACACCAGGGAATTTGAACTCAGGGAAGGAAGACAGATCACCACCACCATACAACCGCTGCAGTTTAGTTATTTCCTCAGCAAGAGCCTTCTGATATTCTGGACCGGCATCAACTAGACCACCAGCAGCTCTGAGAAAACATGAAAAGTAACTATCAATTTAATTAAAAAAAGGTAAGATCACAAAGAGCAGCATCACTCTTCAAAGAAAAGCAAGAGAGTATGATAGTAAAACACCATGTACCCGCTTTTTGTGGAGTATGCACGAATTGAATCTAGGAAAATTTTCTGAATGGGGTCCAATCCAGCTGACAATCAGGAAACACAACAATTAACAAGTCTTTATATAATCTCTAAGAAACAGACATGTATATGGATGCCAGAATCCTTGATATCTTGTACACTAAAGAAGAAATCAGTCTCCTTTAACCCTCATGCATGAGAAGAGTGCCTGGTGTGGAGACTAGATCTAGTGAACTAAAGAGAACTGAGTCAAGGAGCAGGTCAGGCGGTGAGTAACTAGGACAGAGGTTGCATCTACACTGAAATGAAACGGAAGCATTTCATCTCATAAGAGTGATGAGCCGTTGTGTAATAATCATAACCAAATGCCCACCAAACAACTAATGATTATTAATTCAAGTAATCGTCATACATTCTTAATTTTGCATCCTGTAATAAATGGTTGCTTCCATTCCACATACAGCAAACAGTGCAATCTCAATCTCACTCAATGTACCATACACCATATTGGGAAAGTGGGTAAGGAGCATTTCATATTTAACTTTGACATATAAACCACAGTACACAGGAAAAGATAAGAGGATAATTAACCAATCACTGATATCATGCGACCCCCTGGAAAGAAAAGTGAGACAATGACAAAGAAAGTGCGTTTGAGTGAGGAAAGAGCAACAGGAAAGAAAGGTGAGGTCAAAGTACATTTACATGTTACCATACTCGTAAACAAACTAGTCAAAACATAGCAATGCATCACCTGTGATTCTATCTTAGACCTAAAATTTTACCTAACTGTGACTAACAGGAAAGAAAACCCAACATATGTTCTGACAAAGTGACAATTTCTAATAAAGCACAACAAATGGAGTGTTATCTTGGGATGGAGCATTAATGAGAAAACAATTGCAATAATAATTTGTATATAATAGGGCTGTCAATTAAATCATCAATTAACGTGTTAATAAAATTGATATGCTGAATAATGAACAATTGATATTACTGTGACAGACTAAGCATGGAATAAATTTACAAAAAAAGTGGCTTTCAAGTCAATATACAGTTTCATTAACATAATAACATTTTGCATATATTCAACAATAATCTATTTTGTCTGTTTGCCTGTTGTAGACTTAAGGGACATTTATACAGGACCAAAGGTGCTGTTTTTTTTTTAATTGTCAGTCTATGTAAATATGATATACATACATGTCTTGTGTCGTATCTCGCTATTTTTTAGCGCCTTGCGCAATGAGCATTTCAAGTTCTTCAACTTAGTTAAATGTGTTATTCTACATGCTTTTACAAATTAAATGAACTAAACTGACATTAAATTGATGGCCAGTAAATTAGCACTTCAGTTTGGGTAAATGTGAAATTTCACATTTTTAACAGTGAAATGTGCAACTATTTTCACAAAATTTCACATTATATTCAATGTATTACTTGCCATTTCTTTGTAATTATTTGTGTAATTGTTTCAAACTAAATCCTACACCAAGTTTTTCAGTGTACTGAATTCATGATAAATTGATAGCCCTAGTAAATACAGTTACTCTCTGAGGAGTGAGGTCATAAATACAAGGACTGAATAAAGACAAAAGATTTCAATGAAAGAAGCAAAGGAAGACAGGAGCAGGATACAAGAGGTCAAATACATGGAATAATGAACAACTCCATGAACAGAAAAGAAGGAAAAAAAGAGACGAGTGTAAAAAAGCTGCAAAAATAATAAATATAACTGAAAGGTAGCAGTCAGTGAAATTATGCAGTGAAAAACATGCATTGCATAACATGAAGACTCAAAGAATTACAAACAAACACATAATGCAGACATGTGCAAAGACGGATGACGGATAGGGAGACAGGCTATGTTCATGGACTGAAAACCAGGGCACAGACTTAAAATACACCATCAAAAAGAAAAATGGTGTGCCATCTCTGCCCCAGCTTAGAAAATGAATATAGCCTTAAATGAGCAACTTGAGTTTCTGTTGGGATGTTGTAGAGAAACATTTAGGAGTGTCACGGTTTCTAAAGATAGTGTTCTGTTGTCACAGTTTTGGTACAGTTTAGTAAAAAATAATTTCTAAATTTCTGATTGTGACATTAATACTCTATTAAACACCACAAAGGTTTAATTATCCCATATTAATCAAATGCATAGTGTGACGGGTCTCCTGCTATCCTGCTATGGCCGGCCAGTGGGTGTGGCTAGAAGCCCCATCAGCCAGAACTCATGTCACCTGTCACCAGTTCCTTTCTTCCTCTATAAAACTTTGTGTTACTGTGGATGTGTTGTTCCTTTGGTTGTTTTCGTTGGAATTATTTATTTATTTATTTATTTATTTTTTTGGAGCGCCTCTATGGCATCTGTGAATATTTTTTTTATTCCGTGGGAATTGGAGCTTGGTAAGTAGGCTAGGCTACTTTCTATATTCGATGGGTAACACTTGGATTGTGCTTTTCCCTGTAAAGGTGTAGCAGGGTGTCCTTAACAGGATACTGTGATTGTTTTTTATTTTTATTTTAGTTTGATGTGTTTGTACGGTGAACGCAGTTAGAGCATTGGCTCGGGAACATGTCTGTGTTTTGTAATGGTAACTTGTCAATTGGTTGCTATTGCAAACAGTGGTTTACAGTGTATAAAAACCTGCTGCAAGTAACTGTACGAAGACTAGTGTTGAGTTTAGATAAGTCTTAAATAGGTAGAGGGAATCGCTTTTCCAGTGATGTTACTCCTCAGATTTTTTTTTTAGACAATATAAGTAGGCCTACATTTGTTTTGTGTTTCAGTATGGCTTCTAAAATTGAAGAATTTGTTACTGCATCGTCGGAAGATTTATTAGATGATTTTTTTCTAAAGATCAGCTCTTAGAACTTGCAACTCATTATGAAATTAATTTGTCGACTCAAGATAAACGTTTAAAAAACAGTATTAAAACCATGATAAAGATTGAGTTGTTTGATCGCTGTATTTTAAAATCACAATTGCCTACAGAAGCTGCCATTAGTGATAGGTCTTCAATGTCTCGTTTGACATTTGAGCAACAGAAACAGTTGTTAACTGAAACTCAGATGAAAGAAAAACCGATAGAACCACAAAATCGTATTGAATTGTTTAAAGTTCAGTTACAGCAGCAGCAACTTTAACATTACCACTTGGACTTGATAAGAGACAGTAAGCTTTTAGTCACTAATGGAGCAGAAGGTGAAATTGTTTCGTGGAGATTTGATATTTTGAGTAATATGAAGCTGATTCCTAAGTTTGATGAAAAAGATGTTGAGCTTTTCTTCTCGTTGTTTGCGCATGTAGCTAATGCGTGAGATTGGCCAGATAAGGAACATACGTTGACGTTGCAAAGTGTTTTTACAGGCAGAGCACAAGAAAGCATATTCCTCTCTTAGCTTGGAGGATGCAGCTGATCATGAGACTGTTAAGACTGCAGTATTAAAGGTGTACGAATTGGTTCCAGAGGCCTACAGACAAAAGTTTAAAACAGACGCATGTTGAATTTGCGCGTGATATTTTGATGTATTTTAATCGCTTGTGTATGGCTTCTAATGTAAACACTTTTTTTTATATTTAAATTTAAATTTATTTTAGGTTTAAAATATTTATTAGTGCTCAAACAATTTAAAAACTCTATTTCAGATCATATAGCAACATTCATAAGTGAACGTAAACCTGCCACTGCATATGAGGCTGCATTTTAGCTGACGAGTTTACGTTGATTCACAAGACTTCTTTTGGCTACAAGGCCTATGGAGAAAAAGACCTAAAGGAGCCGTTTGGAAGGAGCCATGGCATAAGTTTACCAAAGTGTTAAACGATTCTGCTGGTGAGCAGTCACGGAATTCATTTGGGGATAAATACAAGGATAACGTGCAATTATTGTTATGCACTTGGTCATTGGAAATACGAATGTCCCCTGTTAAAAGCAAAAGGAGACACTTCAAAAGTGAAATTTAAATAATCTCCTTCAGTAAAACCTGTTGCTTTAGCCATGTCTGCCCCGCTGTCATTGAATATGCAGGAAACGTTGCGAAGTGTAATTCAATGTATGTTCCATTTGTTACAGACGGTTTTGTCAGTTTGATTGGATCTGCCGATAAAGATCCTACGCAATACGGGCTTATCTGAAACTTTCGTTTTAGAATTTGTACTGCCCTTTTTCTTCCTGAGTCCTACACTGGAAGAAATGTGTTGATTAGGGACACTGGATTTAATGTTCTGTCTGTTCCACTTCATAAAGTCTTTTTTACAGTCTGATTTAGTCCAGGGTGAAGTGGGATGCGTTCCTGCTTGCCGGTGGATGGAGTACATGTAATTCTAGGAAATGATTTAGCTGGTGAATGAGTCTGGCGAGACAATTCACCATATCTGGTGGTTACTCCTTCTCCAATGTTGCTAGAAACAGGAGCTGAGGACAATTTTGCGTCTTCTGTAAGAGAGTTGTCGTCGTGTTGTGACGCGGGCTATGAGTAAAGTGCAAGTTGATGATAAACCTGAGTCTAAAAACATGGTGAGTAAAAGTTTAAAAATCCCTTCCATTTTGTCTGTATCACATGATGATTTGATAGTGGAACAGAAATCTGACTCAACTCTTAATGAGTTGTTTGATTGAGTTGTATCTCATGGCATTATAGTTAATCTTTGTTTTGGGTATTACCTAGAGGAAGGGTTGTTGGTTCGGAAATGGGTCGAATTTGGCATGGACAATTTGTAGTTGGTGAGCCGACTGTACAAATTGTAATACCACAAAGTCTCTGGAAGCTTGTGTTACAGACAGTGCATGATAAATCTAGTCATTTGGGAGTCAAAACTTACAGGGAAGTCTAAATCAGTCATTAGAGCCAGCACCTCTGTATCCAATTCCTGCTGTAAGTCAGCCATTTGAGCATCTTATTCTGGATTGTGTTGGGCCTTTACCAAAATCACAAGCTGGCAGTGGATATTTTTTTATGGTGATGTGTAAAGTAACTCGGTATCCTGCTGCATACCCCTTGCATTCTGTAACATCAAAGTCTGCCGTGAAAGCGCTCACTCAGTTCATATCGGTGTATGGAATACCTCGAATTGTTCAGTCCGATCAAGGAAGTAATTTTACTTCTAGTATGTTTAGTCAAGTGTTGAAGCAACTCCGCATTAAACAATCTCTCCAGTGCTTATCATGCCCAGAGCTAAGGAGCTCTGGAGAGATTTCATCAAACTTTAAAGTCTTTACTAAGATCTTATTGTACTCCAATGGCAAGGGACTGGGAGACTGGCTTGCCTTGGTTATTGATGGCAGCACGGGAAACTGCCCAAGAGAGTACCAGCTTTGGTCCAAATGAGCTGGTTTTTGGTCACGATGTATGTAGCCCTTTGGCTGATTGGGAAAAGTTTGACCCCTCTAAGAACATCTTGATGTATGTTAGTGATTTTCGTTGAACAATTTTTGAAGCAAAAATTGTCAATTGGCAAAAACATGTTTTAGTAAAGCACAGGAACAAATGAGATGTCTTTTTGACCATCGTACAGAGAGACATTCTTTCCGAGCGGGTGACCAGGTACTCGCATTGCTGCCCATTGTTGGATCACCATTTCAGGCCAAGTTTGTTGGGCCATATACCGTTGCTCGTCAGATTTCTGATCTTAATTATTTGATTAATACTTCAGACAAAAACAAGAAGACTAGAGTGTGCCACACAAATTGTTAAAACCTTACTATGCTTCTAAAGATCACGTTGATACTGTAAATTTGGATGTGGCTGACGCAAATATTAAACATTCTTTTTTTCAAGTCCTTCTGTTGTTGAGTAAACCACTGTTATTGGTGGTGGGGAGGTAGAAAAAAATCGATCCTGGGGATTCCACTTTTCATGGGTGTGGAAATCTGAAGCATTAAATTCTTTACATTCTCAACTCAATTATTTAACCGACACAGAGCGTACTGATTTGATTAATTTAAAGAATATACTTCAAATTTTACTATACTTGAATAAAATTGAAGAATAAACTACACAAATTTGATTGAACATGACATTGACGTTGGAGATTCAGCCCCAATTCGTCAGCATTATTATCGTGTGTCGGTGAATAAGAAAAAAACTAAGATAATGAAATCGATTACATGCTGAAGAATGATATCGCTGTGCCATCTTTTTCTAGTTGGGCATCTCCATCCTTGTTACTGAATAAACCAAACGGAATGTTCAGATTTTGTACTGATTACCGAAAGGTAAATGCCATTACGAGGCCTGATTCCTTTCTGTTGCCACGGTTCGAAGTTTGTGGTCTTCAAACACTTGCTTCATATTCGAGCACTTTTTGATCATTTTGTTAAAGCCAATTTGACAGTCAATTTATTAAAATGCGAGTTCACAAAAGCTATGGTTACTTATCTTGGGAAGGTGGCTGGTCAAGATAAAGTGCGTCCCATCCACTCCAAGGTGGAAGCTATAGATAAGTATCCTATGCCCACTACCAAAAAAAGAGTTGATGCGATTTTTGGCCATGGTTGGATTTTATCGTTGTTTTTGTAGAAATTGTTCTACTGTTGCATTGCCCCTTACTATTTTTTTTTTTTACAGGGAGGAGAGGATTTTTGTTGGACTTTTGTTTGTCAGCAGGCATTTGAGAAAATACAAATTCTGCATACGGAGGCACCTGTATTATCCGCCCCAAAATTTGACCACCCTTTCCAATTGCAGGTGGAGGCCAGTAATGTGGGTGCTGGTGCTGGTCTGGTCTTGTTACAGAGATCTGAAGATGGCATTGATCATCCAGTGGGGTTCTTCTCTAGGAAGTTTAATTCTTTCCAGCTTAATAATTCAGTAATAGAGGCGGCACTGACTCTGACTTGGGACCTGCAACACTTTGAGGTTTACGTAGGGTCATCGGAGGGACCTTTAGTGATCTACACTGACCATAATCCTTTAGTTTTTTGCACTCCCAACAAAAACAACAGAGGGAACCAAAGGAACAACACATCCACAGTAACAAAGTTTTATAGTGGAAGGAACAGGTGACATGAGTGACATGCTGATGGGGCTCCTAGCCACACCCACTGGTCACCATAACAGGATAGCAGGAGACCCGTCACAATACTGAACTTTTGTTGTTGTTGTTTTTATGAACCGTTTCACCCCTAAATGCACTTGCGTGTATGCTATGAACTAACACATGACAATGCAATGAAATGACAAAAGCTAATGATACATTGTAATGTAACTAACTGTATAAATGAAAGGGTAAAAAATGCATTGTGATTATAACTTTACCATTAGCATTACAAACTTGTATATAAAAAAAAAAACCTGTAACCGAAATTAAGAAAAAAACTGCTTTCAAAATTTTGCTGTATCCCAATATTTGAAAGGGGGTTATAGGGGATATGGCGAGTACCCTCAGGCGTCTCCACAACTTCTGCTGGAACTTCTGTAGCATCTGAGATCACAGGGGCAGGATCTATCAGCTCTTCAGCAGGAGCTGCCTCTGCAACCACCTCAATAGGGCCAGATTCTCCAACTACCTCAGCAACAGCCTCTACAACTGGGGAAGCTTCCGCCACAACTTCTGCAACTATTTCACTGACAGCTTCTGCAACTTCAGCAACTGCTTCCTGGACAGGGGCTTCTTCTGTAGGTGCATCTTCAGAGGCTGGTGCAGCAGGGGTTTCAGGAGCTGCAGCTTCAGCTGCAGGGGATGCAGTTTCAGCAATGGTTTCTGAAGGGAAAACTGTGGCCTCAGGTGTAGGCGCAATGGCTTCAGCTGCAGGGGCAGTGGCTTCAGCTGCAGGGGCAGTGGCTTCAGCTACAGGAGTGGCTTCAGCTACAGGAGTGGCTTCAACTTCAGGGGCAGCGGCTTCAACTACAGGGGCAGCGGCTTCAGGTACAGGAGTGGCTTCAACTTCAGGGGCAGCAGCTTCAACTACAGGGACAGCGGCTTCAGCTACAGAAGCAGCGGCTTCAGCTACAGGGGGAGCAGTTTCAGCTACAGGGGCAGCAGTTTCAGCTACAGGGGCAGCAGTTTCAGCTACAGGGGTGACTTCAACTACAGAGGGAGCGGCTTCAACTACAGAGGGAGCGGCTTCAACTACAGGGGCAGCGGCTTCAACTACAGGGACAGCGGCTTCAGCTACAGGGGCAGCGGCTTCAACTACAGGGGCAGCGGCTTCAGCTACAGGGACAGCGGCCTCAACTACAGGAGTGGCTTCAACTACAGGGGCAGCAGCTTCAGCTACAGGGGCAGCGGCTTCAACTGCAGGGATGGCTTCAGCTACAGGGGCAGCGGCTTCAACTGCAGGGATGGCTTCAGCTACAGGGGCAGCGGCTTCAACTGCAGGGGCAGCGGCTTCGGCTCCAGGCGCAGCGGCAGTTACAACTGGTTCAGGTGTAGGGGCAGCAACAGATGCAGCTTCTGTAGAGGCAGCAGCAACCGAAGCTGCAACCCCTTTCTTGGGGAATTCCACATATGATTTGTGCTGGACAAGTTTTTCTATATCGAAGTAAGTTTTTGGTGCTGCTTTTTCTAGGATGGAGGGGGAAGGAGGGCAAAAATAGAAATGTAATAATTTGCTTCATCATTTGCATTATCAAGCTGAATGGAGACTGCTAAACTCATAGAGCAAAATAACTTACCCTGTTTCTTCAACAATTAGAGGCAGATGAGCATCCACTGAGGTAGTGGAGCTTTGAACACCGTATAACCTGACTCATGTAAATCAAATTGGAACTATGGCTAATTAAAAAGAGCCATCTGACAAGAAAAGTAACCTAAACATTTCACATTCAGTAAACCCCATTTTCATAAAAAGTGAAAGTATTGTCCTATAAATACCCTTATAGTAACTATATCATTAGAAAATACAAGTTAAAATGCAAAATATTATTTAACTATAATTATTCCAAAATTCTAGAATTATTGAAGCTAAAAAGGCTATATATTCTCATATTACCATTATTTTAAAGTAGCGCCAAATAACTGTTCTGAATCAGATGACACAACTCTTCACACTATATATTTGAATTTGTGGTCAAACATGATCAAACCGTGGTACCAGCACATAATCATCATGATTACTATTAATATTGATAAATATTATTAAAATTATTTACAATTAGTTATTTTAAGAGGCATTTTCATATTTATGCAGCAATGTTCAGCACAAAACATGTTTTGTTCAGCTTTTATTTTCAACAAGAAGTCACTTGTTGGATAATTGGCTTCACCAGATTCTCTTGGATGAACAGAGGGAGTGGCTTCATGAACACATTCTTGTGCATTCTTTAACTCCAAATGTCAAGGTGACATGTAGTTAGGACATCCACATATAGCACTAAGCATATCTGCCAGTACAACACCGCATGGCAAGCCCTTTCTCAAGCCCTCTGCCGCCTCTAACCTCAGAGAAACATAGTACAGCAACAATTATGGATTACAGGTCATTAGGTTATCTTCAAGAACTCCATGAGACCAGTTTTACTTGTTTAAAATGCCCACAGAGAAAAAGAAAAGACCAAGAGTTCAATTTATATTATAATCATCATCCAATTTTTGTGTCTTTATTAACAATATAGATGTGGGTCTGTTGGTGTCAGTTAGTAAAACATTTATTTCTTAAAATTAAATTTTTAGTTTAATCACAAAGTTCACATACTCAACAAACTGACTGAAGTTGCATAGAGCTATGCAAATTTCTATTTGAAACTACTGTCAAGCCCATTTATTTTCTGGTGTTCAAGACTACTAATTTATGTACTAAAAAAGTACTTGTGCTTACAAGATGCTGGCACCACACTTTGATCTTATTGATTTTAGGAGATTCTGGTCCTTCTTTTCCTTTTGCATATACAATCATTGGCAAAAAGTCTGCAAACACTATACATTTTGCTGACAGGGTAAACTGTAAAAACAAACACATTTGATTCCGGAATGCATCCTTAACTTGATTGCCCTAACCCTCCTTGGATATGACAGCAACATTTTACATTTTTCAAACATTTTAAATTTTAAAAAAATATTTTAAACATGCGTTCATGTTATATTTTTAAAGCTTGTATATTTTAATTAGTCACATTATTTTGTATTAGAGTTTAATAATATCTTTTCCAAATACACTGTATTCTATATCTATATCCTATACAAACTTATTATATTTAAAATTATAGAGCTTATTACTTGTCTGTTTGAAATACCTGATTATGATTGTTCAATCACTGAGGGTTTTGTGTGTGTGTGTGTGTGTGTGTGTGTGTGTGTGTGTGTGTGTGTGTGTGTGCGCATTTAATTCATCATAATAGCAGGCTTTGCATTTGGGGCCTGATCACCCTGTTAGAGTTGCATCAGGTGACTGTATATGTGATTTTGTGAGTGAGTGAGTTTGTTTATTGTAGCAGTTTGTTTAAATTAGAAAAATGTGCAGAAGTAAAATATCTTAATATTATGTCAACATCAAATAGTTTGAACACTTTTGGCAATGACTTTGGTACGGATATTTTTCTTTGCATGGTATTACCCCTACATGATAACAAGAGACAGGAACAAAACACACTCCAGCAGGTTCAGAAACAACAGCTGAGGTCAGAGGACACGTCCCCTGAACCACACGAACCTCAGTTTTCCCATGTATGGTGTCAAGATCTGAATACAAAGCCTTCCTCCCCCAAATGAATGGCACTATACAAAATTATTGTGACAAACTGAAGAAAGATTTACCTTTGTTGAACTTTTTGGACTTCTTGCTGTCCCCAGATTTGGAGCTAAAAGCTACAGCAGGAGCTCTTCTGATAGAGCTCTGGAGAAACTAACAACAAGAGACACACAAAAACAACATAGATTTAAAAACACAGCAAATCCCTATGAATAAATCACAACCACCTTTCTGCAGTTCTATTTATACCACTGTACATCGTTTTCTGTGGTCTCAAAGAAATGTACCAGCAAAAAGTACACAGTGTTCTCATGAAAACTCTGCGAGCTGACCAACACTTTCAGTTTTTCCAAATGTACATTCACACAAATAAATAAATAAATAAATAAATAATAATAATAATAATAATGTTATTTTATATATATATATATATATATATATATATATATATATATATATATATATATATATATATATATATATATATATATATATATATATATATATAAAAATTGGCATTTTAGAAACACTTTCTAAAAGCGAAAATATAGTGGGAAAGCATATAAAAAAAGGAAAATAAACAAGAAACAAACAATTATTTGAAACTCCGACATTTTACAACACTATTTTAGATGCAGGGTTCTGGTGCATAAAATCTGATCCACAGTAAGTAAATGCACTTATTTAATACCAGGAATATTTTCATGTAAATAATGTCGTGCATGTAAATCCAGCACAAAGAAGGTATTCATGCGTCTGGTCTGAGTGGATTAAATGCTTCAGTGCTTTAACATTCGAGCTGCATTAGCTTGTGTTCACAAGAGGACTCTGACTACGCAGTTTCTCACGTTTAAATAATACGAATATGTAAATGCACTATAAAATGCATGCATATTTCATAAAAAAAATCGAAAAAAACGGTGGATTACCCTGAGAGATCCGAGTCGTCCTACCCTGAGCAAAGAGGCTGCCATCTTTACTGCAGAAACCCTGTGAAGAAAAACAGCTGCATGAATCAGTGTTGACAGTGTGATTGTAAAATATTTAACATCGTCAATTTAAAGTTCGTGCAACTTCAATTTAGAAAAAAAAAATGAAACTGTTACTTCATAATTTGCTCGAAATCTGATCTGTTCTGTATTTTTATATAAAGCAGATTGCACAGATCTAGAAAATGCAATAGCTAACACTGACAGTGATCAGTGTTTGTTATGCACATCATTTACAAGAAAATTTAAAAAAATCCTAGATGAGATGTTTGTGCAGGTCAATGTGCAACTGCATCCTAAAGTTACCTGACTGTGACAAATCTTTAAATCAAAGCTCCAGTTTGATTAAATGTTCAGAAACGACAGCTAAGCTACTAAACTCAAGAAAAATCTTAGGAAAGTAAATAAGCTCTGAAGCACCGCACACTGAAGAAGCGCCCTTGCATAACGAGCACGCCCCTCCTGAACCACACCAATAAAATCATTGGAATCATGTCCTATGCAAACGAGGTATAATTTCTTTCACCTAACAATCTAAAATATTAATTGAAATAGAATACTAATAAATCGTTTTTAATAATACTAAAGTGTTATTAGTAGCGAAAGCGTCTTCTTCGGTACACTCTTCATGGCGGCTTCGTAAAGCCAGATTCATGCACGTTTATGTTAATGACGCACTAAATGCGCGACTGTCAGGTCGCACGTGAACAGCAGTCATCATGGCAGTAGTGTGTTCAAAGGCAGACTGGTTTGTGTCGAGCTGTTCTACTACTTTAGTTGCTATAAACCTTAAACAGTCTAGGTGAGTAGCTGTATTTTAGACTGTCGACTATCTATTCAGTTCCAGCAAGTTCCCTTGTGTATTTTGCAGGATCTTATTGCACTATGGTTTCTATACATTACTGTTTACATAGTGTTATGTTTATAATTTTAAATCGGCTTGCTTAATACACGTTGATTTGAAATTAATGCCAAACTATTTGTGATAAACACACAACTTGTTATACTGCATTTGAAGATATAAACAGCAGTTTTATCCTGTCTTTTTGGTTGAATTCAAACAGGATAGAAAAATGTCAAAACATTTTGAAATTCATTATTTTGACTTTGTGATTATATTATTATATTTTAAGAATCCATACATAAACCTGTGCTGATATCAGTACTGCAGATTGATTGAGTTATTAAATATCAAAAATCTTTATAATAATCATATCAGAGGACTCCAGCATTGATATTTTAGCTTTATATTTGATAATCTCTAAATATTGTCTATGTGCTCCTTTTACTTGTTTGTACTTGGGCAAAAAAAAAATAAAAAAGATACTTTAATTTTCACTTTTTTTCTGATAGAGAGCCGTTTGTGTTTGACTGTGCCAAAGCTGAGAGAAAACCAAAGGAAGCTGATGGTGATAATAAAAGGTAATTTTGTTTTGTATGTTTGTTTTCTCTTTATGAGTTCTTTATCTGAGGGTTATGTCATGAGATGTAGAGGATTGTAAATATGTATTTGTGTATTGCAGCGCTGGGGAAGGATCAGAGGAGAAGGACAGTGGCAGTGACAGGATTCTTGCGTTTGCCGTCTCGGCGTCTGGGAAGCACGTAGCGCTCTCTGATGATCACAAACGTCTTGTTCTCTTCTGTACTGAGCCATCGTGGCAGTGTATTAGTACACGGTAACAGCACACACTCATTCCTGAGGTTATTTAAAGAAAATCAAATTTACCATCACTAAGTTTCTCTCTTCTGGGGAACACACTTTTTTTTTTTTTTTTGGACTCGCATAAAACTGAAAAATGTGGCTAGAATACTAGTTTTCAAAAAACATAAGGATGAGTAAATTATGATGTAATTATTCTTTTTGGGTGAACTGTTCCTTCAATACTAATTTCTCTATAAGGCTGAGTGTATAAGTCTATGATTGTCCTCTTGTAGGTGGGTTGTGCGGCGATGCACGTCTCTTGTATTTACTCAGGCTGAGGATGAAGTCTTTGTGGCAGATAAGTCTGGAGATGTATATTCATTCTCTGTTCTGGAGCCACAAAAACCAGGAGAGCTGAAGCTGGGACATCTCTCCATGTTATTGGATGTGGTATGATGTACACCAACAGAAAAGTGCTTTCCAGTTAGCGCAGTATCCACGCAAAGATATTTAAAATTCAATTTATTTTCACTTAATTGTGAAGTTACGTAATTAACTAACATGATTTCTATCTTTAAAAAATGTTAGTTTAATCTTTTTGTGTTTACCTCTAGAGATGGTAAAATATTAAATGGTTGAAATATTTCTTTAACAAAGTGCTATTTTTTTTAATTAAGGAGTTAATGCAGCACCCAAACAAAAATGTTTAAAATTCTCTTTTGTTTCTGAGTACCTAATAATTTTCAGCTTTAAAAAATGATGAGCTTAATATTTTGTCTTTTTGTGTCTTCCTCTACAGACTCTTTCTCCTGATGATAGATATATCATAACAGCTGACCGAGATGAGAAGATCAGAGTGAGTTTCCGGCGGTCACCCTACAACATTCAGGCTTTCTGTCTAGGGCACAGAGAGTAAGTGTGGACTGTGGGAAGCAAGTGATATTACACCTCATGTGTTGTTCCCACTTGTTCAAACATGTTTGTTTTCTCGTGCAGATTTGTCAGTGCATTGCTTGTGCCTGTGGGACATCCTGACTGGCTTCTTTCTGGTTCAGGAGTATGTGCTTTTTCAGTTTACCTTCATCGTTTTACTGTAATATTCTGTTGGGATAGTTTATAAAGGTGATATAAGTGTCTGAATACACTAGGACTGACATGGTTGTGTTCACAGGATGGCACAATGAAGGTCTGGCATTATGAGAGTGGTCGGCGGTTACACAGTGTTGACCTGAGGCAATTCACCCTTGACTCTGAAAACACAGACACAGAAAAGGTGCCGTCCATTTGATTTCAGTCAACCGTTCATGCACATAACACATACAATGTTTCGTACAATCCCACAAATATTACATTATTCAGCTGGAGGACTGTGAATCTCTGGGGTCTAAGTCTGGCAGTTTAATTAGTTTTTAATTATTAAAACATATCATTTTGATCATTTACATATCATATAGAATTTGGTCATGTAATTTGTTTGTCTTTATTTTTCACATGCAAATTTCACAATATTGTAATGGCAATATTAACTGAAGGTGCTAAATCTGGCTAGAAAGTGAATACCTGGTGAATTCTACAGGTAAAAGAAAAGGTTAAGAGAATACTGCTTTTACATACTTTTATTTAAAATATAGAAATATGGTAAAATGTGTACACACAATTAGTGTGTGACAGATGACAGCAATATGTAGGACAAAGCCATGTAAAGAGAAAAAAAAAAAAAGTAAAGATATTTGCTGGACACATTGCATGTTTTTCAAAGAAAGCAATCTTTTATGGTAAAGACATTTAAACTTAGTGAAAATGCATTTTAAAAAAATCTAATTTAATTAGTAATTTACAAACATCGTGTCATTTATATTCATTTATTTATGAAATTATCTAAATCAAAATCATGATATTTTAACTACAAGAATATACATTAATAATGTAAAAAGCATTGTAATAATATTTGTGACGCTGGACCACAAAACCAGTCAAAAGGGTCAATTTTTGGAAACTGAGAGTTATACATCCTCTGAAAGTTGAATAAATAAGCTTTCCGTTAATGTATGTTTTGTTAGGATAGGACAATATTTGGCTGAGATGCAACAATTTGAAAATCTGGAATCTGAGGGTGCAAAAAAATAAATAAATCAAAATATTGAGAAAATCACCTTTAAAGTTTTTAGCAATGCATATTACTAATCAAAAATTAAGTTTACAAAATATCTTCATGGAACATGATCTTTACTTACTATCCTAATGATTTTTGGCATAAAAGAAAACTCAATAATTTTGACCCATACAATGTATTTTTGGCTATTGCTACAAATATACCCGTACTACTTATGACTGGTTTTGTGGCCCAGAGTCACATTTGTTAATGATATTATTGAATGTTTTTATTAATAAAATCTACCATTTTCATTGGTATAACTAAGATCCTAGAATTAATTCATTATTACATTTTCAAATTGAATTATGTATCAAAATAATCTAACTGAATTAAAATGCAAAAAAATCTTGATTTTTCCCTTTTGTTTTATTGAAGAACATACAGTTCTTAACTTTTTAATCACAAAATGAATTGTGGCTGATTAACTGAAAATATCTACCTAGTTTGTGTTAATAAAAAAACAAACAAACAGATTTCTCATTATTACAGTAGAATTACTAGAAGAAATATTTAAGCCTATATGGAGGACCTTTGATTATTGGGTTCTGTTAATTTAAGTTCAGCAGCTTTAGAGCCGCTGCTATAAAGTGTTTATTTCCATTCATATCCAGGTGTGTATGTTTTGTAATTTACACCAATCTCAGCAAATGACACTTACTATATTTCTTTCTGTCTTCAGAGGTTTGCTGTCAGCAGGATCATCAGCTCACCAGATGGAAAATACATAGCTGTCCAGTCTGAGAGGTGTGTTTCATTTCATCAGATTTCTGTTTATCTTACCTCTAACTGGAGTCTGGAGTCTCAGTGACAACAACAGTATTCTTTTGTTAAAATAGAAACACATAAGTCTTAAGAAAGTTGTCTTTTACACACCAATTATACAGTTAAAATCATATCCATCTGTGCAGATTCCCCTCAGTTCAGCTCTTTGTGGTGGATTCTGGAACAGAGGGGTGTCTGAGCCCTGCTGAGACTCTTGCTCTTCCTCATGCTCCCTGGGACATGACATTTGATTCACAGAACCAGCTGTGGGTCTTACTGGAGACTGAAGACGTGAATGTGCTCCTGTATCAATACTCAGAGCAGCACTGGAAGGTACATACATACTTTCATGTTGCTTTCTTTCCATGTTTTGAAGTCAGCTCTGCTCTTACTAACTCATGTTGCTTGTTTATAGCTGTGTGATTCAGAGACTCCTGAACTGAGGAGGGTCACTGAAGTATTACAAGCTCAGTGGAATATCTTTAAAGGTACGAAATCCAACAAATATTCTAATGAAACAGAAAAATAAACCAATAACTAAAATGGAGTCATATCATGACAAAGCAAATTTATGCTTGATCTTCAGTATGAAAACAGTCTTTAAGAACTCAAAACTTCCTCCTCAGTCCAAAAAAAAAAAAAACTATCAAAACAAAGCTGCAAAAACACAATTTACTCACAGACACCAATTCAGTTTTGATAAACTCAACCTGGTCCTGTCAAAATAATATGTGACCCTGCAGCACAAAAGCAGTCATAAGTAACATGGGTATATTTGTAGCAATAGCCAACAATACATTGTATGGGTTAAAATTATCGATTTTTCTTTTATGCCAAAAATCATTAGGGTATTAAGTAAAGATTATGTTTCATGAAGATATTTTGTAAATTTCTTATGGTAAATTTATCAAATCTTATTTTTTGATTAGTAATATCCATTGCTAAGAACTTCATTCGGACAGCTTTAAAGGCGATTTTCTCAATATTTAGATTTTTTTGCACCCTCAGATTCCAGATTTTCAAATAGTTGTATCTCAGCCAACTATCCTAACAAACCATACATCAATGGAAAGCTCATTTAGATGTATAAATCTCCATTTCCAAAACCTGACCCTTATAACTGGTTTTGTGGTCCAGGGTCACATATGAAGGAAGATAATTAACATCAGAAGGACTAATGAAAAGGGTTAAATATGTACAAGTTCCTCAAAGTGCATCTCAGGAGGAAAAATGTACAAAATTACCCCTTAAATCTGTATTAAATAAGTCAGCTCATGTAGCAAATATGATACAGTATGCTTTATAGGGTTAATGTACCTCTGAAGATCTGATCTTTTTTCCCCCCTCCAGCCTTTATTCTGATGCTGCGTGCTTTCCTCTTGTCCTCTGTTCACAGGTTCTGTGGGACTGGAGAGTCAGTTTAAACACCTGTATAAAGTGAACTTCGACAACATGGCATCATATTTGCAGAAGAAACAGGAAAGACTAGAACAGGAGAGTAGGAAGAGAGCTGCAGCAAACGGCTCTAAACCTAACAAGAGGAGTAAAACGCAGAGTGGCGCTGTGCCTCAGAGCACCAGCTGAGAGAACGTTGTCTTATTTTAATTTCTGCTTTTTTGTGATGTTTATATAATTATACATTTCTTTTTGTTAATTGACAATGATTATATGACTTTTTTTTATTATTAATTCAGTAAAGCGTTAGAGTTTAAACTACTTGGTCTATTTTCTGAACAGCAAGGTGCAGTAGTCAGCTTTGGCCACTAGAGGACGCTACACTTTCAGTCCCGCTCAGCTACAGTCAGGACACATCATGGTACAATTTCATTAGACAACAGGAATGAACATAATATTTTATTATTTAACAGTCCTCTAAAAATGAGATCTGTGGCTTCAGTTGTTCTTAAAGTTAGACTTTTATTTTTCTCAGTAAAAGTGGCTAAAAATCTGTACATCCTGTATAATGTTTATACTTTTACAAAAACCAAATAAAAACAACACAAATGGTTCATAGCTGAGCTGTACATGGTTCAATTCCCTGAAAGATGCTTTGGATTTTCTGAGCAGATGGCCAAGATTTCACTCATTTACAGCCTCTGATGGGATTCCAGCTGAAACAAACAAGCAAAGCTAGGTTTGATTGTAAATATAACACAAATAATAACTAAAATGCATGCAGTACAATATTTCGACATTGACCTTGCTCATTTCTTTTTTCCTCCCATTGTTAAATTTTCACTCTTCTTTTTCTGCACCTATGAAAAGAAATAGGGATAATGAGAAAGAAGTAGCTAATATCAGTTAAAAAGTAATAATAATAATAAATGGTCACTGCTAACCTCATTCATGGCGTCATCTATCTGTTTAAGCTCCTCGTATCTGTCCCGGGACTCTCGTAGGGGTTGTACCATTACCTCCTCAATCTGAGGAAACAACTGGAACACACAGAGAACAAACAAGATAACAACCTGGTATCATGGCCAGTTTTCACACTTGGTTTGATCGATTTCACCCACTTCCCCCTGTATGTTTCACATTGTACTTTTAGCCTAACCAATTCACCTTCATCACGGTCTCAAACATGGGGATCAGAACAAACTTGATGAAGCCGATCTGAGCAGTGGGCTTGGTCACTTTTTCTCTGTCCATGAAAGGAGCGACTGGTAAACCTTCTGCCTTTTCTCGATCACTCTGTTTGAGAGAGAACACAATTCTGATGAAGAAAGAAGTGCACTGTAAAGATCAAAATGTTGGGGTTGGTATTATTTTTTTTTTATGTTTTTGAAAGTCTTTTGTGCTCACCAAGTCTATATTTATTTATTTGATCAAAAATACAGTATGAACAGAAATATTGTGAAAAATTGTTAATAATAACTTTTGAATTAACTTTTTTTTTATTTAATATATTTTAAAATGTAAGTTACTCCTGTGATAAGTTTAGGGACAGATTTTGCTGCATGGCCAGGTTTAAGGGTTGGTTTATAAATAGAATTACAATCTAAAAACATATGGCACAATAAGTGCATTGTATCAAATGATTACTTTAAATGTTAGTACAACAAATAGTTACAAATATTTAAAAAGAAGTAAAAAAAAAAAAAAAAATAGTTCAACCCAAAAATGAAAATTCGCTCACCCTCAGGCCATCCAAGATGTAGACGAGTTTCTTCATCTGAGCGGATTTGTAGAAATTTAGCATTATATCACTTACTCACTGATGGATTCTCTGCAGTGAATGGGTGCCGTCAGAATGAGAGTCCAAACAGCTGATAAAAACACTACAATAATCCACAAATAATCCACACCACTCCAGTCCATCAATAAATATCTTGTAAAGCTGTGTTTGTAAGAAACAAATCCATCAAGGCATCGCAACGTTAAACCGTCGTTTTTGACCAAAAAACAGGTCCATAATCCATAATAACTCTTCCTCCAGTGAAAAAGTCTGTTGTTCTCTCACATCAAAATCCACAGACATATTTGTTTAGAACTGTTTTAGACAGTTTTCACTTGTAAACTGTTTGATCTGTGCATATTTCTCTCCTCATTCAGATGAGACAATTTTTACTAGAGAAACCAATGTTATGGACTTGGATTTTACAGTTAAAAATGTCTTGATGTATTTGTTTCTTACAAACGCTCAGTTTTTACCTCACAAGACATTAATTGATGGACTGGAGTGGTGTGGATTACTTATGGATTATTGTAATGTTTTTATCAGCTTGTTGGACTCTCATTCTGACGGCACCCATTCACTGCAATGGATCTATTGATGAGCAAGTGATGTAATGCTATATTTCTACAAATCTGTTGCGATGAAGAAACAAACTCATCTGCATCTTGGATGGCTTGAGGGTGAGTAAATTTTCAGCATTTTTAGATGAACTGTTCCTTTAAGGACACTTAATAAAAAGTGGGATGGATTTTTACATCTCCATACAACATAATTGTAATCTTATCTACCTGCATGAAGTACTCCTCCAGCAAACAGTCCACCCACGGCTCAGCGACCTCCATCGGCCGAACCTCATTAGAGATATCACAGCACTTGATCAGCACCATCTTCAGCTGCCACAGATATAGAGATACAAGTTAAATCAGCTCATCGCAGCACTTTTTTGTAGGTGAATAGTGACACTGTAAAATGGGTTCAGAAAGCTCACACAAGTAACATGCTCCTCATTAGTGAAGTCAAAGTTATCCACTTTCTGTTTGAAAGAGTCCAGAATCTCTCCATGTCGGGCCATGTCTGTGGCCAGTATCAGGGTGATGGTTCCCTGTCAGCGACAAAATAACAGACAAAATTATTCATTGTTCAAAGACAAATATACTACATATGCGTGCACAAAGCCCAGTTTAAAGGCCTGAGACACACCTGACGAATCTGTTTGAAGGCTTCAGGATCAAAGTTGGCAAAGATGTTGCAGTCAGACTGAGAGAAAATCTGGAAGGCCACGGCGCAGTGATGGTTCTCCAGAGGAGAGATGTCATTGTATCTCACCGCCAGCTCTGTGCGCGCATTAATCTGATACCTGCAAAAGAGGGTCCAAAACATTCGACAGGTGCCAAATGCAAATACAAACTGTACTGTACTTGCATTTGGAGTCCGAGTGGAATATGTGGAACACAATGACTTGCTATAAATATGCAAAAATATAAATACAGATATCTTAAATGTGCAAGGAAAAAATCTCAATTTTCAAACTATTGGGGTTGTGCAATTTTTGTATATTTTTGAAAGAAGTCTCTTATTCTCACTGAGGCTGATTTATTTGATTAAAATACAGCAATACTGTGTAATATTATTACAATTTAAAATAATTGTTTTTCATTTTAATACATTTTAAAATGTGTGTGAGAGTGTGTGTGTGTGTGTGTGTGTGTGTGTGTGTGTGTGTGTGTGTGTGTGTGTGTTTTTAAATAATTTGAAATGATTCCAGAAATTTCAAATTTTTCAAATAATTTCAAATTACTTAAACAAACATTTAAAAATATATTAAAATAAAAAAATATATATTTTAAATTGTAATAATATTAAACATCACTGCTGTATTTTACTGTATTTTAATCAAATAAATTTAGGGAGAAAATTTATTTTTTTAATAAAGTCCCTAATGTTCGCCTGCATTTATTTGATAAAATGCAGTAAAAATAATACTATTGTGAAGTATTATAAATTTAACTAATACAATAAATCTAAAATAACTGTTTTCTATTTGAATATATTTTGAAAATGTAATTTTTTCCTGTGATGCAAAGATGAATTTTCAGCATCATTACTCCAGTCTTCAGTGTCACATAGAAATCATTCTATTATGCTGATTTACTGTTTAAGAAACATTTAGCATTATTCTTAATGTTGAAAACATTGTGCATGAAAATACGAAAAAAAAAAATGTGGAAACTGATCTTTTTCAAGATTCTTTCATGAATAGGAAGTTAAATAGAACAGCATTTATTTGAAATCATTTGTAACATTATACATGACTTTACTGTCAAAACTGATCAATTTATTGCAATTTAATATTATATTAGAAATATATATTTGTCTGGTAAGAAATATTTATGAGCGGTAATATAAATGTCAGCGTATATAAGCGGTTCTGAACGACGGAGCTCTTACGTGTTGTTGTACCCAGGATGATCCAGGTCATGACACACAGCTGCTGTCATCAAAATAAGAATATCTACTTGAGTGAACTTTTCCTGAAAAACACAGAAGTACAGCAGAGTAAGACTCTTTCTATGTGTGAGTGTTGACAGTCATCGTGAGGCCGGGTCTGCACATGAATCCCAGCTCTCCTACACTGCTAAATTAGAGTAAATAATTGTCTTCTAATAGCTCGGCCTGTAATAGCTCGGATAATTAATCCAATGACCTCTTAATAAACATCCATGGCAACAGCAGCACAGAGAGGCTGAAAGCATCTTCATAGACGCAGAACTGCTTTTACACCCCCATACATCACTCATTTATCACTTTGCTATCTCTCAGTCTCTTTCATTCACCTCCCACTTCTCTGCTACTCCAACTTTCAGGTGGCTGTGGAGCAAAACAGGTGTCTTTAAAACACAGTTAAAAATGAGAAGCAGAAAGTGTCTTTACCTGTAGGTTGCAGAGGTAGATCATGCTGTACATCATCTGAGTGACGCAGAAGCAGTGGCGGAAATTATGGAAAGGATTGTTCCGGTAATTGTCATGGATGCAAAGCTGAAAGTGGAGAGAGAGGCAATCATTATTTTATTTTATTTTATTTTTAAACTTTGACAGATTTTGTTAAATGTTTTGTTTGAAAAGGTTCAAATAAATGGCAGTTGGTTTGATGTGTTATATAATGCAATAACATTCATAGATTTTTATGTGTGCCTTTAGTGGCCAAATTATTTTATTTTATTCTTTATTATTCAAAAATATAATTATAATTAATGGTATCACATAATTTTTGCCTGGAGGCAGATGAAGTCACCAAAAAAATCTGATAAATGTACACTGAAGGATGGGCCTGAGACACATAAAGAGAAAAATTTACATTCTTCCCTGCATAAAGAAATAACTTAATTAAAAAAAAAAAAAATCACTTGTGTTGTTTTGAAAATGCTTTACTTAATTTGTTGTTTCAGGCCTGAAAATCTCTCACTATGTGATTATCACCAAAGATGATTTTTTTTTTTTTTCAATTAGCACAGGTTTTGTATTTCTTTTTGGAACTGACTGATCATAGATCATTGATCTGAGCTTATGCACTTCAGCTTTTGAGTGAAAAAAAGCATTATTTTGGAAATTTTTGACAATATTCACTCATTAAGAGAGATGCATAAGCTCAGATATATGAGGCCTACAACCAATACGTTTCTTAAAGAAATACAAAATCTTTGCTAGCTGGAAAAAAAAATTACAAAAAGATTGAATCCAAGATTTGGTGATATATTAGAGATTATATTAGAGAACATATTAGAGATTTACAGGCCAGGAACAACAAATTAAAAGATGGAAAGATTTGAAAGAACACAAGTTGACAAAAAGATTAACCATCACAAGTGTAACAAGGTGGGATTTTTTTTTTTTTTTTTTAATACCCTGTAAGAGCAAAGTCAGTAAGTTTTAGTCAGTAAAAATGACCTGAACACAACATGAGGGATTATAATTTTATAGTTTAGCCTTACCAGCCATCTTTTCAGTGTGATGGGGTTAATATTAAAGTCCTTTACCAGCCCGAGGTCATGGTACATATGCTCCAGACAACTCAGCATCTTAAAGTACAAAACACTGATGATAGTATCTTCTGCAGTACAAAAAATGTGGTTTTGCATGTCAGTCATTTTCACCAAGTCTCGGTAATACATTGTGTGCATTGGTACATCAACTTCAGTAGAACTTTGACATTCTGCATCTTTCATTTGGCCGATCCTCACCTCATTAGGTTCCCACTGCCACACATCGAAGATTGGCTGCCTCAAAGTTTCTACTGTCTCCTGTGAGAGGTGGTACTACACAAGCCCCACAAACACAAACACAAGCAACACACGCAGAAGAGAGAAAACAGAGGGAGAGAGAAGAGGAGGAAGACAGAACAGTGGCGTTAGACTCTTACCTCGTTGGACTCCCACAGCCAGACGTCGAAGGCGGGTTTTCTGAGGGCATCTATGGTTTGCTGGGAGAGCATGTACTGCAGGTGACAGAGCTCTCAGTTAACCCCCGATAACCAACGCCTGGCTGTGGCCATTGCATACATTACATTCACATCTATGTTCAACATGCCATTTTTAACCCCAAGTAAATTCATTATAATTTACTCATATCATTCCTTACAAATCTGCATGCTCTTTTCTTTTTGTGAAATCTATACACAGCTCAACACTGAAGACTGGAGTAACGATGCTAAAACTTCGGCTTTGCATCACAGCAATAAATTACATTTTAAAATATATTCAAATAAAAAACAGTTATTTTAAACTGTATTAATATTTGAACAGTATTACTGTTCTTATTGTAGTTTAATCAAATAAACGCAGCCTAGGTGGGCATAAGAGATTTCTTTCAAAAACATAAAAAAATCTTTGAATGGTAGTGTATATTTTCTTTTAATATTTTTGTAATTATTTTGTAATTATTTCATTAGCATTTTTATCTTTATTTTTGGGTGAACTATCCCTTTAAACCTACCATAATCCATGTAGTTTTCTAAAGGAAAAACCTTGAACTCTGATTACAAACCTTGCTGCAATTAAATGGTGCTGTATATGCTGTCCTTCATCGAATTATTAAAGTAGAATAAGTATACAAAATAATGAAGGAACCCATTACAAACACATCTGCCATTTTACCTTTGGGTATGAAGGCACATCTCTGCGAGGAGTTAACTTCTTGTTGTCATCCAGGAAACTACTGCAAAGGTAAAGAGCATTGAGAGTACAGTTGCTTTAGCACAGAACATGCTGTGATTTTCTTTTTTTTTTAAGTACCAACATCTCTCAAAGAGAGTATCTTGAGAATATACAGCTATCTTTAATTCATCTTGAATCTGATCCTTAACTAATAAGAGAGCATGTGAGAGCCATGTCAGCTCATTAAGACTCGAAAGGGAATAGACCTGATCTCATCTGTTAGTATTTTTTAACAAGAGCTGACTAAGACAACACCTGGACTGTTTCTTAATTCTCCTCTCATTAAAGTTAGCAGTACAGACAGTGCTATCAATAGCCTGCTATAGATACTCCCTTGTGAAAATAAACTACACTTTAGCATATTTTTAAAAAGAGTACTTTTTAGGACACTTGATTGTATTTGAACTCTTTCCCCACCATTGATGGAATTTTCCATTATTTATGTCACAATGCTACCACTGTTATATGGTAGGGGGAACTATTATTAAATAGTACAGAATCTCAGGATTCAAAAACAAGCAAAGAAGAAGCAGAAACAGGGTGCGTTCACACCTGTAGATCGATTGCTTTGTTCCAAAACAGGGATTAAAATTATTCCAATATTGCTTTAAACTGTTGTCTCATTGGTCAAAGTTCCACGGTATATGGTTTGTAGCTGTCGTTATATTAATTTATCATTTTGAGCAGGAGTCCAGGATTCATCAGGAAAACATTTTTAAAATGCACATACTACGAAGAAGAGCAATAAGACGGCATTATAAAATGAAAAAGTGTGCTTTGATTTTGAATGGCGAAGACGTGCTGACCCACAGACATTCACAGGTTCATTTTGAGGTATTAGCAAAACAACAAAGCTAATGATTTTCATGGATCTTACGTTATTACCCATCATACATTGTGATATAGCCTGGTTCGTTGGTTCATTGGATCGGATTGCTTTCTCACTACAACTGAACCAAGATCCAGAGTTCGTTTTCAATCGAGCCCAGATCACTTCGTTCAGGCGATCTCAGACTGATTGTTTTGGCGCGGATCTGAGTGCAATTGTCGTGTTCACATATGCCCAAACGAACCGAGCTAAGGGGGGAAACGCGTCAGGTTCCGAAACAACGGGCCAGGTGTGAAAGCACCCACAAGCAATTGAAGCATTGCTTAGGCACACATTTAACATCTAAAGCAATCATCCAACTTTTAACGGCATATAAATCAAAACTGCCTAATGTTACCAAATTAAATGTCGAACCCACGAAGAGGTAGGACTGTGCAAGCTTTGATGGACTTGATCTACTCAATCTATATTTTGATCATGTGCCGATTCAGTCATAGTCCTTTTTTTTTAAGTAATTTTCTCAGCTTTTTGAAATGCTTTGTTTTATTTAATGAAAGTTCATTTAATAATTAATTTAATGAAATGCTGGCTCTGGCTGGCAACTTTTTCAAAGAACACTGGCAGGGAAAGGGTTAACTGCAATTGAATGAAAATATATTATATTCTTTTAGTATATCATTTGTATTAAATGCAATTAGGTGAACTTGAGTGCTTTTTGGCACACTTAAGTAGGACTAAAGTACATCTTGTATGTAATAATTACTTTTATTGTCTTTTAAATATGGTTAAAATGTAGCCAACTGCCAAATGTACTGCCAAGCATTTATGGTAAAACTAATGTCATTTCTGTGGAAATGTGTATGTCATGTATATAAAAATATGTGTAATTGCACATTTGTAATGATGAAGTTTTACATTTAAAAATATTAACGTTAAATGTGATACTGAATAAGACACTTCAGTTAAAATTACAATCAAGTACTTTACATGTGCTTTAGTATGTTAGTCAACACAGCAAAGTGTATTTCTTTAAATGACAACAAAAGTTTAAAATGCACTTTTAATATGTCATTATTACAAAATGCACCATTTACAAGTTAAATTACTTAAATATGTTAGTCATGAATTTGTACTTTTTTAAAGTACACTGCAGTGCCCTTTTATTTCATTCATATTATAAGTATAATATCAAAAACAAGTATTATTAGAAAGAAACTTATACATCACCAATAAACTTATTTTTCACCCCCATTCTTCCAACCAAAATCACTTCCTGAAGGATAAAATCTTAACCTACATTTTTTTTTTCTCATGAAATATCCTGTTTTGCTTGGAAATACGTCAGATTACAGATTTAAAATCATTTGCAAAGCGCTACTGATATTTCCTGATAATTAAACTTATTCAGTTCAAAAATGGCGCTCCAACATCTCCAGAAAAAGCAGTGAGGTCACTGACCTGTTGTTCCTGGAGGCCATTTCCTCCCGAAGCTTCTTGATGTCACTGCGACATTTCTCGATCTCCACCACCTTCATTCCCTCCACTGAAGAGAAAGAGAGGAAAATGACGGAAAGTATGACACATAAAAGATGGTTTTACATATTTCAAGTGAGCCAAACACAGAGAAAATATGGAAATGAGCTGGTGAACATGGGTTGCAGCCGCAGGGGTTTTCCTTTACAGACTGCTGAGCTATAAAAAGAACATTTGACACCTGTCACTGTCTGGCATGTTTCCCTCCATTGTCCAAAATCATCCTGCTGTGGTCTGAAGTACAAGCAGCTTTGTCATCTCTTTGACAGCTGTTTTTATTTACATCTCAAACCTTGGTTGTGAGGATGAAGATATGTCACACAACCTGTCACGTTGGTATCTGTCTAAATTTAGCTGCTTCTAGATGAATTTTGTGCCAAAGTGCTGTACAGTTTGATTAGACGCATGGCCTCTGGACTCATGTTGTATAATTTAATTAGTGTAATCACACACACACACACATCATATAATCTCTGCACTTCCTGCTACTATTCTGTTTATAGACTGTGCACAATAATAAATCACCTGAAATTATATGAGGCCGGTGAACTGTTCACACTGATGAAGGGATCAGGGTCCATTGTCTTGGTGACTGATTACATCACGGCTGGATTTGGATTTCTATGGACACAGATGTGCTGCAACGGAATGAATCCTGGTCTCTGGTGATGTTACGTGGAGCGTCATTACCGAAACCACTAGTGTGCAAGGACTGTCACGACTGTCAAAGATGATGCATTTAGCAGCCACTAAACTAAACCTAACCTAATTTGTTTGGAATTATTGTTCAGCACAGTCACAGATTCCACAAATGGCAGTGGATTAGAGGTCAAAAACTTTCCTGTCGCTCAAACAGTAGAAATAGTATCCTTTACTAGTATAGTAAAATGTGTACCTTGAATGCAATATAAGCCACTCTGGACGAAAGAGGCTATCAAATAGGCTACATAATGCATAAAATGTAAAATTTTTCAATGTTGAAATGACTTTCTCCTATCCTGTGATGGCTCATTTGTAGAAGAAAGTCATTTGTAGAAATGTAAACACTTGAATTATTAAAACACAGCACTGTTTGACTGATCATCCCATTTAGCCCAACACAGCAACATTGGCTTAAACAATAGCATGAGTTTATGGCCGTTTGACCAACCAAAGACAGAAAGGAGGAGTGCTTGAAAACAATCAGTATTGTTGCAATTCAATTTATTGATGCTAGTAATTCCTTTAACTTTAACAAATAGGTATGTCTTCAAAAAGCCCTCTTAAAAAATGCCCTCAAAAAAAAAAAAAAATCAAAAAAAAAAAATCAGGGAATTATATCACAGCCTTAAAATCTACACCAAATAATATAAATAATATCAGTAACACTTTAGTATAGGGACCAATTCTCACTAAGTTGTTTATTAGCATTAACATATTAGCTGTTTATTAGTACTTATAAAGCACATATTCTGCATGACCATATTCTACATCCCTAACCCAATACCTAAACTTAACAACTACCTTATTATTAATAAGCAGCAAATTAGGAGTTTATTGAGGCAAAAGTCGTAGCTAATGGTTTATTAATAGCGAGAATTGGACCTCAAATAAAATGTGGGCTTAATAACTTAGATTGTCCTCATAGAATCTTATTAAAGTGACTAAATAAAAGGAAACTAACGGAAAAGTAATAGGTAACCTATGAACTGGAGATATCCCATAATATCTATAAAGCGCTATTACAATTATTAGCCTGCATCAAGTCTCTTAACCCCTGGTGACTCACTTTGGATAAAATGAAGCAACAAAGTGTAGAGTAATGACAATTTCAGATGTTAGCTATTGAAGTAAAAGCTATTAAAAAAAAAAGAAAAGAAAAGAAAACCTGTAAAGAACAGGCCCAGGTCACATTGCACCTCAAAAAAAAAAAAAATAAATAAAATAAATAAATATTTTGCATTCAGAATGGAAGCCTATACTTTTTATTATGTAAGAGATTTGATATTGGAATAAAGTGTGACCTGAATATGTTTTTGTGTGTTGCACTCAAGATTGTATCTAGATGCTTTCTTGAAGTTCTTCATTAACAACAATGCATGTCTCAGAAGCCATGATGTCTCTAAAAACACTGGGCACAATATGTTCACCTGTTAATGACAAGTGCATGGTATAGAAAATTACCTGCATCGACTACAGCATAATCTGCTGTAGCGTTAAATCTTATTTGGATATATTCCACAATAAATAGCCGTCATTGATTATTTGAGTTATCAGCTGTGGTATGGAAGGCTTCTTACATGAGCAACTTATACAAATCAAACACAAAACATATCTACTTCCTCATATCATGATCCCTAACGTAAAAGATACAACATGCTGCACTGGGTTCACCATAATGTCACCTATAAGCACTACAGAATAAATGATCAGCAATTCACTGAGAGCCAGAATGTGTTGTTTATGAATATTAGCCCTTCCATTTTAACATGACCTCTGTCCATTAGCAAAACCCCGGACAAGATATTGAGTGAAAACAGTTTAAGACTCACACTCCACTCTCTTCTCCAGCATGGCTAGGCGATTTGTCACCTCAGTCTTCAGTTCATTGATTTTAAATGCCCTTGGGGAGAGAGCAGCCAGGCAGACCGGTGCAGATGGAGAGAAATATACAAAGATCATTCATCCTTGAAACACCAAAAGGATTCAAAATTCAATCAAAAGAAGGTCATTATGAATTTGCTGTGAGATTGAACATAAAATACAGAAGCAGAGATGGTGATAATACCTGGAGAACTGCTCTGCCACCTGCGTCAGAACATTCTGGAAAAGCTCCTCTTTATCTGAGACATGAGAAAACAAGCCACATTCATAATCATGGCCAAAAACTGATGTATGAAGTATTCACAGTTTCACATATCTGCGTTTCCTCCTGTCAGCCTAAAAATGTACAATAAATCAAGCATTTCACAACAAACAGCATAATTAGTCAGATAAATGGAGGGCGGACAAAACTGAATATAAAGATGAAGAAACAAATCCCACGTGCTCTTGTATCAGAGAAAAGGTGACTTCTTACACAAGTCTTGATATTTACTTATCATATAGAATGAGACTTGGTAAACATATATACTTTCTAATGTAGCTCCACTCACTGTCTTGGCCAAAGTTCAGCCTAATAAATGGACCTGGGAAACAAAAACGTCCTGTTGGCTGGTTGTCATTGCCAAGGGCTCAAGGTTTGGCTGGTTAGCATTGCCTGTTAGCCATTGATGGTAACTTGACATTAAATTGATCAAAAGTAACAGCAAATTAATAATGTTACAAAAATCAGCATATTAGAATGATTTCTGAAGGATCATGTGAAACCGAAGACTAGATTAATGGCTGCTGAAAATTCAGATTTGCAGGAATAAATTACATTTTAAAATATATCACAATAATACACAGTTATTTTAAATTGAAATAAACCTAGTGAAAAATAAATATACTAAAATGTATCTGAAATACATTTATTTAATGCTAAGTATATTACAAATACATTTACATATTTATGTACTTACTTTTATACTAAACTGGTATACTTAAAGTATTAAATTGGAACAACTAATTTTGTATTTAATGCACTTTAATTGAGCAGAAGTAGTGCTGAAGTCCAACTAAGTTTAATTATAATTTTAATATCAGTAAGTCTTGAGTTATATGTCAGTAAATATGTTAATATATTTAAACTATACTGAGTGTAAAATAAATGTATTTTAGATATATTACTTTTTTGCTGGGGAATATTTCACAATATGTTCTCTTGGTGCCATTAGCCATTCAATTTTGAAATTATGTCATTTTCCTGTGACTCCAGAGTCATTAGTCACATGGCATTTAGGTTCAGGTGACTGGCTCAACAAAGCCTGCCAAAGATGGCAAACTTTTTAAAAGTGGGGGTCATCTGGGGGTCCAACACCAGCAAAGCAACAAAAGATGAATGGAGATGCTAACGGACAGATTTCTCAAATTGTTATATAGGTTTTGTTCACTGCATACTCTCTCTCTTCTCCAAATGACTTCACAGAGGTCAGAGGTCACATCAACTTAACCAGGCTATTGCTCCCTGTATGTCCTCCAATGCAGCTCCCACTTACATGTTTGGAAGTTGCAATTATGATTTGATGCGTTTATGTGATTTTGGTTGTAATTATATGGGCAGATTGTGTCATTTCATATTTCCTTCTGTCTGAAAAAGACAGGACGATTTTTGTGTACTTCTTTTGACAAAAAATGATAAATTATGTATTTTTATAAATAAATGCAACTTTTCTTCACCAACAACTCACAAAATTTTTAATTAAAAAGTCTGCTCTGATATGGCACATTTTGCCAAATGTAGTCAATGCATTGAAAATATGCATACTATGCAGGATTTTCAACTCTGGCCCTCGAGATCCACTTTGCTGCAGAGTTTAGCTCCAATCCTTAACAAACACACCTGAACAAGCTACTCGAGATATTCAGGATTGCTAGAAAGTTAAAGACTGGGCGAGTTTAATCACGGTTGGAGCTAAACTGTGCAGAAAAGTGGATCTCGAGGGCCAGAGTTGAGAACCTCTGCTATACTAAAAAATGCAGAAATAGTATCATGATAGTATGTTATTCCAAAAACACCCACAGTATTTGTGCGTAATTGAATGAAAAGCAAAGCAGAAAAATATATGATGTTGACAATAAATCTTCTGAGAAATCGTATTGGAATGCAGATGAATCAGAGAATCTGTCCAAAAAAAAAAAAAGGACCTTGTATATCTGAGTTTGCTTTGAAATCAATAAAAAGTTATAATCACTTCTCTGCTCATGATAACACAGATAGATTGAAAAGACTGCAGTCCACCCCCGCTGCAGGAGTGTTCGCACAATGATAAATGGAGTTGCTCTTGTGAACACACGCAGCTTTCTGCGCACTCCATTTATGGAGATTTGAGAACATATGAGTGATCACTCCAGAGCTGTTTCAGACTTCATAATAAAACAAACCCTATTTCCCATTTCAACCGGAATGTAAACACTATCAGTGAAGCACAGCGCTGTAGATGTGATTCATACATACATAAACATTGAGTGAAATTACATAACACGCAGAACATCTGACACTTACCTGCAAGTTGTCCGCCAGTTATTGGCACCACTTTGTACGGCGACCTTCAAAAACACCAGGACAGACAAACAAAGTTACAAAGCAGTTGGCGCCACACTAAAACATGACCCCTCTCCCTATAGGACAGTCCAGTTACTCCTCATGAGAGCTCCAGCTTTCTGTAGTATTACCATCTAAGATGTCTACTCCTCTGGCAGTCAATTGTGATTGTGATGGTGAATGGGCACACTTAGACTCCGGTTCTCAAAGAGTAACTTCCCCTTTATCTATATCTGGCCGCCATCCATTGTTTGTCTAGCATGTAGGGCAGATCTCCATATAACCAACAGATAAGGCACAGTAGGCTAGATTACTGGGCTTCTCACCTCTGAATGTTTAAACAACCTCTTTATGTTTCCCTGAGTGTGTCTGCAAATTGGTGTTAAATTGGATCATTGGTTTTATATTCTAAACTTTCCAACATTTAGTGTTTAACAAAAAAGTTACAGCTGAGAGAGATGAAACACTCTAAAGAGTTGGGCCATTTTAATGAACCTGCAGAAAAAAAGGTCCATATTATAATGACTTGTTTGCTTTATTTCTTACCAATAAAAACAGCATATGGTGGACCATTTGCTATAAAATCGGTTTGAAGATATTCTGACTTAAATCAGTGTGTGAAACAGATTCAGAAGTCTACTGCATGTGTATAAGGCACATTTACAGCTGAAAAGCATTGGATTTATGTTTATAAATGGGGTGGAGAGCTAAGTTACCTCTCTGAGTTGTTTGGCATTGTGGGGTCGATGGAGACCATTGCTCCTGTTGAGTCCAGAAGGGAAATGGTTGTGTTCCTGTCAGCAGCAGATACATTCTCTAAATTTGGGAGCACTTCAAAAGTAGAAACACTTCAACTACACACACACACACACACACATACATCGTACTGTACCTGGAGAGCCCTGTGGCAGTGCAGAATAACTCCTTTATATCACATGGGCTGCAGAAACGGCTGAAAACCACCTAACAAAAACAGAAATTCTGATCAGTGTCTCTGAAACATACAGAGCTTCTTCAGTTAGGGCCACTTTTGCCTTAAAATCCTGAAAAATAAAACATACTTATGCTTTGTTAAAGATAAAAAGATCTGCATGATCTTGATAGGTGGTGTGGATTTTTAATATTGTGTTCATTGCAATGGTAATGACGTGATGGTAATGACATATTTCACTTTTTTGGGAAAATATTTTGGAGTCTTGGACTTGCCAGTGCAACAAGTTGCATGTCAGTTCACATGGAGCTTGGAAAAAATTTGTTTATGAATTAAACTGATCAAATACTGAACAGTTTGGTAATGACACCTAATAAAGCAACTCTCAGACCATGATGATTGTGTTTTTAATTTTAAATAGTTTCACTGTTGTCTTGGCAGAAAAAGACTTCCTTTTCATTCCATCAAAACCAAATATAAAGAATTTTGTAAATCCTCAGTCGTTTTCTAAAATGTGTGGCATGATGATAATGACAGCAGTATTAGGGACAGCAGCTCTTTGTTATGAAATTATTACATTGTAGTTATAATTAAAAAATATATATATTTTTACAATCTAATTTTCCAGATTTGAACACTTTTTAAAGGGGAAGTTCAAAATTCTGGATGGGTGGCAAGATCAAAATAGCAAAAATCTGTCAAAATTTGTTAAAAGGTAATTACAGAGATAATAATAACAATAATAATAATAATAATAATAATAATAATACAATTTGATGTTTTTTTAATCCCTCATTTAATACTAAAATTATAGCTTTAAAAAATATTCATTAAAAAAAATTCAGAATCAATGTGGCAAAAAAGTAAAATTTTAAGCAAATTTCTTTAAGATTTCAAACATTTTATGAGATAAAGATAAAGATATCTTTAAGTGTTAATAAATTGCACTGTGCCATCTCAAATTGTAGTCTTAAGTGTATCAAATAATTAAAGATCTAATTTGTACTCTCTTATTAAGACAAAAGTACAATTTCACAGATTTTAATACTGTTTTAAGGGGAAGTAAAAAATTCTGGGTAGGCGGCAAGCTCAAAAAAAGGAAAGTAGAGACAGAGATAATTATATTACTGTTTGAAGCCTTTTTAATCCCTCCTTTAAAACTATAATGATTGCTTAAAAATCAGTGCAGCTATGATTTTCTTCCTGATTTCTATGTATGATGCTGACCATCACAGATGATAGTTTATCGATTATATGAGACTCTGCACACAGCCAAGGCCAAGTGCTGTCGTCCGTCATTTGTATGTAGTGTCAGTCCTGACCCTGAGCGCTCTGACCCACTTATAACACATGTAAATCTATCATCAGCAGGCACATCAAGACAGCAAAAACAGGTGACAACACTGAAAAGACAATGGGGCGGGGGTGCAGCTGACAGACAGAGCGAAGGAAGAGGAAAAGAGAGAGAGAACGATAATAAGACTTCGAGCTGTAAAGACAGATGAGAGTGAGCAAAAGAGTGGGAGAAAGAGAGAGAATGGGGGAATTGTTCCATAATACAATTGCAGGTTCCGAGTTCAAAGATATGAGAAATACTTATTAGTGTCCAAAAACGGGCTTCTAATTGAGCACTTTGTCAAAGATGAAACATAAAACCCACAACTAGCAGCCTTAGAGGACGGAGACGATAAAATCATATACCACCAACCACTGCGCAAAAATCAGCTATAATAGTTTAATTTTAGCAGTGGATCTTCTTCTGTATGTACAGTTCACTGAGAAGTTTCTAGCATTTTCAAGAGACTATGAGAGATTTTAGGGCTGTAATTGAATATTAACTAAAAAGCCTGAAGACATACAGTTGCACTAGAACAAAAATGATACTTCACCACCTCTCCTGTCGTATACGCTGTGTGTGTGCAGAAAGTGTGGGTGTATGCATACACACAGATGTGCTCATTAAAATGTCCATTTGTTTTTCATTGTGTTCTAAGCTTTTATATGCTGATTATTTTGTTTTTGTCCCATTGCCAAGGCTGAACAATGGCAGGCAGATGCACATTTGTAATTAACAAAACAAAACCAGAAGCATGCTCTAATAATGTATGCAAAACACACTAATTTGGTGCAAGTAATTATTTGGTCCCAGTTTATATTGTTTTTTTTACTTACTTTTTCAACTTGATAATTATAATGTGTGCATTATGTTACACTGCATGTAATCACACACGTTCAGAAATAATTTGCATCATAATTTGCACCACATTATAAAAAGAGCTATTATAACTAATAACAAATAGTATTTAAGCTTACTTTTATTTTACAGTGACACTTTGTAGAAGCAATTTTAATGCACACTGAAAAAGGTTTTTAATTTTAACAGGAAAAAAAAAACAATGCTACAGTAAAAAGATGTTAACTGCAAGTTACCTTACTGTATATAGTGGAAAAAAAAGTTATTTTAATGTTTAATGTAAAATTTTGGCTTTTGGATGTAAAAACTATGAATTACCATGTAATTTACAGTCAAAACCTGTGAAATGACATTCCCAGAAATCCCTATGTGACAGATCATATGATTATACTTTTATTAACAGTTTTTATCAGTAATGTGCATTGTTACATTTTATGTTATTTAATGAATGTTTTTGCATTATTTTAGTATTTAAGTGCATTTTTTTAGTTTGTTGCATTATTTTGTTGCATCATTTGGTGTGTTTTGTGTTTGTGTGTATGACCCAGTGTTTTATGAACAGGTCACTTACGAAGAACTCTGATTCATCATGTGGTTTTCTAGTATACCACCTGTTTTATGATGGTGGTTATCAGTACATTTTGAGATAAAATGCCAGTTTAGGTAGTTCAAGCAGACTGGTATATCACTATGTCACGATGAAATACCTGAAATATCGTAACCCAATTTTTTTTTACAGTGAATTTCTGGCTGCTGTTTATTTTACTGTAAATTTAAGAATATATTTTTAAAGTACAAGTACAAACAGTAGTAGTTAAGACACTTAATATAAGGTGTGACCAACAAACATACAGCAGTCAGAAACTGATTGTCACTTGGATACTTGTAATTTAACTGATAATATCTCAGCCATACCAGATCTATTAATTAGAAGCATTATTAAAGGCTATCAGGCCAGCTGTTCACTTACAACCTCATGACAGAGTTGAGATCTTCCTGAATACAGTTTTATAATATGGTAAAGCGTCATATGCAGGCTACTCTACTCTGTAAAAACTAATAAAACGTTTTATGAAGGCAACCTGGAGGCATTAAAAAAGAGGGTGTGAGAAACAATAAGAGTGAAAATGTAGTTAACAAGTGCAGATCAGCGAAAATGAGTAGAATGATTCGTATGGCTAGAATTCTTAAAAATTCTGTGAACAGCAAATGCAAAAATAGAAAACCTACAATGTAATATTAACAGTCTCCAAAGAGCCATATGTGACCCTAGAGCACAAAACATATTTGTAGCAACAGCCAACAATAGATTGTATGGGTCAAAATTATTGATTTTTCTTTTATGCCAAAAATCGTGTTCAATGAAAATATTTTGTAAATTTCCTACCATAAATATCTCAAAACTTCATTTTTGATTAGTAATATGCATTGCTAAGAACTTAATTTGGACAACTTTAAAGGTGATTTTCTCAATATTTTTATTTATTTATTTTTATTTTTTTTGCACCCTCAGATTTCAGATTTTCAAATAGTTGTATCTCGACCAAATATTGTCCTATCCTAACAATTGACCCTTATGAGTGGTTTTGTGGTCCAGGGTCACATATAGTCAAATCAGTCAGTAATTTCTGTGTATTTAAAGTAAATTTCTTTGTAGATGTTTTTTTAGGTGAAGAAAAAGTTTAAGCATTAATAAGTTGCACTGCTCCATCTCAATCTACATGCAAATTTAAAAATTCTAATTTTGAATTTAATTTACTGTAGTTCTCAAATATCCATTCATAAATAATCTGTTGTTTACTGTATAAAATGTTTTTTTTTTTTTTAATGTTTGCATGTTGTTGCTCTTTTGTTGGTTTTGATTGCTTCTACTGTCCTCATTTGTAAGTCGCTTTGGATAAAAGTGTCTGCTAAATGACTAAATGTAAATGTAAATAAAATTATAACAGGAAGTATAATACTCAAAACTGTTCTGTACTGACAAACGTAACCTAATATACTGTGTATATATATATATATATATATATATATATATTTTTTTTTTAACTTTTATGGAATTTAATAATTTTAATAAGAGTATATATATATACAATATCTATAATATATCATTATATGTATATCTCCATTATTATATAAGCTAACACGTTTTAAAGCAATGCTACCAAAAGAGCCATATAAACATGATCCTACAGATACTAAAACAGCTGAAACTTTCTGAACACTTTATTCGTATATAGATATTTTAAAACATATACATATTTATTTATTTACTTACTTTTATGGAATTGTACATAATTTTAATAGGAGAGATTATATATTTACAATATTTATAATATACCATTATCTGTAGGCTATTTCTCCCTTATTATATAACCAGTTCTAAAGCAATGCTACCAAAAGAGTCATCCTACATGATCCTACAGATACTAAAACAGCTGAAACTTTCTGAACAGTTTATTCGTAGGCTATACACTTTCTTTTCTCCAGTTCATTGTCATGCATGCAGTGAGAGTTTACCTTCTGGATCCGTCCATCCACGTCCAGGTATATCATGCGATACGCCGAAGACGCGCTGCCCATCTCGCTCCCCGCTGCCCTGGACTACCGGCTGCCGTTCGGTGCCTCCGTGACAGACCTAATATAAACTTCTGACCGTTTCGTTGAACTGGAACGGGTTTAATAACGTAGAGACCGTGTTGCTCATCGCCGCTGATCTCTCAACTCATCGCCCCCCCTTCACTCCCACGAGTGCGCGCGCGAGAAGACAAGAAACTCACGCGCTCGCCTTACGATCTCCATAGTAACCGAGCCCTACAAGGACGCGCGAGGATGCAGTGTGCCAATCCGAAAGGGTCATGCAGCAGCAGGCTACCAAATATGTTCCAAATATGTAAATGAAAAAGAGTTGGTTTTAATATAAGCTGAACATAAATGTGAATTTTAAGTAATTCCACTATTTTTGTTTTAGCCACAAAATACAGAATTACCAGATGTTTCTTCAGTTTTACTTTAAGCTGCACTATTTAATTTTTTAATGCTGTTAATGAGAGAGTGCAAAACGCGATCTTCTAAACCACGTCTTTACCCAAATGCACTAAAGAAAGAAACAAAGAAAGAAACAAAGAAATTTAAATCTGATAAATCTATAATAATTGCATATATTTAGTAGCTGTCGGGACGGGACATATAGCTACTGTATGTCATTGGCTCCCTGGAAAAGTAGCTTTTTGTATTTTTATTTATTTATTTATTTTTATTATTTATTTTTTGCCCTTATTCGAAACGGCAAACCTCCGGGGAATCACCATTGTAAAACAAAAATTATGCCATTTCTGTGTTATTTCACATTCATCCGCGGGACTGAGCCGAAGCACAACCAAAACAATGTTCTTCCGCAAAATGCATGCAGTTTTATTTTTTTAAACCGATGGGGGCTAAAATTGTTTCTTTGATCAAAATGTTTCAAAGAAAAATGTAATAATATTATGTATTACATAAATAAACAACAACAAAAAAACAAAAAAACAAATGGTAATTAGTTTGTATCACTTTCCCTACTATTAATCCTTCCCTTTATAGTACAAAAAAAGCCAGTTCCAGTTTGTGTTTCACTAAAGAAATACATTTTTAAATGAACCATATCTTAAATGACATCATCAGGAAATTACATCACTTTTGGTGGGAAAACAACAGCACATGATTATCAATGGATTTGATGAATTCTTTCCTTAAATAACAATGAAAACAAATATTTTTTTAGCAGGCACTGCATAACAGGAGGGACCCTAACATAACATGAGAACTGCTGATAGACTTGAAGGCATAACAATGAATTCATGAAGGTGGGACTGGGTTGTGGGCGGTGAGGTGGCAAAATGAACAGATGGGGTTCAGCACTAGAGTCATTCAGGGGAATCGTGTGATTCCCTGTGGCAAATCAAATGAATCATCTGTTATACTGTAATGACCCGAGCAGTGAAACACGCTCATTATCCTCAATTACATGCATGTGTGAATTCACACACTGTGGAGCACTTATCCTTTCAACAGAGAAAGTGTATCTGTTTTGTTCTCACTGACTGACTGCCACCTGTCTGTGTATGTGCACTGATGAGGTGTCACCTGCACATGGACACTCAAAGCACTCTCAATGACTCACACGGACCTCTCAAGATGAGACCGGTGTCTGTATAATATATCCAGAGCTAGAGCTCGACTGCTTATTTATTTTATGTAAAAGAAAAAGAAAAATATAGTTACAATAGTTTCTACACTTTCTGAACTGTAGCTTTTCATGACAAGTTTTTTGTTATTTGGCTCACTGGGTAAGGATTTTTCAAAATCAGAAATGGTCAGTGCAATGACTAAATTAAATTATGTATGATTATTTTATTTTACTTATATCTGCATTAACTGGATATAATTCAAATATATTTAAAAAAACATACATAAACATGTATTAATGCAGAATAATATAACAGTTAAACTTTTTTATATCATTATTTTTGTTTAATTATTCATTCATTTAGAAATCTGTATGTCAATGTGTGTATATAAGCTTAAAAATGATCATTTTTCATATTTAAAGATGCATTAATATACAATATGTGTATATATACTGTATGGTTTTTATACATTTTTACATATTTATTTTATTCAATTATGCATTAATTTATGAAACCATTTTTTTAGCTGGTGAAAATACTAGTGTTCTAATAATTTTGGCCACCACTGTATATTGTATATAATTCTGCATTCATGAACCTGTGTGTGTATAAAATTATTAGAATGTGTATAATTAAAATAAAATTCTTAAATCACATAGCTTGCACTGTGACAAAAGAGGGAAGATGTATTGCCTTTTGTGTTTGCTTTATTCAAAATATCCTCTTTGTACACACATCAACATAGTACAGCGAATTCCCAAACCTCTATTTTTACCAGGAGTCTGTAAAGGTTCTGATAATAACTTAAAAAATGAATACTCCAAAGACATATCCCTATACAAAAACACAAATAGAAAGAAGGCACAATGTATTTTCTCTCATTACACCAGGGTTCTACCCACAAATTATACAGACACATTAATTTACCTAGATTACGTCGTCCTTTAAGGGCAAATGCACACGTGCTACACGTATGATTACATAAGAGGTCCAAACATCTACATGTGCCTCTAGCTCTGCAGAACGACACAATCCTACAGTAACCTGAACATTCAAATAGACACTTTAAATATTTATAGCTGCAGAGGCAGGTGCGGGTCCTAAATGCACATACAATTACAGTCAAGGAGACGCTTTGGGTTTGCTCACAGATTTAAATTGTACAGACTGAGCTTAGTGTGAACATTTTAAACCTGGAAATAGAAATGCTTTTAATACTGCATCCTACAGAGAAAACAAATCATGATGTTGATATATCTTCTATTATTAATATAGAACAGCTTGAATTCTGTTTGTATATGAATGTATAGTAAATAGTGGTCAGATAAAAACTAATGCTAACCTCCATTCATACCGACTCAAAACACAATGTTTATTCCTTAAGTCACAGGCCAGCAGTGAAAAAATAAATAAATATAATAAACGGAGCAATTCCAATAGGGTCCTCACACCACCGGTGCTCGGGCCCTAATAAAATAAAATAAAATAATTTGTCATAATTGGCTAGTGGATCCCCTATATACAAACATAGGATAAGAACCGGTAATATCACCACAGAAAGACACAGAAAACAGTCCAAATATAACATACAATTTCTCAACAACTATCAAGATTGGCTTTGGTTTATAGAAAGGCATATATTATATACATAAATAAACTGACCATCGGCTATGCGTTCTATGGGCCTCGTTTATATGAAACACGAGCAGAATAAATTTCAGTGTAAATCATTCTTAAACCATTCTTACATAAATTGCCGTGTTCAATTCGATGTGACAATTCATGCAAGAGTGGATTTATGAACTATCTACAGGGACATTTGTTCTGCGTGTTTAATGAAGGCGCTGTGTGCCCGGCGGGGATCTAGAAGTAGAAATTATACTGCATTTATTTTAAATTCCCCTTGTTAGCAGCGAAGGGAGGCTACTTTTGGTTGTGCAATTGTGCATTATTTAACTGGAGGGATATTTAGGCTTGATCTCACATTGAGTCATGTTCATGTGTTTGGGTACAACTAAAGGACAAACGCAGGCAGAGCTGCAGGTCCAGACTGATGAACTAAAGACAAAAGAGAAATATTCCTCAAAGTTGCTTCTCATCTGAAAAAAGGAATAAAATGACTCTTTGTATAGTCCATTTTCTAAAATAGAGGACTAAGCACAGGTTTCAGTCAAGTTTTGGTCCAGGGTAGGAAGTGGTCAGAGATGAACATTTATATCCAGTGCAAAGTGCTCAATGTTCCTTCAGTCTAGAAAGAAACAGAAAAATAGACTTGTATCGTCAAAACTGTATTTATAAAAGTTAGCAAGTCCTCTGACTGTTCTGGCCATTGATTTGTAAGTGTATCTGAAGAACAAGAACAAAACAGCACTCACTCGACAGAAACTCCTGGCCGGTTCCTGCGAGAGCGAAGCTCCTTCATCACAAGTCTCAGTAAAAGCTGAAGAACATACAATCAATTTGTGTGAATTCTTTAGTTAATTTATCACTTGTCTTAAATGTACACGGTGTTGTTAAACTGTACTCATCGCAAAACCTGTTTCCCTACGGGGAAGTAAAACTAGTTTCTATTCTATGTTCCCATACTACAATTAATAGTAACAGCTTCTGTTCAGCTTCAAAAAGGCCCAAAAACCCATAAACATTACGAATAAGATATATCTGGTACTTCTGTTGTGTTGACAAAGCTGCTCATTTTCAAACGTTTTTATTTATAGAAAGTAGAAGTGGCAATATTTCATTCAACAAAATACTTTAAAATCATTAAATTCAATAACAATTCTAGAAGTTTTAATAACTGAATGTTCTTCTGGGTTTTTATTACTAATAAATATACATGTCTTTCCTAGTCCTTTGCGATTTGTGGGTTTCTGAAATGAATTTGAGCCCACAAAAGAACCTAACATAACTACAAAATTTGTAGAAATCACACTTTTAAGATTTCATCATATGACCATTAGAATCCTGTTTCTTTAAACAATGGCAAATGTGATGTCCTAAATCTATATTTTCAGCTACTTTAGGTTATTTAAAGCTTATTTGTTATTAAATCATTTTAAGTCCTTTAGAAGTGTGTTGAGGCCCCCTAGTGGGTTCCAGATTCCTGGTTGAGAATCACTTGTCTGGAAGTCTTCTGAAACTAGATACTAATACTAACTATATTTGAGAAACTGACCAAAATGTAAGTCATTTGAAAATGCAGCACGGAGAATAAGATTTGAGAAAACGGTCAATGAAAAAAACAACTCAAATTTCAGCCTGTTTCTAAGATTTTATGGCTTCAGAAGACTTGAGATGTACATGAGGTGTATGGACTACTTTTATGGTGTTTTTCAATTCTTTTCAGAGCTTAATAGTCTCTAGGATCTGTATGGGGAAAGCTGCATATAGGTTTTTCGTAAAAACAAAAAACAAAAACATACATATAAACAATAATGCAGTCGACATCTATTTAAACTCACCAGCAGTGCTAAAAAGTCTGCAGTCATTAGCATGTAAAAGACCTGATCCCAGCCTTGTGCTGACAGCACCCCTGCCAACAAAGGTCCCACAGCAGCACCTGCAGAAGATGAAAGATTCAAGAGTGACCTCTCTCAGCTCTGCATGACACAGCGCCACAGTAATACATCAATGAGTGTCTCGAAATATGAGAATTATAACGCTCTTACCAACAGATCCAGTGCCATCTATAATAGCTGTCACTGTAGACAGAGCCCTAGCATTGCCCTTCAGACTCTTGTGTGTGCCCTATAGATGAAAGAAATCAAATAATACATCAGAGAAAAACAGCATTTGACAGATGAATAAGCATATGATTACGCAAACACACATAAGACCTGATAAAAGGCAGATAAACACTCACCAAGTCAGCAGAGACAGCGGTTGTGATAAGAGCGTACGGTCCATTGACTAAACCGCCACACACCAGCAGCATGCCTTCATAGCAAATAACATACAAACACTAAGTATTTTTACATAGAATATAACAACACATTAAAGTTGGCATCAGCTGTCCACTGTTAATCTCATTAGTTCTCTCATTTGAATCAAAGCAATGGCGGTCAAAAGCTCTTATGTAACTCTGAACATTAGGATTGGATATCTTACCAATAGTGGGACCCAGGCCAAACTGACTCATCATAGAGAAGCCGTAGAGCTATTAAAAACACACACACATACACAAACCACTGTCAATGGTGACACAGCAAAGAGTCTTTAAATGCACAAGCTTCCTGTATTTGATCAGCAGAATGACATACTGTGGGCGCAGCCAGCAGAAGCATCACAGCACAAGTGGTGGCCCTCTTTCCCATCTTATCAGAGATCACTCCAGCCAGGATCCCTCCTACACACACACACAAACACAGAAATACTTAAGGGTCGTGATTTGTTTTTGCATTACTCTGCACTGCTTTATCATAGCACTTCTATGTAAACATGAGGTAAACAAATGTGTTTGATTGTTGCAGGCTCCCATCTTTTGTAATATTATAAATGTCTTTACTGTCACTTTTGATCAACTGAATACATCCTTACTGAATAAAATACAAAAAAAAATAAATCTTACTGACGCCAAACTTGTGAATGGTAGTGTTGATAACAGTAGATAGTTTTGCATGGTTAGCAGTGGACAGAACAGTTTCAAGTCATTTAAGTATTTGAGTGATGAAGATACATGGATTAATATGAAAATACAAGGTAGGACGTGTCCCAAACAAGTCAAGATTAGGAAGAAATTGTTAGTATTGGGGTTTTATGACACGTCACAATTTCTTTCATTATTAAAGAAAGCAATCGATGAGTGATCACAGATGTGTGTATATCAACTATTAATGCCCACCCCAAATACTAAAAAAAAAAAAAAAAACAGGACTGACAAATCTACATACCAACAATGCCTCCCACATCAAACAGAGTTGAAAGGTCTCCAGCTTTCTTGGCATCAAGGTGAGCTGAGAAACAGGAAATACATCTTAGTCACTGTGCTATATTAAAGGAATAGTTCACTAAAAGTGAAAAATTGCTGAAAAATATACTCATCCTCAGGACATCCAAGATGAGTTTGTTTCTTCATCGGAACAGATCTTGACAAATTTAGCCTTATATCACTTGCTCAACAATGGAAACTCTGCAGTGAATGGGTGCCACCAGAATGAGGCATCAATTAATGTCTTGTGAAGTGAAACACTGCATTGTTTGTAAGAAACAAATCCATCAAGGCATTTTAACCTTAAACCAATGCTCCTGACCAAAATATGAGCCCATAATCCAAAACAACAATTTGTCCAGGGAAAGGGTCCATCCCCTGTTGTTCTCTCACATCAAAATCCAACCACATATTTGTTTCAAACTGTTTTAGACGGTTTTCACTTGTAAACAGAGCTTGATCTGTGCATATTTCTCTCCTGATTCAGACGAGATGACTTTTTTACTGGAGAAAGCAATATTATGGATAGAGCACTCACATTTACATATACATATTGGACTCTCAATCTGACGGCACCCATTCACTGCAGAGGATCCATTGGTGAGCAAGTGATGTAATGCTAATTTCTCCAAATCTGTCCTGATAAAGAAACAAACTCATCTACATCTTGAATGGCCTGAGGGGGAGTAAATTTCAGCAAATTTTCATTTTTGGGTGAATTATTCCTTTAACCACCATACCAAAAAAAATAAAAATAAATAACTAAATAAATAAATAAATAGTATACATCTGTAGAAGTGCAGAAATGAAATATTTGTTGTCACAATGACACAGAAATGATGAGAACTCGTATTAAATGTTGCGAGTTACCTGCTTTAGTGATGTAGAGGGGGAGCCAGAAGAGGAAGGTATAACTGACCAATTTGGCAAACAGCAGAGAAAGAGAGAACTCCACCACTCCCTGCAAACACACAGCAGGAGAAACTTCAGTGACGCTGTAACACATGCTGAGTGATGGACAGACAGTTTGGCAGCACTCACAGGAATACGTAAAGCTCCCATGAAGCTGATGGCTGACGGTTCGGCCTCGCTCTTCACCACCACCACCTGCTGCACAGGAACACACACTCCAATGCTCTCCTGTCCCAGCAGAAGCTCTGTATCCCAGCTCTAACAAACACAGCAGACAGCACAGAAAAACATCTCAATTAATACTTCTAAAGGAGTGACAGATAAAAAATATATACAGTGAAACAGTGAGGTGGACAAACCTGTGCTTTAGCTCCTGGCTTGTACTGCAAGTAAAGGTCTTTATGTCCATTCACACCATTCCAATTTTTATGAATCTTCTCATAAAAAACAAAAACAAAAAAAAAACATAAGAATTCATAATGTCACATTGACAAAAAAAGAGCAATGCATAGACAGGGTATATTCTGCATTTATTTGTTATATCAATTATATTTTATTATCATGATAACAAAGGACACATGAGTAGTTGAAAAGACGTCTAATTTTTCCTCTCTTTAGTAATTCATTTATTTAATTAGACATTATGAAGGGCCAAATAGACAATGGTTATATATATAAAAAAAAAAAATTAAAATTTATGTATAAATACTGAATATAGTTAGAATTCTTAATATGAATGTAAATCCAAATATATAGTTACAAACTGAATAGTTACAATAAACTGAATATAAAATAAGAATTCTGAATATGTAAATTTAAATCTGAATATATAGTTATAATTGTAAACATACCGATACAAAACAGAATTTATTAAATCTAAATCCAAACATTTATTTATAAATTCTGAATATAAAGAAATAATTCTGAACATATAATTAAGTACAAATATATAGTTATAAGTCTTGATATGCAAATACAAATCTGAATATATAAATCGAAATCAAAACATGCAATTATAAATTCATGAAAATCTGAAAATATAGTTATAATAAACCCTGAATATATATTAATAAATTAATCTCTTATTGAAGCTTTTTATATTTAACTAAACCAAACAAGCTCAGACTTTATACAATTACTTCCTGTTTGGTCCTTCATAATATATGTAAACATTCATTTAACAACTATTAAATAATAAATGTTTACATTATAATTACAAAAAGAAGAAAAGGAATATTTCAGCTTTTAAGTATGTATTTGTCATTCTCTGGAAAAAAAAAAAAAACAGTGATATCAAAAAGTTGAGTTAAAGTGGTGAGGAACTTAATAAAATGGTGACAAGTTACAGAATGAAAAGGTTTCACTTAACACCTGTTAGAAAAAAAAAGGCATTGTGTCTATGTCAACTACCAATATATTATATATCAAAAAGCTAAATATTTGCATATATTTCCAATAAGTGCATTTGGTGCTAGTATCATTGACCCAATTCCCAATTCACTCGAGGGGTAGACAAAAATACTGTGGCGTAACCTCCTAAATTGCAATTAATTAATCGCTATGAATATTTAAGGATGCTTTAGAAACAAACCAAGAGGTATTAGCGTAAACAATGACAGAGAATCAGGAATTATGCAGCGGCAAGCTGAAAAAAAAAAGTGTTTGAAGTTGCTCTTGAATTTGATTAATTCCTCCTCCACAGTCAAAATGAGGAAAAGAGGCATCAATCTACATTTGCTCTTGCTGTCACCCCCTTCCTCCATCCCTAATGTTACTCCTGATTAGCCACTCCTCCTGAATCAAAATCAATCTGATGAAGCGTTTCAGAAATGTGAACTCTCCTGTGTTAGAAGAGCACCTCACGCTCTACTTAGACTCGCAGGTGTACGCATCACAGGGCTGTTGTCATAGCGACTGCTGTTGAGCATGAGTGCGTCATGTTATCTAACCAACGCTGGGAAAAGACATAAACTTATGTGAAAATCACACAGATTCGGACTCTCTCTCAGGTTTTGTTTAGATAAATAGCAAAAATATAATTTTTCTGCATATCTGATTCAAACTAGTTTTGTTTTTGTCACCTGAACAGCAAAAACCACATGAAATCTGATATTTACAAGCCCAATACAAACCACATTGATTGATTTTTTTTGGAATGAATATTGACAGGCCTGTCTAAAAAAAAAAAAAAAAAAAAAAAAAAAAATTTGATTAATTCGCCTGCAAAATTACAGAGCAGACTTCCTGAGAGACTGGATTGGAAACCCACATCAGATTTGTGTACAGTATGAACAAAGCCTTAAAGGCATATACTGTACTATAATACTGTTCGAAAATTTGGGGTTGGTAAAAAAATTTTTTAATGTTTTTGAAAGAATTATCTTATGCTCACCAAAGCTGCATTTATTTGATCAAAAATGCAGTGTAATATTGTGAAATAGTTTTTCAATTTAAAACAACTGTTTTCTGTTTGAACATATTTTAAAATGTATTCCTGTGATATAAAGCTCAATTTTCAGCATCATTACTCCAGTCTACAGTGTCACATGATCCTTCAGAATCATTCTAATATGTTGATTTGCTATCAAGTATCATTATCAGTTTTACAAAAAAAATTCCTGATCCAAATTTCACAACAGAGTATACATTCATTATATTCTTGAAGGCTAATATGACTGGAAATGAAATATATAAATAAATAAATGGTGGACTAACCTGATTGCTTGGAGCTGAGCTCTGAGTACTGGCGATCTTCAGATCATTAGGGTCTGGAGATAAAGAAGCATTGGCATGAAAACCCATCAGCCACTTTGACTAGTGCTTTGTGACAATTTTTCACCCACATACATTTGCACAAATAAATAAGGCAGAGGACATATTCACTTACGCTCTATTAGAAAGAAGAAGCAGATGACTCCCATAGCAGCAATGATAACCCCGGGAACGATGAAGGACAGACCCCAGTTAGAGGAGACATAATATCCAGCGATCAAAGAGCCCAGAATGTTGCCCACTGATGTGTGAGAGTTCCACAGACCCATGATGAGGCCTCTCCTGACACCACAACACGTATGCAACATTTATTTGGGTGGTAATAACAGATCTGTTATAATTTAGAGTGTGTAAAGAGCAGCGAGTTTATAATGTTAGTGAAAAATGTAATTCTTTTTACCTGCCCTTGCCAAACCAATTGCCAATGCAAGTCACAACACTAGGCCAACCAGTGGTCTGAACCAAACCATTGGCCACCTACAGGCAAAAAAATAAGAGGTACTGCTAAATGAAAATATTAGAATGATTTCTAAAGGATCATTCGACACTGAAGACTGGATTATTAATGCTAAAAATTCAGCTTTGCGTCACAGGAATAAATTTTAACAGAAAACTTATTGAAAATTGCAGTAATATCTCACAATATTACGGTTTCGACTGTATTTTTGATCAAATAAATACAGCCTTGATGACCATTAGAGACTGCTTTTGTATGACACCCACCTGAACAAATACATAGAAGCCCAGGCTATGGATGTCATAGATGTATCCCAGTCCAAACAGACAGGTGAATAGACCACTGGTCAACATGCCCACAGTCAGGTACAGGCGAATGGGCAAACGCTCTCCAATTATTCCACTGAAAAGGTTGTATCAAAAATGTTAGCAACGAAAAGTAAACAAATTTCATTTTGGTGAGTTAGTTCAAACAGTTTGAGTAAGTTTATTCAAAACTTTGATTTAATAATTTGAGGCATTTGTTTATGTATTAAAATACTTTAGTAAAAATTGACATCAAAACTCATTATTTCTCAAATTAAATGAATGAAAAACAAAGTAGAAAACATGTCCTGTTTATTGCAAAAGATTAGCTCACCTAAAAATGAAAATTCTGTCATCATTTATTGACCCTCAAATCGTTCTCAATCCATATAAATTTCGTTCATCTTCGAAACACAAATAAAAACATTTTTAATGAAACCTGAGATATTTCTGTTCCTCCACGGAATGTCCATTATATTAAAACTTTATAAAGTTCTTAAAGACATAAAGACACACTTGAGTGTCCATTTAACATATTTGATTGCCCTATGTATCAGTATTTATATGCAAATAAAAGCCTAAATTGAATCAGGCTTGAATTGTTTACTTTAACAATGTCTTTATGAACTTTTTAATGCATCAATGACTACGTTTACATGGACATAAGTAATCAAATTATTTATTTTATTCTGAATAAGACAATATTATGATTAAGGTGTTTACATGAGTTGCTTTTAGAATATTCCTTTCATGTTCCTGTTTTACATGTTATAATACATAAATCGATTAATGGCACATGTCATTACGTCACCACGCGACACCATCCGACGTCCCCTCGAGAATTTCATGCATAAACATATAGTTCGTCTTCATTATGATGCCATATATAGTTTTGGGTGTTTCATTTTTAATTTTATGAAAGCTTCAAGTGCAGTTAATTATTTCTCATGCTATACGTGCAAACAGAGACGGCGTTGTTGAAGCCATGCTTTTTTATCCTGCGGCGAAAAGTCCTACACAACGATAATAGTGTGATTAAGGTGTGTACATGTCTATACTGCACTTTTTTATAATGCGACTAAAATAGGAATACTCCACGTCTTAATTTGATTTGTGTTTACTTCGAGTATGACTTTAGCCAGATTAAGGTAATCAAAAATCTCTGTTTACATGGTAGATTCTTAATCAGAGTATTGTCTTAATGTTAAAATCAGAATATTGTTGTCCATGTAAACGTACTGAATGTTTTGGGGGAACAGACTTGGAGGGACAGACATTTCTCAAGGTTCATTAAAATATCTTCATTTGAGTTTTATGAGTTCGGAATGACATTAATAGGTAAGTAAATGACAGAATTTTCATTTCTAGATTTCTGGAAATCTCTTCACTTTTAAAGCCATTTTAGTGTAAATACATCCATATTTAAGTGTTTTGTATCTGTTCTTACCTGAGATACATGCCTATGGCGTAAGCACACAGGAAAGAGTAATCCATTGCTCCGAGCAACTGCTTATAGTTATTTCTGTCTATAGGGACAGAAAAACAGAGATGCCAAATATTTAATCCACTGGCTGAAAGTGACAAAACACATATTGCTATAAATATACTATAAGATCTGAATCTTACCAAATGGTTTCCAGCTGCAGTCTAGTTCTGGGTGAAGTACAGGCTGCTGACTGCTTCTGCTCTCTGTAGGCGCCTCCATCACATGAGAGCAGTTCTTATGCAGCTCACTCTATATGAACACACACATACAATCAGACAAGGTTGACACAGGGCATAGACAGCGTATTTAAAGGATAGTTCTCCCAAAAATGAAAATTACCCAATGATTACTCACCGTCAAGCCATATGACTTTCTTCTTTCAGATTAATACAATCGGAGTTATATTAAAATATATCCTGGCTCTTCAAAGCTTTATAATGGCAATGAATAGGGGTTGAGATTTTGAAGCATAAAAAGTGCTCCACACGGCTCTGGGGGGGGGGGGGGGGGGGGGGGGGGGGGGTTTGGGGGGGTTAATAATAATAAATGCACTTTTTGTGACTTCAAAATCTCAACCCCCATTCACTGACATTAGGACATAACTCGATTGTATTCATCTGAAAGAAGAAAGTCATACACACCTAGGATGGCTTAAGGGTGAGTAAATCATTGGGTAATTTTCATTTTTGGGTGAACTATCCCTTTAAGGCTGGCTAAAGTAAGTTTAACAGTTAGATGGCTGTGTGCCATCATGCACTCCTGGATTACATTGAATGAGTTAATATGTGACAGAAAATGGCAAAAAAGCACTTTGAGTTCCAGTAAGCACAAAGGCAGCTGATAATAGTTCTGATCATGCCATCTCAGAGCAATTTAGTGTTGTCTGAATGTTATCTCATGCAGAGATGATAAAAGATGGGAATCAGAACAAACTGAATAATTCTGGCTCTAACTATATACTACAAAATGTAGCCTAATTTATTTTAAAAATACAATTTTTACATAAATACATGAGTACATACATACATGTAATCTAAAAGTTAGTGTTGTCAAAAGTACTGGCTTCGGTACCAGTCAGTACTGAAATTTTAAAAACATTCATTTCCCGCTAACATTTGAGCACTGTTGAGCGGATTCTTAAACAGCGCTGATTGGCCATAGTGTTCACGCGCTCACTTAATTATGATGATTTTGGCTCACATTTAACAAAAACCCACCAATTCACTATCTCAACAAATTAGAATATGGTGACATGCCAATCAGTTAATCAACTCAAAACACCTGCAAAGGTTTCCTGAGCCATCAAAATGGTCTCTCAGTTTGGTTCATTAGGCTACACAATCATGGGGAAGACTGCTGATCTGACAGTTGTCCAGAAGACAATCATTGACACCCTTCACAAGGAGGGTAAGCCACAAACATTCATTGCCAAAGAAGCTGGCTGTTCACAGAGTGCTGTATCCAAGCATGTTAACAGAAAGTTGAGTGGAAGGAAAAAGTGTGGAAGAAAAAGATGCATAACCAACCGAGAGAACCACAGCCTTATGATGCTTTCCTGTAGCTCAAATAGTAGAGCATGGCGCTAGCAACGCCAAGATCATGGGTTCGATTCCCAGGGAAAGCAAGAGCTGATAAAATGTAAAAAACTGTAACTTGAACGCAATGTAAGTCGCTTTGGATAAAAGCGTCTGCTAAATGCATAAATGTAAATGTAATGTAAATGATTGTCAAGCAAAATCGATTCAAGAATTTGGGTGAACTTCACAAGGAATGGACTGAGGCTGGGGTCAAGGCATCAAGAGCCACCACACACAGACGTATCAAGGAATTTGTTAAGCCACTCCTGAACCACAGACAACGTCAGAGGCGTCTTACTTGGGCTAAGGAGAAGAAGAACTGGACTGTTGCCCAGTGGTCCAAAGTCCTCTTTTCAGATGAGAGCAAGTTTTGTATTTCATTTGGAAACCAAGGTCCTAGAGTCTGGAGGAAGGGTGGAGAAGCTCATAGCCCAAGTTGCTTGAAGTCCAGTGTTAAGTTTCCACAGTCTGTGATGATTTGGGGTGCAATGTCATCTGCTGGTGTTGGTCCATTGTGTTTTTTGAAAACCAAAGTCACTGCATCCGTTTACCAAGAAATTTTGGAGCACTTCATGCTTCCTTTTGCTGACCAGCTTTTTAAAGATGCTGATTTCATTTTCCAGCAGGATTTGGCACCTGCCCACACTGCCAAAACCACCAAAAGTTGGTTAAATGACCATGGTGTTGGTGTGCTTGACTGGCCAGCAAACTCACCAGACCTGAACCCCATAGAGAATCTCTGGGGTATTGTCAAGAGGAAAATGAGAAACAAGAGACCAAAAAATGCAGATGAGCTGAAGGCCACTGTCAAAGAAACCTGGGCTTCTATACCACCTCAGCAGTGCCACAAACTGATCACCTCCATGCCACGCCGAATTGAGGCAGTAATTAAAGCAAAAGGAGCCCCTACCAAGTATTGAGTACATATACAGTAAATGAACATACTTTCCAGAAGGCCAACAATTCACTAAAAATGTTTTTTTTTTATTGGTCTTATCAAGTATTCTAAGTTGTTGAGATAGTGAATTGGTGAGTTTTTGTTAAATGTGAGCCAAAATCATCACAATTAAAAGAACCAAAGACTTAAACTACTTCAGTCTGTGTGCATTGAATTTATTTAATACACGAGTTTCACAATTTGAGTTGAATTACTAAAAATAAATGAACTTTTCCACGACATTCTAATTTACTGAGATGCACCTGTATAAAATTTAGTATCA